>OY294045.1:31121654-31169897 GCA_958510825.1 Brachypterus glaber | reverse complement strand
CGATTTTTATATATTTGACGAGATATAATCTGTCTAGACCCATTGTTTCTGCTGATTTCAAATCTGTTTTCAAAAATTTTCCAATGCGTCACACTTTCAAGATTCTTATATACATACCGAAAGTTTCCATTTAATTAGCTTTCTTTTGTTTTTTTTGTATTTTAAAATCGTTCGTCTGGAAGCGGTGCAATATTCATTTAAAGACTGTCAAGTCCGAAATTTTAATATCATTTTAAGGACATTACTTGCAAAAGTGGGCTATGGAATAGAGTTTGACGTTTTAAACCAAAAGCTTTATTTTGACATTCAAGGTTACACAATTTTATGACATCCCTTAGGGACTGTTCAAGAATTACGCCATCTTTGTTCGCCAATTTTTGAAGACCCACTTTTAAAATAGCTAGAAACGTGAAATTTAAAATATACATGGAGTAACCTCCACGCTTCCAGAAAAAACCCAAAAATTGAGCTCTAACCCCCTAACCCCCCAAAGGGGGAAAAATAACCATACACACTTCTAGAATACCTAGAACCTGGAAGTTTGATATGTGCATGAAGTATGTGTCCACGACCCCAGTTAAAATCCGAAACTTGCCATCCAACTCCCCTAACCCCTTCATTTCGAGAAAAATTATTAAACACAACTCTAGAATAGCTAAAAACTTGAAATTTGATATGTGCATGAAGAATGATCCCAATGAAAATCCAAAACATTACCTCGAAACTTTGATGTTTTGGTATAAGCGTTCACCCTGCTCGTCGCTCTCGTCGCCAAAATTCGATGGAAAAAATTTAAGTGGGAATCCGAGAAATGAATTTTCAGTGACATATTTATAATAATAATAACAAACCACTTTATTTCAAAAATAACAGAACGAATATATAGAGGCATGGTCTACATAGACGCCTGTGAACATGAAATACGTCCGAAAGGAGAATAAACATATAATTTTTACAAATATTGAAAATATCAACAAATAAATAAATAAATAAAATTAAAGACGTTCGGATATGTAAAGTAAAAAGAATCTTATCTTGCAATATTGTCGAAATATTCAGAGATATTGTAAGGCTCTAAGTTAATTAAAATTGTTAAGATTCGTTTTTTATAATGTTAAAATTTGTTATTGACATTAATTCATTAGGTAATTTGTTGAAAAACCGCTATACTCGAATAAAATGATCCTTTTTCAAATTAAACCAGTCTGTGCCTAGGAAAATTATAATCCAAATTTCTACTACAAACACCTTTTGAATTTTGAAACAAAGACTTATTTTTAAACATAAAAACTAACAACTCGTATATATAAAAACCTGTCAATGTTAAGATGCTGTTATTTCTGAAGTGACCACAGCAAGAATCGTTATATCTGAAACCTAAAATTGTACGAAGCGCTCGCTTCTGTATTTTAAAAACATATTCTATATAGGAACATTGCCCCCAGAAGATTATTCCATACTTTAATATGGATTGGAAGTTGACAAAATATACATTTTTTAAGGTATCAAAGCTTACATAGGACCTTAGCACATACAGGGAGTATTGTGTTGAGTTTAACTTTTTCGTTAACTGTTCCACTGCAATCCCTGATCCAGTATCAATCCCAAGAATTTAGTGCTTTCAGTAGTTTCCATTAGCATATTATCGAATGGAACAACCTCCGGGGCAACGAAATTTCACCTTGAAGTTTTAAACATGATAATATTTGTTTTTTTCTCTGTTTAAAAGTAACTTATTTCTTAAGAGCCACTGTATGCTATGCAGCTTTGAAGCAAGTTAAATAATTCTTGATAATCATTTGACTTTACCAATAAATCGGTATCGTCAGCAACATTTACCAAGCTGCAATTTAAGAAATTTATAGCTGTTCCTATATCATTCATAAAAATAAGAAATAATATAGGACCAATTTTGCTTCCCTGGGCTATTCCAAAGTCTTCCATAAATATAGGTTCGGATAAAAAACACACACCCTCTCTTTTAAGGTAAGATTTATTGCACTGTAGTGTCTTACCCCTCACGCCATATATTTCGGGCTTTTGGAATAGAATTTCATGATTTATTGACTCGTAGGCCTTTGTAAGGTCTAAAAATAAAGCGATAATATATTTCATTCTTTCAAAACCCAAAAGAATTTTGTGTGTGAAGTCATGCACTGCAGTGTTAGTTTTTCATGTAGCCATGTTGGCTATCGCTAAAGAGGTTGTGTGTTTCAAAAAAAATTAGTAACCTTTTGACCATAGTAGTTTCGAAGACCTTGGAAAAAGCCGATAAGAGACTAATTGGCCTAGAGTTATTTATAATAGAGGGATAGATTGATAAACTGCGCATGCGCACGCGAATGCCCTGACCGTTTTTCAATATATTATTTTAAATAACAAACATTTTTTTACAAAAAAAAAAACACCAAACAGGCTCCAAACCAACGTTAACGTAAACCAATGCCCCTCATTAAAAAAAAAAACACCAAACAACAAAAAACCAAAACAAACTTCGTGCAAGGAGAGCTGCAATTAGGCGCTTGTATATTAAAATGAAGTTGGTGTTAAATTTTTTCTTGGTTAAGACTGAAATTTAATGTTCTTTTGATATCTGTCGAACATATCTTTTACACAAGTCCTGATATTTAGATTTATGAAAATTATGTTTTTGGACTTTTAAAAAACGTTAAAAATGAGCCACCCTAATATCTCCAAAACTAGTCTTTTTCTAGAAAAATAATTTCGATCTAGTAATCTCATGGGCGGGGGGGCATGACCCCATGCCCCCCCCCCAGCGAGATATTAAATAAATCCGCCCCTGAGTAATCTAGACCCTATTTGATGAGGATGTGCTAAATTTGAGCAAAATCGGAGAGATGCAGGTCCGGAGCCGTTATGATCTGACGAAGAAAGCTCCATTAAGATTTTCGGATTTATATTATTTAAAATTGTGAAGTTAATAAATATTACTTTCAAGTTAAATATTTAACAAATCCGTCTTTTTAAACAAAAAATTGAAAAATTTATTTTTTTAATATATTTTCCATTTAATGTATTTATTTAACTTGTTACTTTACACAGCCTTATAAAAACAAATGCAATTATCTAGAAACTAGACCCTACCTATTCTAAGGTATTGTAACAAAACATTTTTTGTATTGGGCGCATGTTTTGTTCTTTCGGGGTGTAGTATTCGGCGGCAAAGAAATGTTGGTAAATTCTTGATAAAATACATCTTTATTTTCATAAAACAGTAAATAATTTCTTCTTAGAAACTAAGTAATCTAAACATAAAGATCAAGAACGACAAAATCAGTGAAATGGACATCACACCAAACAACAAAAAACCAAAACAAACTTCGTGCAAGGAGAGCTGCAATTAGGCGCTTGTATATTAAAATGAAGTTGGTGTTAAATTTTTTCTTGGTTAAGACTGAAATTTAATGTTCTTTTGATATCTGTCGAACATATCTTTTACACAAGTTCTGATATTTAGATTTATGAAAATTATGTTTTTGGACTTTTAAAAAACGTTAAAAATGAGCCACCCTAATATCTCCAAAACTAGTCTTTTTCTAGAAAAATAATTTCGATCTAGTAATCTCATGGGCGGGGGGCATGACCCCATGCCCCCCCCCCCAGCGAGATATTAAATAAATCCGCCCCTGAGTAATCTAGACCCTATTTGATGAGGATGTGCTAAATTTGAGCAAAATCGGAGAGATGCAGGTCCGGAGCCGTTATGATCTGACGAAGAAAGCTCCATTAAGATTTTCGGATTTATATTATTTAAAATTGTGAAGTTAATAAATATTACTTTCAAGTTAAATATTTAACAAATCCGTCTTTTTAAACAAAAAATTGAAAAATTTATTTTTTTAATATATTTTCCATTTAATGTATTTATTTAACTTGTTACTTTACACAGCCTTATAAAAACAAATGCAATTATCTAGAAACTAGACCCTACCTATTCTAAGGTATTGTAACAAAACATTTTTTGTATTGGGCGCATGTTTTGTTCTTTCGGGGTGTAGTATTCGGCGGCAAAGAAATGTTGGTAAATTCTTGATAAAATACATCTTTATTTTCATAAAACAGTAAATAATTTCTTCTTAGAAACTAAGTAATCTAAACATAAAGATCAAGAACGACAAAATCAGTGAAATGGACATCACACCAAACAACAAAAAACCAAAACAAACTTCGTGCAAGGAGAGCTGCAATTAGGCGCTTGTATATTAAAATGAAGTTGGTGTTAAATTTTTTCTTGGTTAAGACTGAAATTTAATGTTCTTTTGATATCTGTCGAACATATCTTTTACACAAGTTCTGATATTTAGATTTATGAAAATTATGTTTTTGGACTTTTAAAAAACGTTAAAAATGAGCCACCCTAATATCTCCAAAACTAGTCTTTTTCTAGAAAAATAATTTCGATCTAGTAATCTCATGGGCGGGGGGCATGACCCCATGCCCCCCCCCCCAGCGAGATATTAAATAAATCCGCCCCTGAGTAATCTAGACCCTATTTGATGAGGATGTGCTAAATTTGAGCAAAATCGGAGAGATGCAGGTCCGGAGCCGTTATGATCTGACGAAGAAAGCTCCATTAAGATTTTCGGATTTATATTATTTAAAATTGTGAAGTTAATAAATATTACTTTCAAGTTAAATATTTAACTACAAATCCGTCTTTTTAAACAAAAAATTGAAAAATTTATTTTTTTAATATATTTTCCATTTAATGTATTTATTTAACTTGTTACTTTACACAGCCTTATAAAAACAAATGCAATTATCTAGAAACTAGACCCTACCTATTCTAAGGTATTGTAACAAAACATTTTTTGTATTGGGCGCATGTTTTGTTCTTTCGGGGTGTAGTATTCGGCGGCAAAGAAATGTTGGTAAATTCTTGATAAAATACATCTTTATTTTCATAAAACAGTAAATAATTTCTTCTTAGAAACTAAGTAATCTAAACATAAAGATCAAGAACGACAAAATCAGTGAAATGGACATCACATAAAAAGCAACATATCAGAAACCTTTCTTATTATAATGGACTAGCACACAAAATAACAAATGTACTTCCTGAAAAACAAAAACGCCAAGTTTATGAGGCTTATATAAAAAGCAAGCTTACATATCTGATACCTTTTTGGGCGACGGGAAACAAAACGAATACAGCAGAAGTATATTAAAAAATAAAAATACTCAAAATTGAAGAACTCAGACAATTGGAAACCTTAAAATTAGTAAAAAAAAAATTATCAAATGAAATGCAAGATGAGGACATTACTATAATTACCAGATCCCAAGAAATCAAGATTTAAACCAACTTACATATAGGAAAAATATAGGGGAAAGACAAATACTAACAGAAGGAGTAAAGCTTTATAATAATTTGCCTTCCGAGGTAAAACAACAAAGTGAAACACAGTTTATAAAAAGTATAAAAAACTATTTATTAAATCATAGACAAATCATATAAAATAAATAAATTAATAAAAACAATACAACATGTAACGTGTAAATCTACAAACTTAATTTGAAATCCACATCCCCAAAAATATAAACATACCAAATTTCATAAAAATTGGGTGTTTTTCTAACCAAAATTCTGGCCATATTTTTAAATTTCTATTCCACAGTGCGGAGGTCTAATTCTAGCCGATTAGTCTGAAACTTGGTATTTAATTTTTTTTGACCAAGCATGATATGTAAAATGGAGGGCTTGGAAATGTTTTAATTATTTTCTCGATTTCAAGCAAAATTTATTTAAAAATGTGAGAAAATTGACAATTGGGAAGAAATAAAACCCTCTGGCATTACCTCAAATTTGACGATTTTTTTAAATTCCTTGATCCAAAGTGCATAAGAAGTGCTACCACCATACTGAAAATGTCTAGTAAATTTCTACTAAAACCTAGTAAAAAAATTTACTCAGATTTTACTAGTATATTGGTCCGACCAGAACCGAGTATAAAATTTTACTGTTCTGTGGTCGGTTAGTGAAACATTTTTACTGTTTTTTTAAAACCAGTGATAATGTCAAAAAATGTATAATATTTTCCCATATAAAACCGAGTAAATCAGTTTCCTAGTTCATTCGTGTTTTTTTACTAGGAATTTTAAAGTCCTAGTAGAATCGAGTAAAACCCAGTAAAAATTATTCTCGGCTCTACTCGATTCTACTACAGATTTTCATATAATTTTCTTTAAAATACAGAACGTGGTAAAGGCAAAAAACCAGAAACGACAAATGATTAATTTGGTGTTTTCTGATAGGGTCCAGTTTTTAGTGGACAGTCGTCGGCAGAAGCAGAAAATTTACTAAAATCAGGTAAATTCTTGTTTCCTGGACCCTAACGCATCGATAAAGCTGGTATGCTCCGGGATAGGAAGAACTTTTTGCTACTATAATAATAATTAAGATTAAATATGACAAATATAAAATAAAGTGGGGTGGTGTCTTGAATTCTTCAATTGAACGAATAAAGAATTGAATCAAATTGAACTGAAATTTGGAATAATATTTTTACATTTAAACAAGGCTAGCGTGATTTTATAATAGTATATTACGCACCGAGTACGCGAACCTAGTTTTTAGTGCACGCAAGTGCACTCGATGTTAAAATTAGTTTGTGAGTTTGAGGTTATGTGTTTGACGTTTACTAATTTTCTGACAGTAGATATGTAAAATCAGCTAATTGTCACTTCCCAACCGTTACAAGGGGTGTCGGTGGTGCACCTAGCAGGATTTTTTATAGGGGGCAAGTAGTTTGTTTTGGACAGTTCTAACTCACGCCATCCGCTAATTTTTACAGGGGGTATTCAAAAAGTTCTACAGGGAATTTTTACATTGTAGGATAGGTGATGACGTCACGTTTTCCGCCAATTTCTACTTTATGAACAAAAAGTTCCTCTTAAATTTTCAAAAAGGACCAGTCTTTTTAATATGAACAGATTAAGTGGTATCACCATGTTCAATACAATATTTATGAAATGATGAAATGAAATGAAAGTTCAAGTCAAGTCCAAGTTCACGTATTTTCCTAACATCAACAATTTAAAAAGAAAATTATTTATAAAGCTTCAAATATCCAGAGAAAACCTCTAAAAAAATAACACATTGTTTTTCACTTTGTTTTATAAATATTCAGGTTTCACATTTCAAAGATACAGGTATGCAAATTATTGAATATAATTTATTAATTAAGATTGTTTTATCTTTTTTCCAACCAGTTTAGCCCGCAGACGAATATTTTTAGAACTTTTAATGACACGTATTTTCTTAACACCTTAGAATTAAAACAAAATATTTTAAAAAACCTTTTAATTAAAATTTATGGCTCGGCTCGGTAATCATGTTATTTTTCCGCAGGCGAATACTTTTTCAAAGCAATTGAATCATTCTAATTTTTATAGTTTGTTATCAAAATTAATGGAGAGCCCCTAGCACAAGTTTAAGCTTGTTTGGTACTCTCCATGACTCTGTAGTAATTTCAAGTTAATAAATAAAATAATAAATAATAATTTATAATTATTTTCAAAATATTTTAAATATAAGTTTCTTATAGACTTGCGTTCCGTGTCCATTTCCAGCGCCGCAGGCAATTTTTTGAACAATTTGAAGGACCAAACACTTTTAAATTGTTAAAAACAAAACAAAATAATATATATCTAAAAAACCTGCTTCATTGGTAAGAATTTTTGTTTAAAGTCTTATTAAAACTTCAATAAGGTTTTATTTTAATTGGAATTAATTTTAATAAGAATTAAAATTAAATTTCTTTCCAAAACCTGGTTCATTCTTATAAAAACCTGATTCATTGATAAGAAACTTCGTTAATAATCTAATTAAATCCTCTATGAAGTTTAAATAAGATTAAATATGAAAATTTTAATAAGAATTAATCAGAACTTTTTTACAAGGATTATAGTTATTACTTATATTATACCAATACAAGCGCAGCAGAGATAGATACAAATGCAATATAATAAGTACAATAAATATAAAACTCGTTATTTGTAGACGAAATTTAAAAGCAAAATTTCGCTTAAAACTCAAATAAAATGCATAAAATATATACGAAATTTAATAATATTTTTAACTATATTCGTATTATTAGTGGACATCTCGAAAATTTAGTATAGAACCAGTCTAGAACTTTTTTATCAATGAATGAAATAGTGTAGGAATCATCTCCTTGCATCTTATAGGAGATAGTTTTTAACTTGATTGACCTGTATTATGTTAAAAATGACTTTTAGGCAAAATATAGGTGTAACCTCCTGTCCACATTAAGTAATAGTTATTGGTAAAAAACCGTACTCGAAATGCTTTTTTCGTCGAAAAATTAGTACTTTCAAAACAGTTACATTTTTGTGAGAGTTTTCGAAATCCGTGCATTGTTCTGATTTGCCTGGATAAAATTCTTTATTTGATGTTTGAAAAATCTAGCAAGGCTTCAAATCTCGCTCGTAGATGTTTTCGTCATAGTGCGGACTTATGCAGACTTGGGCGGGTATGAGATCTGCGCATATTTGTGCAAATTTTCAAGTTTAGACATACTTGTGCAGATTTGAGCGGATATGGTTAACTGGTATTTATTGACAAATTTGTGCAAACTTGAGCAGAGTTTAATTAAATCCTAAAATGACGGTATAAATAATTTTTGTAAATTTCTGACTTGTGCAGGTTTAAATTAAATCCAAAATTGGTACTAAAGCGCTGTGACGTGTCTAATCTGACATGATGGGTAAGAAACATAGTTAATCGTATTTCTTTCATACTGAATTTTCTAAGATATTTTACAGTTTCCTCGTTTAAACCATTAGAATTTCTAATATGTGTATACATTTCTAAGAGGTTTTAATTTACTGGGATAGTTAATATAATTGTCTGTAGGTAGGTGCAACTTTTAAAATAAAAAGCTCAAAAAACAAAATTAAAATGTTAAAGTTTGTTTATACAATTTATTTTTTGCAGATTTTTCCTTGAAAGGTGTAACATCATGTTAAAAATGCTGCTTCCAAGCCAAGAACCTATTCAAGAAATTGACTATCTTTTAGTTATTAAAATGTTAAAGTAAGTATTCTATCAAATATTCGTAGAGTTTAAGAACTTTAAGAAAATTAAGTAAAACTACGCTATGCCCAGTTGGTATTAAATACAATATTGAGTTTAAATCTGTTAAGTTAGTTCATTTTGTACTTTTACATAACCTAGTAGAAATCAAACATTAGAATAACGTTCGAAAATTGTATAAAATTACGCTATAAAATATGTGCAAACATTAATCTAACCAAAATCTAACGTTAGATTGTTAACACTTTCCGTGCCATCACGCGCCAGCACGTTAATAAAAAAGTTTTTTGAATTTTTTTTTTCCTTTTTCGCAAAAAAAAATAAACATGAAAAATTTAGATTTTTTTTAAAGTTTTTTACAAAAATGTTTATTTTTTAATTTTAACTTTTAGTTTTTTATGAGATTTTTCAGAAAAAGACCTTTGAAAAAAATGTATTTTTATTTTTTTGAAAATATACATATATTTTTTAAGTATTTGCAAATTTCTGATAAAATAAAATATACCATTTACTGTGAATAGTATACAGAGTGATTCAGAAACAAGTTACTAAATTTTAAGGGGCGATTCTAGGTCCAAATATATGAAAAAAAGTTCCTATAATTCGGAAATGCTTTTTTTGCAAATTTGAACTTTTTTTTTCCGACCCCTGATTTTTTTTTCATAAATTGGTGTGTTTACACAATTTATATAAGAAGTAATTTAGGAAAATATAAAAAAAAATCGGATCGATCGTTTTTTACTTTTTTTCTAATTTATTATAATATGTATATTACGTACTCGAACTTCAATATAACTTTATTATTATTAGATATAATAATAAAGTTATTATTTATGATTACTACATTACAAAAATGCATATCTCCAACGCCCAAGGGCGTATATTTTTTTTTCTAGCGCTTTATTGTTTTATGGGCGAAATCCACCGAAAAATCATTTTTTTTGCATATTCGGACTTAAAATGCCATGAAACGTCGAAAAAATGTGAAAACAGTGGGTGTTAAAAATATCGGTTTGTACTCTGACATAAACCTTGTAACTTTTAAACGAAAGTTTCGATTAAAAAAAAATCTTTCAATAAAAATTCAGGACCTTCGTAGTTTACCTGACGTCAAATATGGTTAACATCAGGTAAACTACGAAGGTCCTGAATCGTACATTGAAGTAATTTTTTTAATCGGACCGTTTAAAAATTACAAGGTTTATAGTCAGACAGACCGATACTTTTTTCACATTTTCTCGACGTTTCATGGCATTTTAAGTCCGAATATGCAAAAAAAAATTTTTCGGTGACTTCACCCCTAAAACAATAAAGCGCTAGAAAAAAATGTACGCCCTTTGGCGTTGGACATAATCATTTTTGTAATGTACTAATCGTAAATAATAATTTTATTATATCTAAAATATATATTGAAGTTTTATGGGAGGATTGGTGTATTGGTCTACCGCGTCTGTACATGACAAGTCTAATAGCCAACTAGCGCGAGTTCGATTATCACTGGCGCCGATTTGCCTTTTTCAGTTAATTAATAATTGAAATATGGCGTGGCGTAAGTGAAGCGGACACTCCCTATAAAAACTGGTTCGAAAATCAGTATAAGCCGGTGGTTCCCTCTTCTACTAGCCAAGTCCTGGACTTAGGGGATGCTTAATTAAGTAGAATAGTATGAGGTTAAACAAACATCTAATGTAACATATTATAATAGATTAGAAAAAACGTAAAAAAACGATCTATCCGAACGATTTTTTTATACTTCCCTAAAAAACTTCTTATAGTGTGTTTAAACAATTTATGTAAAAAAATCAGGGGTCAAAAACAAAAAGTTAACATTTTCAAAAAACTACCGTGCCCTAAGGGAGCTACGACCCTCCTAAGGGTGCATCTGAAAAGTAGTTTTTATTTAATATCTCTGGAACCCTATAAATCACAGTAACGAGTTTTTGCACATGCCTTAACATTGATAAAGGTTATCATTTTATGTAATTTTTATTCGTAAATTTTAAACAGGGGCGTGCAAAACGGGGGTGATGTCACTTTCTTGCCCCAAACTTTTTTATGGGTAGATTTTTTTGACATTTTCTCAATAGCATATTGATCCTTAATTAAAAATACATAAAAAAGGTACTCGCTGTGTAACACCGTAGGGCCAACCGTTTTCTAGAAAATTGCAACTAAAGAGGCAATTTCACATTCTGAGCATCAAAAAAATGCAACAATAAAAATTTCAATACTGCAGGGCGATTCTACATCAAAAAATATAGAAAAAGTTCCCATACACAAATATCTACAAATCGTTTTTAAGGGAACTGGTCCCTTAAAAAGTGTTATTCTTTAAGAGGCTGTAGTACATTTTAAACTGATTTTCGAACCTAGATGTATAGGAGCGTTTTTCATAGTTTTTAATGTAGAATCACCTAGCAGTATTGAAATTTTTATTGTTTCATTTTTTAGTTCTGATTTTTGATGCTCAGAACGTAAAATTGCCTCTTTAATTGCAATTTTCTCTAAAACGGCTGGCCCTATGGTGTTACATAAAGAGTACCTTTTTTATGTTTTTTAAAATCAAAAATTAATATTTTATTGAGAAAATGTCAAAAAATTTACAGATAAAAAAGTTTGGGGCAAAAAGGTGACATCGCCCCCCCCCCCCCATTTTGCACGTCCCTGGTTAAAATTACCAAATAAAAATTACATAAAATGTAATCACATCAGTCGGCAGTCTTAATAGAAGGATTTTAACTTTAAAAACTTGTTTTTTATATGATTTTATTTGTTGTATAGATCTCTAGCTGCGACAGCCAAAATGTCTTCAGTAGAATGCAACCTTCATTATGGCACTACCTTAGCGGATAGAATTCTGTCTCAGGCAGAGTTATTAGGTTTGCTAGCGGAAAGAGGATGTTTGAACCTATTGTCAGTAACGAAATCAAATACTCAAGGTTCTTACATTGATGCGGCAGTATTGAGACGACTGAGAGATAAATTATTGGAACGGGAACAGTGGAATTTAGCTTTGGAAGTTTCAACTAAAGCTGGTTTAGACAATACAGGTAAGTTTATTCTTTTTACGGTTTAGCTCCTCGACAACAATTGTATCTCTCTAAGTATTAAACATTACATTACATGTTTGTTTAACCTCGTACTTGTGTGGGGTAGTAGTAGAGGGAACCACGGGCTTATTCTGACTTTCGAAACAGTTTTTATAGGGAGTGTCCGCTTCACTTACGCCTTCGCCAAATTTCAATTATTAATTAACTGAAAAAGGGAAATCGGCGAGAATCGAACTCATGCTATTTGGCTAGTAGACTTGTCATGTACAAAAGCGAATCCTCCCATTAAACAAACAAATAATTAATTAACGTTTATCAGATTTGGGCTTTTTGCGAAATATTTTTAAAGCTAATAACTATTTATCTTTAGATCTAACAAGTAGCGCATTAAAAAATAAAAAAAAAATCTGAAACGTGAACTTTTATATTTCGACGAGCAGAATAGCGGAAATGATCTACTCCACGCTTTTTTCCACACTTCCTTTACCTTTTGCCACATTTAGAAACTCTTCTTGCAGAACACTTCTGCGCATTCTTATTTATTATCAAACAGTTTTGCGCATAAATATGTTCTACCAAACACTTCTGCGCATGGTATATTTGTATATGTCTGGCAGAACACTTTTGCGCATTCGTATGGATTATTAACTATAATTTCGCCGTTCTTTTACACCATTTTGGGGTATATTTTTACAGGGTGATTGGAAATTTTTGATTTTTTACATACAGGTCAATCCTATTGCCAAATTGTTTGTCTTTATCGGGCCCCACACTCGGCCCCCAGCTACCAATCATACCTTGTCAGAAAAGCCCCAATTTTTTAAATCTTGTTTCAATTTTTTGTTATTAAACATATTAATTTAAAATTTAGGCAACGAGTGACCCTTATTATTAAATAAAAATTGTTTTGATTTTAACGGATAGGGGGCGCTGTGATCAATTTTTCTTAAAAGAATACCTTTCTTGGAGAGCAAAATTTTAGAGGGGGAACGATGTTCAGAAAAACCATAAAAATATAGGTATAGGTTGGTTTCTATGGTATTTCCACAGACTAACGATACCCCCTTGCTAGATCAATTATAGTGAAGGTCTGCACATTTTCCCTGTGTTTTTTGGGTAAATTTTATCGATTGCAGTCTTATACAAAACAAATCGTGGCATTTTGGACAGACATTTAACAAAATTTTGGAACTTTTATAATGTGGGATGAAAAAGTGATTTTTTCTATTTTTATATAAAAAGCAGTTTTTTGCCATTTTCTCGTTGACGTTAAGAGATATTATCAAAATTCAAAAAATATAACTTAAAACATAACTTTTACCAAAAAAAAAGGTGTCTTAATTTTTTTTGTCAAAAGGAACTGAGCGCCAAAACTAGACCGAAAAATATTTTTTTTGAAACTATACAAATTTTATTAAATATTTTTTTAACTTCATTTGTTTTCGAGTTGGGGGAACGTGAAAGTGTTACGTAACACAAATTGTACCAAAATTCATACACTTCATACCCCGTTTCTCGCGTTATTAAAGGCCGTAGAGATTTCATGTTTTGGCTACCCCCCCCAAATAGGGGGTGTATTAGGGGGGTAGCCAAAATATAAAATCTCTACAATTTGCGTTACGTAATACTTGAACGTTTCCTTATAGCACGTCAAAGTTGAAGAACTACAAAAATAGCCATATTTTAAAAACTAATGAATTAAGAAAAAAACTTAAAAATAGAGTAAGAAAAAGACTTGAAAATAGGAAGCTAATTCGTTGCAGAAAATGTACTTTTTATATTATACAAAAGCGTTAATAATTTATGCCCAATTTAAATTAAGTATTTTAAATTTAAAACTATATTTTTTTTTAGTTTAGAAAATAATGTAGTAATATATATAACTAAGCTTATTGAGGCATTTTAAACTTAAAAAAATACATACAAAATTAAATCTGATTTTTTTTCCAAAAATTTTATTTTTTTACCTGTGTGAAACGAGAGCTGTTAGCTATAATAAAATATTTATTCATTTTTTTTTTAACTATAAACCCTTTACTTTCCTATGATAAACGACCCTGAAAATTTTATCACTTGTTTTTTAAAATATTCTAACGTTAGATCCTTAAAAATAGTCACTTAAACACAATCAAAAAATGCGCAAAGTAAAATTTCTATATGGATATATCCTTAAACCTATTTATATTATTATTTTAGGAGTTTTTGCCGCTTGGGGAAAGAGTTATCTAAAAGCTGGCAGTCTTCTAATTGCCCGCGAAAAATTTCAAAGAATACTCGATAAAACTTCGCATTACGAAAACTCTTCAGATTTTACTCCGGCAAGCGAGCTTGATGAAAGCGTAGACAGCAGGACTCGATACATTTCAAAAATGTCGAATTTTTCGAATCTATCAGAAAATAAGCCTTTAAAAAATCCTCCACTTTTAAATGAAATAATTCATATTTTAGAATCAAAAACTCGGGCCGTAGATATAGAAGTTTTACGAAAAATAGAAAAAGAAAATCTGTCATGTTCTATGATCAGTTTGAATCAGAGTTTTGTAATGTCATCGCAGCCTGATGTTGCTATTAGCATCCTTAACAAATTGCATAATCTTAAAGCCATTTCTGGGGGTAACTACTACCAATCCAATAAAAAAAACAACTTAGTTTTATCGGGACCAAAAATGGACCCAATTTTCTACAGCGAGTGTATTTACTATTTAACTCATTATGGCACTCATCTTAGTTTGTTGGAGTTTTACGTGAAACATAAGGAAATGGAAAGAGCTTTAATGTATATAACTGATAACAATCTAAGTTCGGATATTTTTATTGAAATTTACATGAAATGCTTGAAGAATGGGACTGCTAACGTTTTTCAAGAGCATATGTCAAAGATTGATTCTACTCTGGAAGTTTGGAAGGTAAGCTGTTTTGTTATTAATTAGGAATTTCGCACAATAAAATGTTCTAAAATTACACAGGCCCACAAAAAAAATAAATTCCAATTAATCTTAACCAGTATATTTTTTCTTATGTATTTTTGTGCGCTGAAAATGGATTACCCTTACCCTCAAATAGGGAATACGATCCCTCAAAGTGGGATCCCTCAGATCCCGCGGGATCCTGCTCCAATTTTTTAATCCACAAAAGTGCGGGATTGACATGCGGTATCCCGCAAGATTTTCCGGATTGACTACGGATAAAAATGCACGAGAGTGCACTCGATGTGCATTGAAATGGTTTGCGTCGAGGTGTGTATACTATTTTAACCCCTTCGCTCCTGTAGGGACATATATGTCCTAGCAGACGTTTAAAAATACCTTTCGCTCCTGTAGGGACATATACAGGGTGATCATTAACTGCCATGTCAAAATTTACATCCAAAAATATGAAAAAAAGTTACCATAAAGGTTGGTCTGGAAATGAGCCCTAAGGAAGCTACGGCCTTCGAAGATGACCTATTGAATGGGGAAAAAAAAGCATCTATAAAATTTTAATGCTGCAGGGTGATTATTTAAAACTGAGCAAAAAAGTATTTTTCACCTCCAAACGGTTGCTCCTACAGTGTTACACTATATGACATTTTTATGTATTTTTACTTAAGGAATCTATATATCCAAAAAGGTACACATTAAAAAGTTTGGGGCAAAAATGTGTTAAGCATTATACATTTTTCCGTCTAGGGACGCCTCTGGATAAATTCAAAAAAATAAATTAACATAAACTTATTGCCCTTTTAATATATTAATTAGTATACATACAAAAGCTCGTCGCTCTAGCATAAAGGGTACCAGAGTTATTAATTAAAAACCTTATTTTTATTACAATTTTAAAGGGCCGTAGCTCCTCTAGGGCTTTTTGCGGCATTTGCGGACCAACCTTTATAGCAACTTTTTTTTTATATTTTTGGATGCAAAATCAACTCTTAAATTTTGGCATGCCAGTTATTGACCACCCTGTATGTCCCAGCAGATGTTCAAAACTGTAAGTTACTAATGGGATATATTTGTGCAGCTTTAAAACACTATATGTGACCCTGAACAAAGAAACCCAGTTAGTGTGTCAAATTAACGGATCTTTTTTTGTCGGATTTCTATGTAGAAAAATGTTTTACTGAAAAATCCGAAATTTTTATTTTTATTTTTTTTTATTAGAAACACTAACTGGGTTTCTTTGTTCAGGGTCACATACTATTTTATATTGGGACAAACATATCCCACTTTTGGGAAAGAACATTTAGTAATTTTCTGACAGCAGATATGTAAAATCAGCTGATTAGTCATTTGTCACTTATGGAAAGTGACAAATGGCAACGGATGGAAAATAGGCATTAACTACTAACTAGGTCGTAGGAAAAAGAAATAAAATAATAACAATACAAAGAAACAGAAAATAATGTAAATGTAAGTAATGATTTTGATAATAAAGTAGAAAGAAAAAACTAGACCTAAATTTATGCAGTTAAAGGACAGTACTTAAATCTAGTCACACAATATATCGAGGGCTTCTTAATATAGGGGCGTATACGCCATTTTGTTTTTTTTTAGATTTTGATGGTTTTAGGTTTGGTTTATTAAAACAAAGCTAAAACCATCAAATTCTCAAAAACAAAACAAAAATGACGTATACGCCCCTATGTTATGAAGCCCTCGATTTATTAAATATATATGGGCTATTAACAAAAACCTAAGAACACGGCTAGAAGATCCTGGTATAAATGCCTCGTGCTTTTTTATTTATTTATTTATTATTATTTATTTCAAAAACAATTTGTACATATAATTACTAACTACTACTACTACTATCACTAATACTACTCTAAATGGCTCGAAATTAAAATTATTGTACTAAACTAAATTATTAAAAGATTGTCACAGAAACCGATGGTTTGTTCGTGACAATATTTTAGGTGCACACTTTCAAAAACAGCTTTAGTATAATAAGATCATGCACAAATTACGTAAGATTTTAACGGGGAGCATATAAAAATTTAGTTTTAGTAAAAAATACAAAATATTATGTTTGGTGGGGAAAGGGTCAAAAATCCTTTAAACAACACCTAATGTAATTTGTGCACGTTCCCATATGTCCACTTTATATGTGATTTATATAATTTTACATTTGCTATAAAATCGCGGATTTAAATTTTTTTGTTTCGCTTACGGTTTCGCCAGATATTTAAATTTTTTTGTTTCACTTACGGTTTCGCCAGAAGTGGCATAAATATGTTTTTTTTAATGGGACGCCCTGTATCTTTTGCATTTTTGAATTCAGCCGAAAATTCTATGTATACTAAATGGATTTTTTTGTAATTTAAGGGATTTTTTTTTGTTTTTTTTTTCGTTTCTGTCGTATAAAAACGAGATACACATAATTTACCTTCTTTTACTTACTTAACCCTGGAACCTGACTGTGGAGTCTCAAAAATCCCATTACTACTTCTATTGCAGTGGAAAGGTTGATCGATTAAAAAAAAGTTTGAGCAAAACGTAAATATTAGGGGTGATATACAAATATTTAAATAAATCCTTTTAAAAAAAAAAGTACAAAAAGAAGTTAAAACAAAACAGTAAGTAAAAAACATGTCTCTTAATTATTATTAATAATTTATTATTGGGGTTTGTGAAACCCCAGAGTTGCATTTGTGTATACATGAAATAAGTGTCAGGATCCAGGGTTAAGCTTAAAAAATTATAAATCTAATATTACAATAAAATAATGATCAGTGAAGGCGATTTAGAGCAAAAAAAAAGTTTTTTGTCCAAAACTCAAATTTTATACGATAAAAACAAAAAAACAAAAATCCCCTTACAGTTTAAAAAAACAATACTTATGGCTAATAATTCCGCAGTAATTTATTACTTATGCTTATTAATTTTGCAGTAATAAAGTGTTATTAAGTAATAATTACTAGTGAGAAGAATTTATTATAGACGTCAGTAATTTATTTTTTTTACACCAATAATTATAATTAATTACTCATGGTTAATAATTTTGCAGTAATATTGTTACAGGCCAGTAATTTAAAATTATTATATTAATAATTATAGTTTATTACTGTCGTTTAGTGGTCTAGAAAATACTTACAGAGCCCAGATTACTTATTTATGCTTATAACTTAAACAAAAACATGAAAAAAGATTTTAAAAATAAAAAAATATAGGCCATTTAAAAAAATGTACCAATTGGCCAATAGCCATATTACCAACACGTAACATGGTCATATATAAAATAAATCATATTTTTCTAAATATTATCAAGTTAAGTATTTATTTATGCTTTTTCATTGCTTTTTATTATATCAAATAAAACAAAAACGATACACTTTATAAAAAAAAAAACAATTAATTAGTTTAGGTAAAGTAAAACATACTTGATAAATATTTTATTATTGGTATTTTTTTTTTAAATTATACACAATCTGAATAAAAAATGGTCCTTTGTAATTTTCTGTTAGTCTAACACAATCTTTTTGTTAATAATCGTAACATCTATCGCCGAGCCTTACAGTTTCCTGCAGGAAGGGGAACGTTCAAGTATTACGTAACGCAAATTTTTAATTATTTTGGACCCCCATTTTGGTTGAGCCTGCGGTTAAAAAGTTCATGTAGCTCCCAAGGTCTGTAGGGCATTATAATAGGATGGTCTGATTTAATTGCTTTAAGTAAATTTAATTTTATGATATAATTGGGAATAATTTGTTTTACTTTAAGCTCAGTATCATTAATTTTAAATTCAACTGTTTCAGTTTCAGTATCATCATAAAATTTTTATCGTTTCGCTCGAACTAGTCTTATTGTCTTTTTTTTTTCACAGGTGGTCATTTTATAGTCATTAAATATACCTAATAAATGCCGTAGGTTTGGACTTTTTTATTCTTAGGGGGTAATATCATAAGTGATACTAGGTTAGGTATCGGTGGTTTTTTACATAAATTTTACGAATATTAATCCCAATGACGAAAATGCAACGACTGCTTTGGCAGGCAACTTAACTAGACCATTGTTAACATAGTCACAAAATTAAATTTTAAATCTATATGTTTAACTCTTCGATTATTGGTAGGATTTTTATTAACTATACATCCCTGATTATCCTCATAAAATGTAATAAAATTAAAGTTTACAACTTAATCGTAGTCCAACTTAATAGGTTTGGACTTTAAACGTATATCCAGTAACGGATTTTCGCCCCAATCTGCATCTACATAGCAACGCAAATCAAAATTATTATTTCCAGAACAAAGTTAATAGTAGATTTTAAATATTTTAAAACTTTTTTTAACTGATTCCACGCCTCATTTATAGCTTTATCCTGAAAACAGCTAAAATAATGAACTGAATAACATCTGGTGCCTAACATCAAATACATAAGACATCCCGATAATTCCCTAAATGGTTTTGTTGTTATATAATTAGGATCAAAATCAATATTTAATCTTGTTCAACCGGTACAATTGATCCATTACAATTTAGACTTTTTAAAATACCTCGAACATACTTTCACTGACTTAACTTTAAAACGCCACTTTGCCTATTATAATTAATTTCTAATCCAAGAAAATTGCGTAAAGGACCTTTATCTTTCATGCTAATGTTTTTATAAGTAAATACCTACTTAGTATCTAAAATATTTTTATTTTCGGTTTTTCAATTTTTTCCCACGTTTCGTTCTCTTCAATTGATTGTAATTCATTATTTACCGCTTTTAACCATTTTTCTCTATCTACCCTATTTTCTAATTCATCAAAACTTTTAGGGATAATTTCTATAAAACTACACGCGTGAAAAGCATCATAATCATTAAACCTATTAGGTATTTTTATTTCACGTTTATTACTTCTATTATCATTAGGGTTTCTGTCTAAAAAATCATTCTCTTCAGCATCTTCAAAAATGTCTGCATGACCTGTCTCATTTTTATCATTTTCGTTTCCTTCATATATCTCATTTTCAAAATCTTTTACCCTTACTAAATTCCTTTTAAACCAAAATTTATTTTCTTTACATTCTACATTTCTAGCAATTATAATTTTTTGTTTAAACTTTGTTTTTCAATATTCCATAACCTATACCCTGTTTATGCATAACCCATCATTACACATTTTTCGTTTTTTGAATCAAATTTATTTCGAAATTCCTTAGGAATATGGCTATATGCCAAACAACCGAAACATCTTAAACTTGATACGTTTGGTTTCTTACAAAAACAAATTTCAGCTTGTGTTTTACCATTTAAACAAGCTGATATCCCCCTTTATTATGTAATTTTCTGTTTTTATTGCTTCTCCCCAGAAATCGTTTGGTACCCCCTGATTCTTCCAAAATTGTTCTAGCCCTTTCCACCGAACTCCTATTTTTTCTTTCCGATTTAACATTTTGTTCAGGTGTATAAGGAACCGTGTAGTCTGAACTAATTCCCTTTCCCTGACAAAAAAAATTTAATTCCCTTAATGATAATGATAAGGCTGATTCAGGCATAATCATCACTAAATAAACTAAGCCGTTCTGTCCTTTTTATTGGCCAAAAAGAAAGATGGCTTCTCACTTGGCCAATAAAAAGGATAGAATGACTTAGTTTAGTTAGTGATAATTATGCCTGAATTTACATTTGATAATGATAATGAAAAATTTTTTTCAAATATTTTTGCCCTTTAAAAATGGTGTATTTTTAGGAGACCATAGCTTCCTTTAGATAGATTTTTGGAAGAAACTGTATATGAGGTATTTTTCTTAGTTTTTAAAGTACGTTCACCTTGCATCGTTGAAATTTCGGTTTTTAACAGTTTAGTGAAACACATTGAAATTATTTTTTCTCGAAAACGGTTAATCCTACGGTAAAAAAGTTTGGGAGTCAGCGAGATTGTTCACTTAAATTCGTTTTCAGAGCCCAAAAATACATAAGAAAAATAGTTTTGGTAATAGTAATTAGGCTTTATTTATTTTTTTTTGTGGGCGTTGTTATTAATGATTTTGACAGATTTGTTATGATTTCCAAAGTTTTTATTGAAGCGAATTATTTCGCAAATCTAAGGCATATTTATAAGAGCCATTTTATGAAACGAAGTCGAAAAATTTCTGGCCCCTATCTAACCATTTCAAAATAAAAAGATTATATTTATTTTTTTCATGTAATACAAGGTATATTTATTAATACTTATTTATTTATTTGTACTCACTTTTGGGACCTATAGCGAAAGCCACATACTTTTCAGGAATATCTCATGCAACTTTGTCGCCATCTGGAAAAGCAAAACATGCTGCATGCTTTATATCAGTTACAACAGTACATGGGCGATTATATCAGAGCTGCCATGTCTTGTATCCGTTTCTACCAGGAAAACTCTACGTCTTTTACAGATCTAGCTAATAAAGTGAACTATTTGCATAAGGCAGAAGAACATTTGAAGCATATGTCGGAACAAGAACAATGGGTGGAAGTTGCTTCAGGTATTTTTATTATCCTTATTATCAAAGAACTTTTACCTTAAGAAGGAACATGATGAAATCTACCGTATGCTTTGTTTGAAGCGTGTACCAACTACGGTGAGGAGTGACCATTGTTTACACTTAGTACGCG
Organism: Brachypterus glaber; assembly: GCA_958510825.1. Classification (NCBI taxonomy): domain Eukaryota; kingdom Metazoa; phylum Arthropoda; class Insecta; order Coleoptera; family Kateretidae; genus Brachypterus; species Brachypterus glaber. The sequence continues at coordinate 31,148,204 of OY294045.1, read as the reverse complement.
TAAAGAGAGAGAATAAATGTGTAAACTCACAGTCTAATGTCTGGCAGGGGTACAGTATTGCCGATTGGAAACATATACTTTGGATATTTTATTGTAAATTTTAAGAAACATTAGTTCTGTATGAGTTTTATATGAACTAGTAGTTTAATTTTAATAGATTTAAATATACTATATTATTAAACATAATTATAGTATACACAATAAAGTTTTTTACATTTTTAATTTAAGTATAATGATTTGAATTCATGATAAGGTGGAAACTACGCAACATCGCTACTAGGTAGCCTGAAAGTCGACTAGCGACATCTACATTTTACACCACAAAGTTGATCTCGTTTCTGTTAGTAAATAAACAAACAAAAAGATGATACATTCATAAACATAGGTCTGAAATTGCTTCTTGAGGTAAAAGTTCTTTGCTTATTATCCTAACCCATATTTATTTATTATTTATTTTTTATTTATTTATTTACTCCAGAAAGATATTGCTGCATAACTTAAATCAAAATTCGTACAGTTATAAAAAGCAGCTCAAATCCAAAAAAGGAGAATGGGCATATTTATAAAGGTTTTGGGCCCACCCTCAGCAGCACTAAATTATATGTCATTAGAAAGGCATTTTTATGTAGATTAATAATTTTAATTTAAAAACATACCTTAGCCGCCGGAGTTCCGAGTTATAGGCATTTGAATTTAGTACTATATGTTATAATTCCATATGATATGTTTTTGTGTAACCAAGTTAGGTGTGTAAACAAATTATTTCAAGCTAATATAGGCATTTTTACACCCCCTAGTCATTCTATGTCAAGCTATTAACCATCGAATCCGGTTAAAATGCCCTTAGTTTTATAGTATATTTTAAAACGAGTACGTACTAGGTCTTTTAGTGCATGATGCGCTCTTATGTACTAAAGACTTAGTAGGCGCTCTCGTTTATAAAAACACTATTAACTATAATTTAGCCCAATTAATAGAGGCCAAAAAATGAGGAGTACCCTACAAAAGGTCCGGTAGTTCTAGATTTTTAATATGTTGTATAGGTCGGTTAGGTAGTGAAAAATCCAAGTTTTCGGCACCCCATCTCCTGTGCTCCCTCCGTCATCTTGGAAAATCCGCCGAAAATTCGCACCTTTTTCAGTTTTTCGCATATAACTCCGTTTCAGTGCAAAACGAGTTATTTTCGATTTTGTAGAAGACCAAATTTTCTTTAAATTTGATACCAAAAGAATATCCCCTAAATTTTGCTAATTACGCAATTTTGGCCGTTTTTGGGCTCCGTTGCTTTTGATAGTAGAAAAAAACGTATGGCATTAAATTTAAAGAAAATTTACAAATATACAATTTACAAAATCTAAAATTACTCGTTTTGCGCTTCAGTGCACTGAGGGGCGCTGTGATCAATTTTTCTTAAAAGAATACCTTTTTTGGAGAGCTAAATTCTAGAGGCAATGATGTTCAGAAAAAGCATGATACATGCGTGAAACTATGCTGCCCTACTACGCTAGAAAGCAGTAACTCCATTTGTCGCATAGCAACGTTTTCACGTCAACTCTGATGTAATATTTTAAAACCGCTGCTATGCCACAAATGGAGTTACTGCTTTCTAGCGTAGTGATTCAGTATAGGTATCCAACTCTTTAGTTCTATGGTATTTCCACAGACTAACGAACCCCCGCTTGCTAGATCAATTATAGTGAAGGTCTCCACGTACGCCATTTTCCCTGTGTTTTTTGGGTAAATTTGATCGATTGCAGTCTTATAGCTATTAGGGCCAGGAAGTGGCTTCCTCTGACGGGGGTATTAGGAGGTTTTACTTTAGGCTAGGTCGCGGTACGACCTGTCTCGAGGTTATGCTTATTATTATTAAGTACATAGTACTTGTAAATACAGTTGTAAGTGTACTTAGCTTGTTTTATTAAAACATAACACAACAAAAAGATCAAGGATATATTGATATTTTTTTGGGAGCCTAATTTAGCTATTATTTTCTTTAAACCTGGATAACACAAAAACCACTGAAGATAAAGAAAAAGTGCCAATTTCATAATAAAGCAGTATTAATACAGTTTATAAAAATTTATTGGTTAAAAGCCCTAATATACCAGATTTCCAAAATGATGGATTGTCCATAAACGTCTAATAGGCGTGAATAATATTTTTCTTGAACATTTGTAACATAACTTTAAGGCTTGTTTGTTTTTAGTTCGCAGCATTAATTCAGAATCTAAAGAGAGTTTTGAGGAAAAATCAATTACAAATCCGTCTTTAGTGATGAAAATGAACTCCAAAGAAATTGATAAGCACATTAATACCATATGGAGGCAAATAGACACGGTAAAATTTCTTTCAGAATGCGAATCTCTAGAAGTTAAACCAATGGAGTTGCTTCCAGATATCTTACCAACAGAAGGTACGTATTTTATACATATTAATTTTAAATTTTAGGGTCGGTGTCGGTCGGCTTGACCCATACGAGATTACGCGCGACGTATCTCTAGCTTCGACACAAAGCGCTCCCAGTACGCTCCGTGCAAGTATCTAGCGGCGAAGCCGTTCAATTTTGTAAATCGTCGTATTAAACAAAAGAATATACTATAGTGTACTATACACTAGAGTGTTAAATTTTATATTTTGTGCATTGTAATTATTATAAAGGTATGAACAAATATTTTAGAAACTATATTTAGTAATTTATTCATATGCTTTACAATAAAACAATTGTTTGCAATATATATAGAACAATAAAACATAAATACATAAAAATTAAATATAAAATTAACAATATAGTAAATAATAACAATAATATAATAAATATAATATTTAATATAAAAGATTAAAGGGAGAAATCGCAAATTTCTAGTTTTTTCTCTAAAAATTCTTCAATTGAATAAAATGGATTGACAGTGAAAAATGTTTTTAACTTTTTTTTAAATTTTGATTTATTTAAGGCTTTAATATATGGCGGTAATTTGTTATATAAAAGGGGACCATAATAATTATTGCAGTTTCTGCTAGACTCAAGTCGGAGAAATGGTAATCTTAGTTTCTGCATGTTCCGCGTATTGTTATCCTCATATGTTGAATAAGTGGCAAGTCTACATCTAGTCATACATATAGATTCATATATAAGTAAACTCGGAAAACTTAGAAGTTCTAAAGATTTAAATTTATCTCTTACACCATCTCTATATTTACTTCCAGACATTATTCTTACCACTCTTCTTTGAAGACCAAAAACACGCGAAGCATGAGAGCTAAAACCCCATATTGTTAAACCATACCGAATATGAGAGAGAAATAATGAATGGTAAGCGTTGATTAATATATTAAATGGTATGATGTCTAATAGGTTTCTTATTAAAAATATTGATGAATTTAATTTTTTTGCTAAAGCATCAACATGCGGCATCCAGGTTAACTTATGATCCAGATATAAACCCAAAATTTTTGGATTATCTTTAGTTTGAGTTAAAATATTTCTGTGAGTAAAGTAAATAGAAGATGTTTTATTTTTGTTTAAACTTAGAGAATTTGCACTAAACCATTTACACAGATTATCCTCACTTTTGTTAACACTTAATTTAATTTTTTCTATTTTTTGGCCAGAAGCTACTAATGTTGTGTCATCTGCGAACATAATAAGTTCATCATAAGGTACAGCTTGCTTAATGTCATTAATAAATAATAAAAATAGTACTGGCCCAAGGACGCTTCCCTGTGGTACCCCAGAAACAACATTGCCTTCTTTAGATATTTGACCATTTATTATAGTATATTGGCGCCTATTCATTAAATAAGATCTCATTAATTCTATACTAAGATCATCAAAATTATAATATTTTTTAATTTTGTTCAAAAGAACTTCATGAGGAACACAATCAAATGCTTTTTGAAGATCGTATAATTTTGCACAAACAATATCAGTATCTTCCATACCCTTCGTTATAAGAGATATAAGATATTCAATCGCAAAGATTGTAGATCTTTTTTTCCTAAATCCATATTGATGTTTTTTTTTTTATGGCGGAATGACCCTAACGTTTCATGTGGAACTACCCTGTTCACCTGCTAATTTTTAATAATAACAGCAGAGAACATATTTACTTCTTTTAGGCAAGCGACACACGAAATCCCCCTCTCCCCGTGCAATTAAGACACGGTAGGGTACTCTGCGTATGTCGAGGGGCTGACCGCGAGGAAATCTTTTGTACAAGCCAAAGGAACTCAGGAGGAACTCTGGAGGAACTCTCGAGGAACTCCGAGGAACTCTTTGCAAAAAGGAGGAACTCTTTGTAAAATGGAGGAACTCTTTGCAAAATGGAGGAACTCTTTGCAAAAAGGAACTCTTTTGTACAAATTTCAGACGCGGTCAGAAGTCAGAAACAATTATTATTTATTTTTGAAGGGGCGCCAAGTTTGTGGTAGAAACCGTTAGGGACGTCAGGGACAAAGCTTTTTTTCCTAAGGTAATTTTGGGGCGCCAAATTTTGTTCTGAAGGGGCGCCAAGTTTTGTAGAAATCGTCAGGGACAGACAAAGCTTTTTTCCCGAAGGAAATTTTGGGGCGCCAATTTTTGATGTTAAGGGGCGCCAAGTTTGGCAGGAGGCAGAAACCGTCAGGGACAAAGCTTTTTTTCCTGAAGGTAATCTTGGGGCGCCAATTTTTGTGTTGAATGTTGAAGAGGCGCCAAATTTGGTAGAAACTGTCAGGGACAAAGCTTTTTTGTCGTAAAGTTAAATCGGGGGCGCCATTTGTTTTTTGTAGTAACCGTTAGGGACAAATTTTTTGTATGAAGGTATTTTTTGGGCGCCAACTTCTTTTATTGTAGGGGCGCCAAGTTGAAACTGTCAGGGACAAAGCTTTTTTTTGAAGGTGCCTTATTGGCAGTAGTGCTTGCACAGCGGTAATTTCTACGGCTTATTTGCCAAAAATTACCCCTTCCAGAGAGTAACTCTTAAGGAACACAGGAGGAACTCCCAAGGAACTCTGGAGGAACTCCGGAGGAACTTCGAGGAACTCTTTGCAAAAAGGAACTCTTTTGTACAAATTTCAGACGCGGTCAGCCTCTCGGCGTATGTTGATATGCGATTTGTGGTTAAAATATCGTTATTATTGAGATATATCTAGATAAAGTTGTTAAATAATTTTAAAATACTACAGTGTTCAAATCAAAATACCCAAGCTAGGGTCATAAATTACATAGAGATTAAAACAGCCAATTGAAAGCAGCTTTAAATTTCCTATGGAGAAGAAAAACTACAGGCTGTAAAGGTACCTTTCAAAAAAAAAGCCTAATCAACACCAAAGTAGGACTTTTTTTTAATTCAGTCAAAAATTACATCACCGCTAGGTGCCTCGAAGTATTGTGTTTTAGTAATACTTCGGCCTTGGTGACAGCTCTACTTTCACCATTTTTTGGTACTTGCTACGCTATGTCATTGTAGCGAGAATCATAAAGAACTACCATGATCTAAAACTGGCGTTATAATAACCATTTTGGCATAGAATTTAATCTGGCCGACGCGTCCTACGCTTCCGGACGTCTCGATTTGGACTGTCCGACGTTTTTATTTAAACTAGCCGACGTCTCAGTTTATGGGCTGACGTCTCAACTTCGAAGCGACGCATAGTAGGGAATAGCGTGTAAAAATACCCTAAATATGCTATTATAAGCATTATTTTTTAACGTTTTTATCAACCAATTATTTAACAATATTTCTGACCACGTGTTTATTTCTGTCCAATCATATTACAGTTATATTGGGAATTTTCTACTGTAGGAAATTCTAGTGAGAATCGCTCTAGTATTTTGTTTTTCAGTATTTTTCTTTTACAACAAGATTTCATACCTAAAACTAATTATTAATTAAATATAAATATATTAATAATTACTATTTATAATTATTGTTATTACGCTAGTCAGTACTGCAGTAAGTGATTAAACTTTTGAAAGAACCATAATTTAAAATTTAAAAATGGACAAAAATGGTTTTAGTTTAGCAATTGAGAGTGGAATTTAAAATATAGGTTAAAAATATCAATAATGAAGTATATATAAACTAAACTAGACAAATTAAAATTAAAATACTTACCGTCTAAGCACATTCACTGAAGAGAAAAGTCCATATACTCCTCCACAGAATAAAAACAATACCTTTTTAACATTGAACTGACCTCTCACTTAAATTTCTTGGTTGGAGGTTTGACATATTATAAATCGTTAAAAAATAATCTTCCGAATTACACATGATTCTTCGAATTATCGGGAAAAATTCACAGTTTTCATTCAAATTTGCTGTCAAAGGAAATAATTACTCCAGGGGCATCGATGCCCCGGTCGTAATTATTTCCAGACACCAAATTTTCATGAAAATGGCGAATTTTTCCCGCATAATTCTCAGCCTCTTGTGTATATGTGTATATATTATAATCTTATTCCAATTTTTGTCTTATATATGAAACTAAAAAAAAAATAATTATTTCATTTTATTATGTGATTTTAGAGTTTTGATTTATACTTTTATAAAAGGACAACTTTTACGGATAACACTGGACCACAAAAAAGTTAGTTTTTTTCATAAACCAGACTATATTTTTTTACGTATTTTTGGGCGCTGAACACAGATATGGCAATGAAAAAAATACTTGACCCTCCAAATCTTGAGATATAGCGCACACTGTTTTTTTGTATGCATTCCGGGCAAAAAAAATATCAACATTTCAAAAAAATAAATATTTTATGGAAATATTGCTAAATAAAAATTATCCATGCCATTACTTGTAGATTTTAAATATCTATCCTAGTTAATTTTTTACAGGGCCAAAAAATCCAAATATGGCACTTTTTTCGTGTTTTTTCGATATATTACAATTAGAAATTAGAAATATTTATAGATTTTTTTTATCTCCAGTGTTGTAGAGTCTGGAGTCGGTTTAACGTTACACATCAAGGTTCGGAATATAGGCTGGATTGCAAAAAAAAATTGCCTTTGAAAGTGGTTTACACCAATCGAATTTTGATCATTTTCCGAATCATTAAAACCAAAATTTAAATTTTTCTTATGTGTATTTTTTTTAATTGCGTTTTTAAATTTTTGTTTTTATTAGAGGGGGGTTATACAAGCTTAAAAAAAACAAACTTTTTCGGATTCATCAGGCGACAAATTTAAATCGTGGGCTAGGGTGTGCGGATTACGTAAATGTAATTTTTTTTTAAAAATCGGTTACGATCCAGTGTCGGACTAAGGGGTGCGGCCAGGGGCGATAACAACTCGAAAAGCAGACTATTTTTTCACTTTTTTTCGTGTTTTCTTAGTATTTTACCATGGCAAAAAACGTATTTTGGTATTAAATTTCTACAATTACTTTTTCTCGGATGAGATCATTGAGTTCTCGGCTGGGATCATTGTTGTTATGTGACGCAAAAGTGTCCCAAAATTATGTGACGAGCCCAGCCGAGAACTTTAAATTTATGTGACGTTTACGAAATTAAAAAATATGCAAGTAAAGAAAACCGTGTCTCGTAACTGGAGGCTTAAAACATATTAATGTTATCACGATTTTGCTTAACTTGTACAGTAGAACGTATCCGATATTTGACCGAAAAAACTGCTAAAACCCACAGTTGTTGTCATTAATACGACTAAACAACCAGAAAGTTTTAAAACTAATGCAGTGAATGTAAAAATGGAGATGTTAAAAAACGGTTTTTTTTAATCAGTTTTTTTAAAACATTGTTTTAAAACGGTTTTTTTGGTTTTTAATTCGTTTTTTTTTTGTTTTTTAGTTTTCGTACCCAATTCTCAAGAAAAAATGTTTTTAATTAATAAACTGTCTTTTAGTTATTAAATTAGTACAATTTGTATATTTATATTATTTTTTTAATATTTAGAACTTCTATTTGGTTCGACTCAGATAAAAGTCGCAAAAATGTTAGGTTAGGAACTGCTCGTTAATTTATTGCGTTCAACGTTTTGTGAATATTTTTTCTGTAGTTAATACACTTTAAGGATCCTGGCTGTCAGGACCTGGATCTGGTTATCCATTGTGCCAGGACCTGCTTATCTATTGGTTGTAAATGTGTATATAAAATAGAGTTTGAAAGCAATAATCAATTTCCCGATAAGACTATGGCTTATTGCGTATTAATAAATGATTCTATTATCGAATATGAGCCACTTAGTAATTCAATGAGAAATATGCTTTAATTCATTTGTGTTTGTATATGTTCATTTTATATACTTACTAATATTTTTATTTATAATGTTATTTTTATATATATTGTGTTGAAAAGTAAAACTTTTAAATATAAAAAATTGTACATTTATTTGAGGAGCATTATTTCAAAAGTTAACAAATCCAATATACGTGTTAAGGGTTTTATAAGTTTTGAAATAATGCTCCTTATTTATACCAAAAATATCGAGAGCTGTGAAGAAAATTCCTTGGAATTCTAAGCATTACATTCTGAATTACTTAAAATAAATAAACGTTTTTAACTACACTTAAACATTAATCTCTAATAACACTAGTTTACAAATTGCAAGTAGTACTTTTTTCGAGATAACAGCCTTTGAATATAAACAAAATACATACAAACTTTATAAAAAACTTTTCTCTTTTATCTAGTTTTTGTATTTTGATAAATAAGGAACCCATGGGAAATATTTCTAATTTTCAATCTCCCCCGTATACGGTATAAGTCACTTAATATTGTATGGTTGTTCTTTTTAACGTCGATGGATGCATTTAAAATAATATACCAAAAAAGTCCAAACTTTTATCAGAAATAAAATTTTCTTATTTTTATAGATATTTTTTGCTTATGCTTTGCAATTTTGACACGCCATATATGTATTTATATATGCAACTTGGTCCTTTTTGCATCTAATGTTTGACTGGTTAAGAAAAAATATTTTATATCTACCAAAAGTAAAAAGTTTTACCAAAAAAAAAACTGTTTTTTCGTTTTTTATTTCTTACTATTAAAAATTTTAAAAAATTGGGGTTTGGACTTTTTACCTCGAGAACGGTACTAAAAAAAATCTTCTTTCAATTCAGGCCAGAAGTTTTACTAGAAAATGTGGAGATCTAAGTGCATTGTCAACTAGTGGAAATACACGGATAAGAAACAATAATAATGTCAGAGGTCAGTGATCAATATATGCTTCTAGACATAATGTCTGCAATTTTATTGTATGGTATATTAATAAATTAATAACAAAATAACTGCTGCACACATAAAAACATATGTTTGAGGATATTAATATTTGTAATATTTTCCGTTAACGCATACCATATTCTTAATTTAAGAAACATTATTCTGTGTGTTAAGATATTGTTTACTTTTTGCGATTTTTTTTAAGTTTAAAACAAATAAAATCTGCAATTCGCAAGGTATGTAAATACAGGGTCACTTCATCTTAGTGTTACTTTGTTCTTTCGTTCTCTTTCGTTAGTTTTCGGTTTTTGGACTTGGCTTTTCTCCTTTTCTATTCTATTCTATTTTCTATTCTATTTTCTATTCTACTGACACCTGTCTAAATAAAAAAAATTACATTGTGAAATCAATGTAATAGGGTTGCCGTCTTGAGTTAATGAAGGCTTCTACATAAACTCGGCGCATTATCTATCTGAATTACAAATTGGATCAAGGAAGCTATGATTAGTGGTTTAAAAATGACTTTTAGTAATATTTTTGTAGCCCATTGTGCTTTTGATAATTTTTAACATTTAGGTTAAATTGACTGTCATTTTACGTCTTACAAATAATAACCAAAATCTGTTTAAAAAGTAAAACTTTGTTCAAAATTATAATAAAAGTAAGTTTTTATTCATAAAGTGCTATTATAAACTTAAATGTAACATGACCTGAATAAAATTACGGACCAGTATTATTTTAACCAAAAAATTCTGTTAGTGTTTACTTCAAAAATTTATAGAGCACTGTATTATATTACTTCATTTAAACAAAATGTTTATAGATTGATGCTTTAGTTTTCTTTTTATGCACTTTTCTTGTTATTTCTTCTTGCTAAAGCAAATTATTTGGACTTTTTTATAAATGTCAAAATAATGTCTTGATTGACAATAAATTTTAAACAAGATGAAAACCTTACATAAGGAACTAAATATATTCTGCCAACCAAATAACAAGAAACAAATGACCATCAACTCAGATAGATAATGCGCGGAGTTTATATTATCTTTAAATCTCCGGCACCGGAACCTTATAAAATGAAAGTCCAAATCTCGTATACCTAAGCTTAAGGGGAAACGAGGGGAAATGTTCGATTTTCATTTGTTGTGTGGAGCTACCCGAAAGGAAGAAAAAACGAAAACCAGAGCAAAAACAGACCAAGTACAGATGAAGTGACCCTATGTAAATACCAAAATGCACACAGAAAAATGTGTGTTGAAAATATTGTGATTTATTTATAACAATATTTTCCGTTAATGCATATTCTTAATTAAGGAAACATTTTTCTGTGTGTGGTAACATATTTTTTACTTTTCGCGAACTTTTTATAAATAAATTAACAAGCCGTGAAGATATATGCCTTCCTAAGCTGAAAGGTCCTATCTGTGTATGTTAAACCTATGTAGATAGGACCTTTCAGCTTAGCACGGCAGATATGTAATGTTAAGCATTCCATTATATACTATTCACAGTAAATGGTATATTACATTTCCCCAAATAATTTAGGTTAGCTCTTAAATAATGCTTTTAATAAATATTTTTTCTTGTATCAAAATGTATTTATTATTAAATTATAAATATATAATTAATAAAATATAAATCGCCGTTATGCATTAACGGTGATTTTTTTCTTAATTTAAGAAATATTTTTCTGGGTAGGTAACATTATTATACTTTTTGCTGCCTTTTTTGTATTTGAAACAAATAAAATCTGCAATTTGTAAGGTATGTAAATAACAAAATATGTTTGAGAATATTGTGATTTGTATATAACAATATTCTCTGTTAATTCACATTCTTGATTTAAGAAACTATTTAAAATATATAAAAAAGCTCAGTTATAATCTGTTTTTTCAAGCAAGATAGTAAATTAAAAATCGTACAGTATATTTTTACAGCAGGTTTGAATAGTATATGCTTGTGTATAGAATATAGTTATGTTTTATAAAATAAACTACGCACATCCAATATTCGAATCTGTTTTGAAAATATTCACTGTGCGATTTTTAATTTACTATCTTGCTTGAAAAAACAGACCATATTATGATTAATAATAATAAAATACTTGTTGCATTGTCAATTGAGACCTCCGAAACTCTTCCAGAGGCCCTTGGGTTTGTAAGATCGTCGCCCTCAGGGCATAAACATCTACTTAATACCCTTGGTACATAAATAACTATAATAGCCTTTTATTTAGTAAAGGTCTAGATTTTCTATATTCCACGTTTCGGTTAATATTATTATATCAAAACTATTATCAAGAGACATACAACCAATTCATCTAAATTTTTATTCAGACTTTTTATGTTCATGTGAACATTATTAAAACCATGTTCTAGTTTATTTTTTTCGTTAATATTTAATTTATCGTTACTATTACGTAAAATCCAAATACCAATGTAGTTTTGAAAAGAAAGTGTATATTTAAATTACCGAATTTTTTTTATTATGCAGCTCTGCATAGTATGTTAATTTTAAGTTTTATTGCAGATGCAGCTACAGGAGAAAAAATGAACACAAAAATACCGACACTCTTTGGTTTATTTAATGAAAAACTTGCATTAGCTGTACTGATCATAATTTGTGGCAAAAATGTTGAAGATGGATTTGAATATGCATTACAGTAAGTATTTTTACTTTTTATTTTTACATCGGCACTTAGTGCTACTAAGAGTGCCGATGTATTGAAATCTTCGCCGAAAAGTCAAAATCTTTGACGACGTTTTTTTCACATTTCTCGACGTTTTCGACCATTATGAGTCGAAATCAGTAAAAAAAAAATTGCGTCCGTCTGTCTGTCTGTCAATCTGTAAACTCCATTTCTACATGAGATATCGACTTGCGGTTTTTTGCATATTGTTTCTTATCGTATTCCGAAGAGCTGATTAGATTTTGGCGGTAAACGATTGGGGTTAAGTGGGTAAAAATAGGGTAAAACTCCTATTTTTAGCGTTTTTTGTTTATAATTAAGGCAATTATTATTGTATTTGGTTAATTTAGCACTTATATAAAAGATAATTTTAAATTGGTCAAAAAATGTTATAAACAACGTTTTCCTAAAACGCATTGTTTAAAGCAGTAAAAGGTTTTTTTAGCATATCTCACATATTTATAACCCGATTTCAAAAAATTATATTTTAAATAAAAGCTCTTTAAGCCCTATAAAAAATGTTATATACAGTTTTTTGCTAGAATATAATGTTTTAAAGATACAGAATTTAAAATCAAACAAAACACCTAGTTTAAAATTTGCAAACTAGATGGCTCTAGTTTACAATAGTGCCGATGTTTTGACTGCAACGTTTCATCTAGATTAAATTGAGTTTTACGACAGAGTATAGATAGTACAAATAAAAAAAATGTTGTTTAATAGGTTTAATAATAATTTTTCTTGGCATTTTTGTCAAAAAATTAATCAAATTAAAATTCATAAGAAAAAACAGTTTACCATTTAAATTGTTGGAAAAATGGTTATTATAATGGTTTGTATGGTAAAACTACCCCACTAAACACGGTTCCATTCTAACAACGTTTAACGTTATTAAATAAGGATGCAAGTTTTTACCAAAATTTTGACTAAAGCCGATTTAATCTTTTAAAAGTATATTGCAAGGTCTAAACACCTGCATACAATAGTTTTATTACAATTTGGAAAAAAATACCCAGCTATAAGGACTCATTTAAACTCGAAACTCTTATTATATCCATTGCTGACCTGTAATTGAATTCAATATATAGTAAAATAGCTGCTTAAAAATATGTAACTTTATTGTCTGCATAACTAGTAGTTACGCTGTTCTATTTCGATACTATTTTTTAGAAAATACATCTATGCTTAAAGTAACAAAACGAAATAAATATAAACAAAAAAAATTAATTAAAATAACTCGTGTAAAGGTTTTGAAAAGTTGGGACCACAATACGCGTGGATTGATTAATTTCACTGACACATTGGCTTAGCAAACACTAAAGACAGTACTACGTTCTGGAAAACTATCAAAAGTTTTCGTCCATTCAAAGAGTCGGTTAACCTAAGTACATGAGATATTTTACTGAGACCTGTTTGGACTTAGAGAATCATAGGGACCCATAGGAAATTTCCATTAAAACCTACACGTTTGGTAGGAAACCTACACGTTTCGTAGGAAATTCCCTACTTAAACCTATGGAAACCTATTAAATTGTTTCATAGGATTCAGTAGGGAAATCCCCATAAAACGTGTAGGTATCAGTAGGTTTTCATATGTTTTTGGACAGGGATATCCCAATAAAGACCTACTAAGACCTGTTGGATATATCCTATGGATCCCTAAAACTTTTTAGGAAAATCCCTATTAAAACCTATGAATACCTACTCGTTTTATGAGTATTTTCCTATTTATCTCTATAAAATTGTTTCATAATTTTAGACTTTTAGGTATCAGTAGGTATACCAAAACCTTAATTTTAATTTCCCAAATATGAAGTACAATAATTAAAATTAGTTATTTTATAGAGATATTTGTTTAATTTTCAAAAAAAAAATTTATAGGGATAAGTAGGAAAATCCTCATGAAACGTGTAGGTTTTCATATGTTTTTGGACAGGGATATCACAATAAAGACCTACTGAGACCTGTGGGAAATTTCCTATGGATCCCTATAACTTTCTAGAAAAATCACTATTAAAACCTATAAATACACTTCTTTCGGAAAAAAGTGGGACACTTAAAATTGTTTTGTTTCAATTGGGTAATTAAAACTTGTCAATTTTAATGTTTATTTCAAATATTATTCATTTAAATAAGCCAAACAACTGACGTAGCTTGTCACATTATTTTTTACCTAAATTATAGAAACTTAATTTACACTACTTAAAACATTAAAAATCGACTTACAGGTTTTTTTTTGCGTCCCACTTTTTTCCGATAGAAGTGTACCTACACGTTTCATGGGAATTTTCCTATTTATCCCTATAAAATTGTTTCATAGGTTTAAGTAGGGAATTTCCTATAAAACGTGTAGGTGTTTATAGGTTTTAATAGTGATTTTCCTAGAGTCATAGGGATTCATAGGTAGGGTCACCCGATCGGTTTGTTGCTTTGTCTACTTTGTGTGTTAGTGTGTTTTGGTAGTTGGTTGGTTTGGCGAAAACTACCAGAAACCCAAAGGGCTAACCACCAAAACACTAGACAAAGCAACAACTGATCGATTGACCCTATTCATAGGAAATTTCCGATAGGTCCCAGTAGGTTTTTATTTATCCCTGTCCAGAAACATATAAAAACCTACTGATACCTATACGTTTCTTGGGGATTTCCCTACTGAAACTTATGAAACAATTTGATAGGTTTCTATAGAGATTGATTGGTATTTCCCTAGTAGGCCTCTATAGATCCTTTTTTACAAGGTTGGTTTAATTGCTTTTCCGATAATTTCAGGTATCAAGTTTTTATCTTTATTTTGTATTTTATACCCATAATCTAAAGAGTTTGGCTTTTCAAATTCCATTAAATTCCAGAAACCTAAATAAAACTATATAAAAAACAAGTTTTTAAACTTAAAACCCTTCTATTGATTACGTATTATGTATAACTAAAAAGTAGAAAACAAGATATACCAATTTACAAAAACGATTTTTTTAAAAGAAAGGTTTTGGAATTTGTGATTTCTTTATTTTTGCCAACATTTCCAAAACCCTTCTTTTAAAAAATTCGTTTTTGTAAATTGGTATATCTTGTTTTCTACTTTTTAGTTATACATAATACGTAATCAATAGAAGGGTTTTAAGTTTAAAAACTTGTTTTTTATATAGTTTTATTTTCAAGTTTTTAGTTATAATTTATTAATGTGTGAAGCAACCCGGGAGTGAAACAGAGATTTTATGTAAAAATATATTGTCACCGGATATAAGCATATGTACCGAACTTTAGCTGTCTAAGTGGGTAAAAGGAGTTTAATTTAGCCGCATGTGCTATGTTGGGGGGGGGGTTAATTTATAAGAAAAGTTTTTGAAATTGTATATAATTAATAGAAGGGTTTTAACTTTAAAAACTTGTTTTTATATAATTTTATTTTCAAGTTTTTTAGTTATGTTAAATGTTTATTTAATTTATTTATTAATACAAATATTATTGATATTGTATGAGTGGCGGGGGGTAAATTTTATATTTAATTATTTTGTTAGGGTAGAAAATCATGTGTACCAAATTTCAGCTCTCTAAGTTTATTCTAAGTAGGTATAACAGAGAGGGCCCTTTAGCCGCATGGGGGGTGAGGGGGGAGGGGTTGACTGTTGTTTTTTTTATAGTAAAATTTTATTATTATGGGATGAGTACGTAACCCAATTTTAATTTTAAATTAACTCACGTGGATAAAAAAAAGGTTTTTGATATTTTAGGGGTTGGGGGGTAAATTTTATATTTAATTATTTTGTTAGGGTAGAAAAGCATGTGTACCAAATTTCACCTCTCTAAGTTTATTCTAAGTGGGTATAACAGAGAGGGCCCTTCAGAGTTAACTTAGCCGCATGGGGGGTGATGGGGGGGGGGTTGACGGTTGTTTTTTTTATAGTAAAATTTTATTATTACGGGATGAGTACGTAACCCAATTTTAATTTTAAATTAACTCACGTGGGTAAAAAACGGTTTTTGATATTTTAGGGGTGGGGGGGCTGGGGGGTAAATTATTTTGTTATGTATATGTATACCAAATTTCAGCTATATATATATATATATATATATATATATATATATATATACACTTCTGCTCAAAAATATCGGCCCACCTAAAAAAATACACATTTTCAAATGCTAATAACTCCAAAACTATTCAATAGATTTATTTGACCTTTTTTTTATTTTAAAGCTTGAACTTTTAGCTCTTAATTACTGGAATAAAAATTATCAAAAATCTTTTTTTAAACCGGCAGCAATGAAAATTACACAGCTATGTTTTTTTACTGCTTCTTTCGATATGCGCACGGTTTGCCACTGCATATTTTTTTACAATTTAATTAATTGATTTTATAGGCCAATTAAATGGGAGTAATTTCTTTTTTAACTTTTTAATTTTCCTTTTCTCGTTTAGGAGATATACGGTTTTTTCTGAAAATAAACATTTTTGCAAATAACAAAAAAACTACACAGTGGATTTAATTGATTTATTTTTTAATTTGAAGCTTAAGTCCTTAACTTTTATTTATTTAATTTAAGTTTCTGGTGCAAACATGTTTAAACTGGGTTTACATTGCTTAAATAGTCATGTTTTTTTTACCCAATCTTTTTTGATGCAATTTAACCACAAACTTAAATGTTTCCATAAGTTTTAAAACTTATTCTAAAAGCCACACTTATTGTGACTGATTCCTTCTTTTATTTTTTATCATAAGTCTTCTCATTTAGGAGAAATTAAAGTTTTTCGGAAAAAGTAACTTTTTAATCAGTGGGCTAGTGCCACCCCTGTAAAACTGTATATGACGGAAAAGCGTCGATAAAATATAAAGATCTATTGCACTTCTATAACTTTAGCTTAAATAAATACATTTAATTAACACGTTTTCTGCGTTAGCAACTTTTTGGTTCCCAGCTCAGACTGCGTTTTGAGGCATATATGTCGAACGAACTTTGCACAGACTGTTTAAATCTCTAATGGTACTCCAAAAACAAGTTCTAACGTCTTTTTAAGGACTTTTTGCTTTTTAATATTTTTTAAACAAAATATTTTATCAAATAAAATAACAATAAACAAATTTTAAATTTTATTAAAATTATTTAATAACAATTATAAACACAAAAAAACGTATTAGACGTGTATGTTTTTTTACAACAATGCTGTTTTTCGTTATTATTAGTTACATTACATTATGGTCAATAAAACATTCAATTTAATTTAACAAAACACTAAAACTAACCAACATTACACGGTTGAGGCTAGGTTATCAATGTGTATACACTATAGTTAAAATTTATCTACATAAATATTATAGACGTTATAGTCATATTTCCCAATGTTTTTCATACAGAATTAGGTTTTAAAAATGGTTTGAGGCAGCTGTATATCCCATGCCTGGCAGCATTTATAACACTGTTCTGTAACGGGTGCGATATGTCTAATATTAATATCTGGTATTTCCCCCCCTAGCCCTAAGTACATCCTGTACTCTATTACTCATAGAGAGAATTAAGTTTCTTATAGTATTCTGAGGTATATTTTCCCATTCTTCCTCGACTGCTATAATTAGTTCTGGAATTGTCGCTGGCGCTGGGTTCCTTGATCGAATTCTTCTTTTTAACTCATCCCAGAGATGTTCGATTGGGTTAAGATCGGGGCTATTAGCTGGCCACTCTAAGACGTCGATACCGACATCTCTTAAGTATCGTCTGACATTTGCTGCAGTATGCGGCTTTGCATTGTCTTGCATGTAAATAAAGTCATCGCCTATAAATCCGGCGTAAGGTACGACGTGCTCTTCCAAAATTTCTTCGACATACCTTTCCGCTGTAAGACTTCGCCTTTGCCGTCCACGTTCTTCCCTTATAATAAAAACGGGTTCAGTTTTAGCTTCCAATAATATACCTCCCCATATCATGCACCATCCACCACCATAACTAACTTTTTCTGCAATGCAGGCCTGTGCATAACGTTCTCCAGGACGTCGGTAGACACGCTGTCTTGCATCATTCCCAAATAGACATATCCTGGTTTCATCAGAAAACATAACCTTTGCCCATTGGTTTCTGTCCCAGTTTAAATGTCTTCTTGCAAACTGCAGCCTGGCACGACGATGGTTAGCAGTGAGTTTAGGTCCAGTTGCGGCCTTATAAGAGCAAAGGTTTCTTTCAAAAAGCCTTCGACCAATAGTGGACCTACTTACTGCTACACCTCTTGTTTCTTGAAGCCGTGATCTCAAATTAACTGAATTTAGACGACGATTCCGCAGGGAATTAAGCTCGATAAATCGGTCATCCCGAGCGGACGTGCACCTATGTCTGCCAGCTCCTTGGCGTCGACTAAAGGAACCGGTCTCCTCAAAACGTTGGAATACTCTTCTTACCGCTGCTCTCGTAATTTTTAACTGTTGAGCAACATAACGCTGACTGTGCCCTTCTTGTAGCAGAGCTACAGCTTGGGCAGCTACTTCCGGACTTGTTTCCATTTAAATAATACAATTAAATAAAATTTTAACGAGTTAAAAAAGTATTGTCACATAAGTGACAAGTCTTGTCAATCATAAAAAAGTTAGTTACAGGGGTGGCACTAGCCCACCACTTAAAAAGTCCTTATTTACCAAAAAACATAATTTCTCCTAAATGAGAAGACTTATGATAAAAAATAAAAGACGGAATCAGTCACAATAAGTGTGGCTATTAGAATAAGTTTTAAAACTTATGGAAAGATTTGAGTTTGTGTTTAAATTGCAACAAAAAAGATCGAGTAAAAAAAACATGACTATTTAAGCAATGTAAACTCAGTTTAAACATGTTTCCAACAGAAACCTAAATTAAATAAATAAAAGTTTACGATTTAAGCTTCAAATTAAAAAAAAATCAATTAAATCCATTGCGTAGTTTTTTTGTTACTTGCAAAAATGTAAATTTTTAGAAAAAACCTTATATCTCCTAAACGAGAAAAGGAAAATTAAAAAATTTAAAAAGAGATTACTTCCATTTAATTAGGCTATAAAATCAATTAATTAAATTGTAAAAAAATATGCAGTGGCGAACCATGCGCATATCGAAAGGTGCAGTAAAAAAACATAGCTGTGCACTTTTCATTGCTGCCGGTATAAAAAAAGATGTTTGATAATTTTTATTCCAGTAAGTAAGAGCTAAAAGTTCAAGCTTCAAAATAAAAAAAAGATCGAATAAATCCATTAATTAGTTTTGGAGATATTTGCATTCAAAAATGTGTATTTTTTTAGGTGGGCCGATATTTTTGAGCAGAAGTGTATATATATATATATATACGAAAAAAAAATTTTTAATCATTCTTAAAACAAAAAAAAGTAGAGAATGTTTAAGCTTCAAAACAAAAAAAGAATCAGTCAAATCAATTAATTAGTTTTCGAAATATTTGAATTTAGAAAATGTCAATTTTTTAGGTGTCCGGAATTTAATGTGCAGCAGTGTATGTATATAAGCTCTTCCTATATGCATCCTGATTGTTTTTGTTGTAGGTAGTAAATATTGAAAATTACTTTTTTTCTGTGGTACTGATTATATCTAAACCCTTCTATGGTACTTAAAAGTTGGAATCAAGTTTGGAAAATCTTTTTAGCTTTTATTTCATTTTCATTGTTTTATGGCTCTTTTTTAAGTTAATCTTCCATATCCATAGATTCTGCAACTTGGTTCCAACTTTACTTGTGGTAATCTGTTTCGTAGGTGTTTGGTCAAAATAAAAAAATTCAAAATGGTGGCGCCAATATACTGGCCTATTTGAACCAAAATGGCGGCGCCATATGGCGTATTTTGGGGTTTTTGGGGTCGTAGATTATGAATTTTTGGTCAAATTTAAAAAAAAAATATTATTTTTAGATTTTTTATTGAAATTGAAAAATTACCGGGTGAGTTTCAATCCATGTACACCCCCTAAAATGGGATTGTTTTCAGCCCGATCAAAGCAATTTTTTTGTACCTCTTATTTCTTAACAAGAGCTAGAAAATGGCTTATTTTTTTGTGCACTTCCGGTTTCGCCAGAAACTAAGTCATTTTTCTTTCTTTTAATGGCAACCGCTGCATATTTTTGTATTTTTTAATTTAGAAAACAACTTTACATCTAAAAAAATCAATTAATTATTTTTTTATTTATTAAAAAATAGCATAATCCGGCAAAAGTGGAAGTGGAAAAAAAAGTACGCCATTTTGTAGCCCTTGCAAAAGAAAGATGCGTGCAAGGGGCTTGCCATTTGAAAAAATTGAGTTATGAAGGAAAAACCGTTCTGAAAAATTACCAAAAAAAAGCACAAATAAAAAGGTCATTTCAAGGTCAACTTTGTTTTTTTAAGTACAAACATATATTTTTTTTACTGTTATTTAATTCCCCTCAAAAAAATTAAAATCTTTTGTAAAAAACTTTTTTTGATCGGACTTTTAGTTGCAGAGATAACACAGCCACACAAAATTAAAAAATCTCCGACGGACTTGACTAGTCAATTCCTATGTATTTTGAGCCGCTGAATCTCGTGCTTATTTTTTACCAACGTTTGGCAGTCGGTATAAGAGCTTTTTTGTAAGTCTTGACCATTTTTTCAGCGTTCAAGTTGTACGTAAAGAGCAAATAAAAATCCAAAACCTTTTTCGGAGAGACGACCCCATACATCAATCTTTACAGGGTGTTGCACGGTTCGCTGGAGCAATCGGTTGGTGGAGGATGTCTAGGTCCGGAGGGTGATAACGTAACCCTAAAAGGAAGCTTTATCGGTAAAAATAACCTTGCTCCAGTCTCGATCAATTTTCGATTCGATTTCCTTTGGCCCACGCGAATCGTTTTTATCTCTGTTTTACTCAACAAAAGTTTCTTTATTGTACTTCGCCACTTTAAGTCGTGAGCCTGGAGATGAGTACGAATTATTTCATGTGATATATCACCCACTTGTTGACGAATGTCTTTGACCGCTAGGCGTCATTTTCGGATCTTTCGGGTGCTAACAGAGAAAGAAAGCCTCGAACCGTGATGCGTACGCAGCACTCATGTTTTAAAACGTGCTGGGTCACAAAAAATAAGGTTCAGAATGTCTGTATGTACAGTATTTGTAAATGAAATTGACCAACGCGAACCGTTACCAAGATCTGTTGAACTAGGGAACGACACCGCTTTACGCCACGCCCTTCTCCCTCTACGTACTAAAACATTCTGCATCCGATTTTGGCTGTTTGAAATTACAAGGTCAATAAGTTTTATATTTTATAATAAAATATGAATTATGATTAGGGAATTCAATCCCGAGATGTCAATCACAACCACGAACGGGAATTTGATTTAAAATCTCGATCTCGGGATTAATATTTTATGTAAATTTTATTATTGTTATATTATTCACAGCGCCGGCGCTAGAATAATATACGGTAGTTTCGAATTTTCAAAAACAAATCAAAAATCGTCCTAAACTAAATATTCTTGGATATAAATTTGTTGCATGAAAAAAAAAGCAACTTTTTTTTCAAATGTTCGTCTGTCTGTCCGTCTGATGTCACAAATTTTGTGAACACGATAACTCAAGAACGAATAATCCGATCGACTTGAAATTTTCAGAAAAAATCAAGTTCCAAGAGGGGAAGATTCGTATTGTTTTTGAAAGTAAAGAAATTAAATTTTCTTTTCAAAAAACAAAAAATTTAAAAAAAAATAAAAAAAAAATATTTAAAAAAAAAAAATTTTTCAATTTTTTTAATTTTTTTTAATTTTTTTGTTTTTCGTGAAAAGAAAATTTAATGAAAAAAAAATTGAAAATTTTTATTTTTTTTTAATTACTTTTTTTCAATAATTTTTCGTTTTTTAAAAAAGACCTTTTTTTAAAAAAGATCTTTTTTAAATGTAATTTTTTTTGTTATTTTTTTTTTGTTATTTGTTTTTAATTCGATTCAATTCAATTCAAAAAAACGTTTTAAAGTTTTTGATTAAATATTTTTTTATTTATTTTTTTTATTATTTTTTTTTGGAAAATGTAATAATGTAATATACTATTTACTGTAAATAATAAATAAATAAAGGAATGCGTAGAAAATGCATATCTTCACCGCTTGTTTTTTTAACAAAATATTGTTAAAATTTGCAAAAGAAGCATAATTAATTTTATTAAACGCGTAAAGTATTAGTTTTCATTTGAGTTTTTATGTGATGAGCTGCATTTCCCCCTGCCATTTTATTTTTACTTTTACCCCCTTTGCCCCTGACGTCAGTTTACAAAAATTTTAAGCATTATTTTTCAACATTTTTTTTATTTTTTATTTTTTTATTTTTTTTTAGTGTTAAAATTAATCTATTACAAGGGTCTATCTAATACACTAAAAAAAATTTAAAAAAATAAAAAACAAGTTAAAAAATAATGCGAAAAACTTTTGTAAAATGAAGCCAGGGGTCAACAGTTAAATAAAAGGACAGGGGTAAATGCAACATATCACATTAAAATTAAAAATAATAGTTTACGCATTTTATAAATTTCATTATTCTTCTTTTGCATTTTTCTTTTTACTAACATTTTCCTCCTCCCTTCCTCCCCCAAAATATAATCAATTAATAGGCTGAATAAAAAATTTAATAATATAATTTAAATATATGTAATAGTTTAAAACGGTGTATCACACGAACCCCCTTCCTATTCAAAAAAAGTTCCCTCTTTGTCCCCCTGCCTCCACTGTGCCCCAAATACAAAAAATTTCAAAAATGAGTTATGTTATTGTAAAAAATAGGCGATAAAAATAAGAGAAAATATATTTTGAAGGTCTGTTAATGGTAAATTTTAATTAAATAAAATGTCTAAAATTACATTTTCAACATGTTTATTAAAAATAAAATATCCTGGTTCTGTCAGTGTCTGATGTGTGTCATGGTTGTCTGTCTGTTTATCAGTCCTCTGTCAGTGTGTCCTGTATCTGAACTAAAGTAAACTAAACTATGTCTGACACGTTTGTCTGTCTGTCTCTCCTGCGTCTGTCTTTCTTACTCTCCTGTGTCTGCCTGTCCTTTGTCTATCTAACCTGTATCTATCTGTATTTCTCTCTCTCTCTTTCTCTCTCTCCCTTTATCTCTCTTTCTCTCTCTCTCTTTCTTTCTCTCTCTCTCTTTCTTTCTCTCTCTCTCTTTCTTTCTCTCTCTCCCTTTCTCTCTCTCTTTCTCTCTCTCTCTTTCTCTCTCTCTCTCTCTATCGCTCTCTCTCCCCCTCTCCCTCTCTCGCTTCCCTGTTGTTTATGTAACTCCTGTCATGTCTGTTATATCTGTCTGTGTCTGTTTCTGTAATTTATACGTAATAAATACAATAGACTTATTATAAATATAAGGAACGATATATAGTGCGTTTCAAAAGTCACCTTACCCTCTTAACTTTTACCTGAAAGCCAAAATCATGAAAAAAATTGTCCACAAAAACTGACCTTGTGGCATGATTCCCTATCATTTTCTGTTAAAAAAAATTTATATTAGAAAAAAGTCTATCGGCTTTTTTTTAAATCAGTTTTTTTTATTTCATCTAAAAATGTAAAAAATTGAAAATTAAAAAGTTCCTATTTTACATAGAGGACTTTCAGAATGAAATTAAGTAGTTGTTCTTCCAAAATATTCTACGTTGCATCCTAGACTGTTAATAGAATTATTCTCGGCATTTTTGAACAAAAAAAAGGTCAAACTTGAGAAAGTTATGTTTTTTTATGAAGGTTTTGACTTCTTTTACTGCTTTATATCTTGGAAGCGACAGGTGGAATTAAAATTCTGAATTTATATTTTATTTTAGCATTAAGTAAAAACATTTTTGAAATAAAAAAAACTGATTTTTTAAATTTTTTTGAAAAAATTTTTTTCAAATTAACAGATTCGGATTAAACGTAGAATATTTTGTAAGAACAACTATTTAATTTCATTCTGAAAGTCCTCTCTGTAAAATGGTTTTTTTTTTAATTTTCAATTTTTTTCATTTTTAGATGAAATTAAAAAAATTAATTAAAAATAAACTAGCCGATTGATTTTTTTTTTAATATATGTTTTTTTTTAATAGAAAACAATATGGAATCATTCCACAGGGTCAGTTTTTGTGGACATTTTTTTTTTCATCATTTTACGTTTTAGTGGCGCGTTAATATCCACCTAGTAGTAGTAGTAAGCCTGGCAACTAGACCATATTATGGTCCTTTTTGCCTCAACCTAAAAGGAGGTAAATAACATAACTACTTTTTGAAATATATTTTTTATTTGACTGTTTCTAAAAGCGCCACTTTTCATATATAAACATGTACGAAAAGTTTAATTTTTCGGCTTAGGCCGCAAAAGTAAAATAGTCGACGTTGATATCTAAACTGTTGAAATTTGACAATTCTAACCTCAAATTTGTTGTCAAAAATACAAATGTATTTATTAATATATTACAATCGAATAAAAAATACTGTATGATACACGGACGAAAACTGTTTTTAGGGCGATTATGGTTGACAACCTCGCTCTTCGAGCTCGGATGGCAATCTCCATAATCACCATAAAAACATAATTTTTCGTCCTTCGTATCATAAACTACTATTATGTATTTAGGGGGCACAATGGAGGCAGGGGCAAGTGTGGAACTTTTTTTAAATAGAAAGGGGGTCGTGTGATATATCTTTTTAAAGCTTATTCAATTCTCTATTTAGCCATACCTATATGTTTTTTTATTTTAATTTTTTTTTTGGGAGTTAAGATTAAAAAAAATTGTTAAAGCTTGTAAAAGAAGCATAATAAATTTTATAAAAAGCGTAAATTATTAATTTTTATTTGAGTTTTAATGTGATTTATTGCATTCCCCTGCCCTTTATTTTAACTTTGACCCCTCTGCCCCCTGGCTTCATTTTAAAAGTTTTTATTGCAAATTTGAACAAAATTTTGTTAATCTTAGCTTCCCAAATAAAAATAAATAATAAATTATATGGCCGAATAGAGAATTTAATAAGCTTTAAAACGATATATCACAAGACTTTTTGCCTCCACTGTGCCCCGTAAATACAAAAAAAAAATATTTCAAAGAGTTATATTATTTACCTTTTCCAAATTTTAGGTTTATCTTAACCCGCTAAAAAGTTGACTTTTGACACGCACTGTATGAATACACAACACTTAATATTTTGTATGCCAACCATTTGCTTGAATTACTTTCTGCATCCTGCGTGGCATTGAATTTACCATGTTTTCACAAATATTACCAAGCCTGAATTTCTCCCACACTCTTAAAGCATTTTCTCGAAGGTTTTCCTTGTTTCTTATCACGCCTGGTAAGTTATCGTTCCAAGTCCGGACCATTACACCCCATAAATTTTCAATGGGGTTCAGGTCCGGTGATTTCGATGGCCAATTTATTACCTCCACCCTTCCTGCATGGTCACGAAACCAGTCGGTGACTACTTCAGAGGTATGGACAGATGAGTTGTCTTGAACTAATGTTATTGTTTCCTCCTGCCCATAGACAGCCTCTATTGATGGAAGCACAACATCTTCGAGAATGTCCCTGTATTGGAGACCATTCATTCTTCCTGATACTTCTACTAGTTCACCGGGAAAGGCAGACGTCATCCATCCAACAAACCCTATCGTGATTCGGCCACTTCTTCTTGTTGGCAGTATATGTTTTCTTTCGAATCTGGTGTTGGGCCTTCTGTAAAGAGGTTTTAATCGGAGTGAGTCTTCGGTTGAACAGAACGTTTTTTCATCCATGAAGACCACGTTGGTCCAATCCCTTCCCAGGTTTTCTTGGCAGAATCTTAATCTTTCAGCGGCGTGCTGCTCCGTCATATCTAATTTTTTAGCTGGACGTCTTCCGTGAATGTTATTTTTTTTAAGTACGTTCCAAATAGTTTTTATAGAGCAGTCTAATTGAAACATATCCTTTAAAGTTGAACAAGAAGTAAATGGGTGTTCATCTATGTAGTTTATAATAGCTTCTGTTTGTTGGGGAGTAAGTTTGTGTCGAGCTCCACAATTTCGTCTCCTATTTTCTAGATTCTCTGGTTCGGGAAACATATCGAATCGTCGAGTCCATCTTTGAACTGAAGAAAGCTACAAATAAGACATCCGGTAAGACATCTAAGACCAGATGAATAAGTGACTGATTAAGAGATAAACACAATAGGCCCATAAAGTGGCCGTAGTGTTGAGGTTATAATCCTCACTCTTCTATCAACTAACCAACCAATCATATGAACAAGTCGATTTTTAAACGTTCTTTAAGCTTTTGTACATATCAGCTGTCATTTACACGGTTGGTTTCGGAGTTTGATTCTATGAACCTTTTCACAATATAGTTTTTTAAGTAAAAATTTATTCAAAAAAATTATTTAATTAAATGTTATTTTTTCAAAAAATGCTTGTGTACAGTGGCGCACCCAGGATTTTTCTTGGGGGGGGGGCTGAGCCGCTCAAAAATTATTTTGATGACTAAAAAAAAAAAAAAGGTCCTCACCCTCTGAAAATGTTTTTTAAAAATTTCAAAATTTCTCTAATTTTTTAATTTGAGGGCTTGGGGGGGGGGCGCTGCGCTCAATTTTTTAAAATTATTTCAAGCAATATAGTTAAAAAATCGATTAAAACAATTAAAATTTGAGGGCTTGGGGGGGCTGCCGCCCACCCCCTGGGTGCGCCACTGTTTTAGTATGTATTTTGAAACCTCTTAATTTTTTTCCTTTTAAATTTGTTCT
>OY294045.1:30957947-31121454 GCA_958510825.1 Brachypterus glaber | reverse complement strand
TGACAATAAAAGGAACCCATGTCCCAAATATTGCCAATGTACTGGCAATACTAGTAAAGAACAAACTTACAAAAAATTAACAAACTAATAACAAAATATTGTAGCACAGTAACAATTTAGGTAAAATTTGGGCTCTTAAATAACAATTTGTCATTTTTTTGTAAGCCCCACTCATTTCATGTTTTGAAAAAAAATATAATAAAACAATTACAGAGGAGGCCAATTTTGATATAGATGATGTGCGCTTACGAGCTCGATTTCTTTAAGAAATCAAATTTTCAAGTATATAGAGAGAAAACGCAATATACTCCTGTGTGAAGAGTATACATATAGTATTATATATCTTTAAGGCTCGTTTTATTAATGTATATATATATATATATATATATATATATATATATATATACACGTAGAACTATCAATAGGAGGCCCGATACATAGCATAGGTGATTCCGAAGCCCGGGTTTAGGGGCAAGGAAAAAAGATATATGTGTAACGCTAATACGAGTCCCTATTATATTTTCCGGTCATAGCAAGCCCAAATGCATATTTTTTTGATTTTTCACAGTTATTTGAAGCCCTGCGATGTTGCCAATATTTCCTACTTATAAATTCGATATAATAATTATTTAAGTTGTCTTTGTATGAAAGTTTAACGCTTGTTTTTTAATGATAAATGAATAATATTGTTATAAAAGTAGTTTTTATTTTTAATATTTAAAATGTTTAAAATGTAATGAAACTATTTTGTTTTTTATTAAAAAAGTGATGTTTTGGTCTGGTGTAAAAAAATATCAACATAATTTGGAATAAATATGGTTAACGTTTATTTAGAAAAATGTTTCAAAGGGGGAAGCCACCATTAAATATTGTCCGATGGGGTTCAAATTTTAGGATGGGGTGCGGGAAGGTCTCTTAAGTCAGCATACAAAATTTCAGCCCGATCGGATAATTTAAAGTTCTCGTTTTTTACCATTCCGCAGAAAAAAATCGTTTCGCAGACGTAAACCAACCCTAAATATTTTCCGATGGGGTTAAAATTTTAAAATGGGGTGCAGGGAGGTCCCTAAAGTCGCTGTAAAAAATTTCAGCCCGATCGGATAATTCAAAGTACTCTTTTTTACCGTTCTGCAGGAAAAAATTATTTCACAGGCGTAAACCAACCCTAAAAATTTTCCGATAGAGTTGAAATTTTAGAATGGGGTGCAGGGAGGTCTATAAAGTCAGCATACAAAATTTCAGCCCTATCGGATAATTTAAAGTAATCGTTTTTCACCATTCCGCAGAAAAAAATCGTTTCGCAGGCGTAAACCAACCCTAAATATTTTTCGATCAGGTTATAATTTTGGGATGGGGTGCAGGAAGGTGCCTTAAGTCAGCATACAAAATTTCAGCCCGATAATTTAAAGTACTCTTTTTTTACCGTTCCGCTGAAAAAAATTGTTTCAAAGGGGGAAGTCACCCTTGAATATTGTTCGATGGGGTTGAAATTTTATGATGGGATGCAGAAAGGTCCCTTAAGTCAGCATAAAAAATTTTATACCGATCGGATAATTTCAAGTACTCGTTTTTTACTATTCCACAGAAAAAAAAGTTTCGGAGGCGTAAACCAACCCTAAATATTTTCCAATGGGGTTGAAATTTTAGGATGGGGTGCAGGAAAGTCCTTTAGGTCAGCATAAAAAATTTCAGCTCGATTGGAAAATTTAAAGTACTCGTTTTGTTTCATTCCGCAGATAAAAATCGTTTCGCAGGCGTAAACCAACCCTAAATATTTTCTGATCGGGTTATAATTTTAGGATCGGGTGCAAGAAGGTGCCTAAAGTCAGCGTACAAAATTTTAGACTGATCGGATAATTAAAAGTACTCTTTTTTTACCCTTCCGCAGGAAAAAATCATTTCACAGGCGTAAATCAACTTAAAATATTTTCCGATCGGGTTATAATTTTAGAATGGGGTGCAGGGTGGTACCTAAAGTCAGCATACAATATTTCAACCCGATCTGATAATTTAAAGTACTCGTTTTTTTACCATTCCGCAGAAAAAAATCGTTTCGTAGGCGTAAACCAACCCTAAATATTTTCATATGGGGTTGAAATTTTAGAATGGGGTGCAGGGAGATCCCTAAAGTCACCACAAAAAATTTCAGCCCAATCGAATAATTTAAAGTTCTCTTTTTTTACCGTTCCGCTGAAAAAAAAATGGTTCAAAGGGGGAAGCCACCGTTAAATATTGTCCGATGGGGTTAAAATTTTAGGATGGGGTGCAGGAAGGTCTGCAAAGTCAGCATACAAAATTTCAGCCCGATCGGATAATTTAAAGTACTCGTTTTTTACAATTCCGCAGAAAAAATCGTTTCGGAGGCGTAAACCAACCCTAAATATTTTCCGATGGGGTTAAAATTTTAAAATGGGGTGCAGGGAGGTCCCTAAAGTCGCCGTAAAAAATTTCAGCCCGATCGGATAATTTAAAGTTCTCGTTTTTTACCATTCCGCAGAAAAAAATCGTTTCGCAGGTGTAAACCAACCCTAAATATTTTCCGATGGGGTTGAAATTTTAGGATGGGGTGCGAGGAGGTCCCTAAAGTCACCACAAATTTTCAGCCCAATCGGATAATTGAAAGTTCTATTTTTTACCGTTCCGCTGAAAAAAAATGTTTCAAAGGGGGAAGCCAGCCTTAAATATTGTCCGATGGGGTTCAAATTTTAGGATGGGGTGCAGGAAGGTCTCTTGAGTCAGCATACAAAATTTCAGTCTGATCGGATAATTTAAAGTACTCGTTTTTTACCATTCCGCAGAAAACATCGTTTCGGAGGCGTAAACCAACCCTAAATATTTTCCGATCGGGTTATAATTTTAGAATGGGGTGCAGGGGGGTACTTGAAGTTAGCATAAAAAAATTCAGCCCGATCGGATAATTTAAAGTACTCGTTTTTTACCATTCCGCAGAAAAAAATCGTTTTGCAGGCGTAAACCAACCCTAAATATTTTCAGATGGGGTTGAAATTTTAGAATGGGTTGCAGGAAGATCCCTAAAGTCACCACAAAAAATTTCAGGCCAATCGGATAATTTAAAGTTCTCTGTTTTTACCGTTCCGCTGAAAAAAAATGTTTCAAAGGGGAAGCCACCCTTAAATATTTTCCGATGGGGTTTAAATTTTAGGATGGGGTGCAGGAAGGTCTCTTAAGTCAGCATAGAAAATTTCAGTCCGATCGGATAATTTAAAGTACTCGTTTTTTACCATTCCGCAGAAAACATCGTTTCGGAGGCGTAAACCAACCCTACATATTTTCCGATCGGGTTATAATTTTAGAATGGGGTGCAGGGTGGTACCTAAAGTCAGCATAAAAAATTTCAGCCCGATCGGATAATTTAAAGTACTCGTTTTTTACCATTCCGCAGAAAAAAATCGTTTTGCAGCAGTAAACCAACCCTTAATATTTTCAGATGGGGTTGAAATTTTAGAATGGGGTGCAGGAAGATTCCTAAAGTCACGACAAACAATTTCAGGCCAATCGGATAATTTTAAGTTCTCTTTTTTAACCGTTCCGCTGAAAAAAAAATGTTTCAAAGGGGAAGCCACCGTTAAAATTTTCCGATGGGGTTAAAATTTTAGGATGGGATGCAGGAAGGTCTGTAAAGTCAGCATACAAAATTTCAGCCCGATCGGATAATTTAAAGTACTCGTTTTTTACCATTCCGCAGAAAAAATCGTTTCGGAGGCGTAAACCAACCCTAAATATTTTCTGATGGGGTTGAAATTTTAGAATGGGGTGCAGAGAGGTCCCTAAAGTCGCCCTAAAAAATTTCAGCCCGATCGGATAATTTAAAGTTCTCGTTTTTTACCATTCCGCAGAAAAAAATCGTTTCGCAGGCGTAAACCAACCTTAAATATTTTCCGATGGGGTTGAAATTTTAGGATAGGGTGCAGGGAGGTCCCTAAAGTCACCACAAAAATTTTCAGCCCAATCGGATAATTGAAAGTTCTATTTTTTACCGTTCCGCTGAAAAAAAAAATGTTTCAAAGGGGGAAGCCACCCTTAAATATTGTCCGATGGGGTTCAAATTTTAGGAAGGTCTCTTAAGTCAGCATACAAAATTTCAGTCCGATCTGATAATTTAAAGTACTCGTTTTTTACCATTCCGCAGAAAACATCGTTTCGGAGGCGTAAACCAACCCTAAATATTTTCCGATCGGGTTATGATTTTAGAATGGGGTGCAGGGTGGTACCTAAAGTCAGCATAAATAATTTCAGCCCGATCAGATAATTTAAAGTACTCGTTTTTTACCATTCCGCAAAAAAAAATCGTTTTGCAGGCGTAAACCAACCCTAAATATTTTCAGATGGGGTTGAAATTTTAGGATAGGGTGCAGGGAGGTCCCTAAAGTCACCACAAAAATTTTCAGCCCAATCGGATAATTGAAAGTTCTATTTTTTACCGTTCCGCTGAAAACAAATGTTTCAAAGGGGGAAGCCACCCTTAAATATTGTCCGATGGGGTTCAAATTTTAGGATGGGGTGCAGGAAGGTCTCTTAAGTCAGCATACAAAATTTCAGTCCGATCGGATAATTTAAAGTACTCGTTTTTTACCATTCCGCAGAAAACATCGTTTCGGAGGCGTAAACCAACCCTAAATATTTTCCGATCGGGTTATAATTTTAGAATGGGGTGCAGGGGGGTACTTAAAGTTAGCATAAAAAAATTCAGCCCGATCGGATAATTTAAAGTACTCGTTTTTTACCATTCCGCAGAAAAAAATCGTTTTGCAGGCATAAACCAACCCTAAATATTTTCAGATGGGGTTGAAATTTTAGAATGGGTTGCAGGAAGATCCCTAAAGTCACCACAAACAATTTCAGGCCAATCGGATAATTTAAAGTTCTCTGTTTTTACCGTTCCGCTGAAAAAAAATGTTTCAAAGGGGAAGCCACCCTTAAATATTTTCCGATGGGGTTTAAATTTTAGGATGGGGTGCAGGAAGGTCTCTTAAGTCAGCATAGAAAATTTAAAGTACTCGTTTTTTACCATTCCACAGAAAACATCGTTTCGGAGGCGTAAACCAACCCTAAATATTTTCCGATCGGGTTATAATTTTAGAATGGGGTGCAGGGTGGTACCTAAAGTCAGCATAAAAAATTTCAGCCCGATCGGATAATTTAAAGTACTCGTTTTTTACCATTCCGCAGAAAAAATCGTTTCGGAGGCGTAAACCAACCCTAAATATTTTCCGATGGGGTTGAAATTTTAGAATGGGGTGCAGGGAGGTCCTTAAAGTCGCTGTAAAAAATTTCAGCCCGATCGGATAATTTAAAGTACTCTTTTTTTACCGTTCCGCTGAAAAAAAATTGTTTTAAAGGGGGAAGCCACCCTTAAATATTGTTTGATGGGGTTGAAATTTCATGATGGGGTGCAGAAAGGTCCCTTAAGTCAGCGTACAAAATTTCAGCCCGATCGGATAATTTAAAGTACTCTTTTTTTACCGTTCCGCAGGAAAAGATCGTTATTTCCCACTGTGAATCCCACGAGAGTCCGTTAACGGAACTTGATAGACAGTTTTTTTCTTACAATAAAAACTCTTTGAAATATAGAAAATATTTAAAGTTATTTATTGAATTTAGGTATGTTACGTTAACTTACCTTGAGCTTTTAAAGCAAGCTCTAATATCTTCTTAGACCTATTCATTTCTTCTTTAACAAGCACATGACCACAAAAGATTTAGCGCCAATTAATACTACAGTGCTGAACAATTTAAGTTGAAGTAGTCAACAACGTTGCCAAATCTTAGGGACTCATATCATATGACAACTACATAAAAATACATGCAACATACAGTTCTACTGTGTCGCCATCTAGTTCAACTTCCGTGAACACAGGCGCGTATATTTTGATGGGTATTAGAATAATAGGAAGCCCTGGGCAATTTTTCAAGTCTTCTTCTTCTACTATATTTAAGGTCCAATAAAACGATATACACTATAAAAAATTCGAAGCCCAAAACCGGGCCTCGTATGTCGGTAGTGGGCTTCGTATCGCAGGTCGAACATGCAATTTCGGGCTCCCTATTGATGGAATATGAGTATATATATATATATATATATATATTTCAGAGCTATCTGTTTACTAATAGCTGATTTTTTTTTAATTAATTGTTTATAACAGTCAAAAAAACAAGTCAGTTAGCCTAATTTTTCATAATGGTTACATTATTTAGGTACCCACGAGTCTAAAAAATGTCTGTACAGGTTAAAGCCACGAAACATCGAAGAAATAAAAAAAATGAAAATAAAATAGGTGGGAAGTATACTTTCCACTGGCCCTCAAAGGGTTAATAACTTGTTTACTCAAGTTTTATCTTGCCGAGTACCTAATTTTAAACAGTCTGTTCTGCATATATTTATAAATTATCTTTACATCTCTCAAATAATCCAAATTTAGGGAAGTAAAATCTTTTACTTAAAAAAAAGAAAAAAAGTTAAAATTAGATATAAAATTCCATTTATATTATTATTTTGTCGCGTCTAATTAATTTTAAAACAAATAAATATTATTATTATTTTGTTATAAATAAGTCCAATTAGGTATAAACTAGGGACCCTAAATAAAGTGACATTTAACTTCACACAAAGGGTTGAGACACCAATTTAATAATTTCTGCAGGGTTATGTTTTTTTTTGCGAATTGGCACTATTGGTATAGTAGAAGTGACATTACTTGTCAAAATATCCATAGACGTGTTTTTTGAAAAAATGTCCCGACAATGTTCAGTGGTAAACTGTCGTAATTCTATCCATGCAGGATATATATTACTTCCATTCCCCAAATGGAAAAGAAGCATGTATCTTCCGAATTGGAAGATTTTCGATAAATCAAAAATTTGCGAAGTAAAAATATGAAAAAATGAACTTTAAAAATTTTAAATTTGTAACTTTTGTAGGCACACTTTTCAGAGGAAGATTTTATTTTAAAATTAAAAGAAACCGCAATTCCAAAAATTCAAAAAAATTGTAGTTTTAATAGAAAATTAAATGTTCTAGATGGTAATCAAATTCATTCTAAATTATCGAATTATGAAAAAATTATTTTTGAAAAGGAACAAATTATTTTGGAGAAAGATAAAAATATTTTGGAAATTGAGAAAATACTTGTAGAAAATGAAGAAAAATTTAAAGCACTTAATATATACATAAAAACCTTGGAAGAAGAAAATTTTAGTTTGAACAATAATTAAAATTTGCGCAAAAATCAATATAATAATTTAATTTTATCATTGGGAGGTACATTCAACAAAAACCAAATAGAAATGCTTTTGATTAAAGATAAAAACAAAAAGAAAATGGTCTAATAATACCATCGAAAAATCTTTAAAAATTAAGTTTGTGTGTGGTTTAAATGGTTACAAATATTTATTAAAGTTAAATTTTCCGTTGCCGTCATTAAGAACACTATCTAGAAAAATAGAGCATGTTAACTTTTTACCTGGTGTATTATATGAAATCTTTGATTATTTAAAAATCAAAAGTAATAGTATGAACGATTTTGAACGTGATTGTTGCTTATTTGCAGATGAAGCTTCAATAACGCCTGGGAAAGAATATTGTGTTTCATCTAGCAGCACATTGGGTAATGCAACGTTGGGTAATTTAAATGAAATAGCCACTCATGTTTTGGCTCTTATGATTGGTGGTATAAATTAAGGATTTAAACAAATTGTATGTTATCATTTTACAAGTGATTCTATTAGCGGTGAAACGCTAACTGAAGTTTTTCAAGAAATTTTAATCTTATGTGATAGGATAGAGCTTAATGTTTATTGTGTTACAACAGACATGGGTACCTCTAACCAAGCGATGTGGAAAACTTTCGGCATTAAATCTAAAAAAATTAAATTTCAAAATTATATCACACACCCAAATAACGTTAACAAAAAGGTATACTTTATGGCAGATCCACCACATTTATTTAAAAATATCCGTTCTAGTTTAATAAATAATAAATTTTTCCAAATTCCAAATTATTTTGTTGAAAAATATAAACTACCAACCAACATGGTTGATGTTAAATACATTCAAAATTTAGCAGAATTTCAAAATGATTCGGACTATCACATTTCACCAAAGTTAAATGTAGATCTTTTAAATTTAAATCATTTTAATAAAATGAAAGTCTCCAAAGCTTGTTACACATTAAGTAAAGACGTAAGTGCAGGTATTGAATTTGTTGCTGAGGATGAAAATGCATCAACAACAGCATGGTTTATATTTGCTATTGACCATTGGTTTAGTCTAATGTCTACAAGAACCCAACCAATGGCTTTTAGCAAATATAATGAAAATAAATACAAAAATGCTATAAAATTTTTAGGGGAAATAATATTATTATTTAAAAATATTAAAATAGGGAATGATGCAAGGTGGAAACCTATTCAAAGCGGCGTAATATTATCTACACAAACTATTTTAGATATTCAAAAATTTTTATTAAATACCCGTAATTACTCATACGTTTTTACATCTAGGTTTTCTCAAGATGTTTTGGAAAATATTTTCGGTCAAATGAGAATAAAACAGAGTGCTCCAAATGCATTGCAAACGAGACAAATAATAAAAAATTTGTCTATTATTCAATTTTTAGAATTAACTCCTAACGAGGGAAGTTATTCTAACGTCGAGGAACCTAATTTAATTGAAAGTACAGTACTTTTAAATTCTAAAAATAAAACTACAAAAATAAAACCACTTGTAAATTTTAAAGATCTCCTCCCAACAAACTGGGATAATAATGAGGATCTAAACAATACAATTCAAAACTGTGTATACTATTCAGCAGGTTATATTATAAACAGAATAAAAAAGCGTTTAAGTTGTACTCTTTTGCAAAAACTTTTTGGTTTCAAAAAAAACAAATAAATCATGTACAAAACTAATTCATTTAAAAGAGATTGGAAACAGTTCCCTAAATTATCCTTCAGAAATTGTATTTTCTCTTTTTATCAGAATAAAAAAAATATTTAATAACTTAAGCAAGCATGTTCCTACAAAGAACTTTGATTTTTTAAATTTCTTTAAACATTACTTTTTTAAAGATAAACAAATTGTTTCCATTCAATTCCCTGAATGTCACAAAATTAAATTAAAAATCATTAACTTTTTTTGTTTATACAGAATAAGGATTCATTTGGCAAAACTAAAACGAAAAAGTAGAAGAGAAATTATTCAAAGTAGCTCTTATTACCTAGGAAGCAAAAGCATTCAACAAAATGTATTAAACTTTAATGGAAATTAATTATAATTATAAGTTATTAGCTTTCGACTTCATTATACTATATACACCAAATATAGACTTGAAATTTGGAACAAAGATTTTCTAAGTAGTAGAAAACATTTCAAGTCTTTTTGTCAAAGCGTTCTTGAAATATCGTGGTGTAAAGTTGTTATGCAAGGGACTTGCATCTATATTAAATTTTGGCGTATAATGAATATATTCACAGCGCCTGCGCTAGAATAGTATACTATGAGGAAGATCCATATTGTTTTTGAAAGTAATCCCTACAAAAAAAGTTTAGGGGGGCTTAAAATTTTTTAAAAATCAAAAAAGCTGAAAGAAATTCCCGACTAACGTAACTTTTTCAGGAAAAGTTAAAAGTTATACTTAACGTTATTTTAGTACAGTAAGCCATTCTCAGTGAGTGTTTTCCACTCTGCCGATGATACCGGATCATCACCCGACTGAAAAACATTTACTCTGACCCCCTTCCATTTATCAACAAAATTTGCCCTAACACAACAAAAGTGGACACAGTAGAATCTAGATCATACCCTATCCTATCTAGACTATTATTAATAAGGTTTTTCGAGAAAAACGAATTGCAGCAGAATATCACAAATAACAATTTAACCTCGATTTTAACAATACCTAATTAGTTTCGTAAGCGGCACCTAAAACTGCTAGTTGGGACTCCTACAATTTTTGGTTTTTTTATTTGGGGTACCTATATGAGCTTAAAGTGGGCATGCATTTTTTGGGGATGATTGAATATAATGAACAGTTACAGTTACTATAGTATACTAGGTCAAAAAATTAACATTTAATATTTTGCGGATGACAGTGAATAAGAAATAATAAAAAGCTAAAGAAAGGAGCAAGACTTTGCTGTACTGGGAGAAGTTACTTCTTTAGCTTACATGCAGGTGCAGCATGCAAAAACTGTGAAAGAAAATGGACTTATTAATGGAATGCATCTACAAAATATTTCTTATCTAAAAAAGCAGATGACTATTAGTAACGAGAAAAGCAGTAAATTATATAATAAGCATAACTCTTTAATTAAAACAAAAAATATTAAAATTTTAAAATTCAGAATTATTACTTTTGGATAGATAAAAATAGTAAGCTGAACTGAACTGAACAATTTAAAACCACAAAAGTAACAAACAGCAGAAAAGAAAATACATACTTGTAAATTACCTTAATTTCGTTAATAAAATATTTAATTTGTTATTGAATTGGATTTCCTTATTCGTTAGTGCCTGGCTGATCCTGTATTGGCTGGGATAGTACACTTTTCATTCTTTCTGTTTTGCCGTGAATTTATGATTTAAAACGTCGAAGTATAAAACTTATAAAAATATAAATTTGTTATGTATGCACACACTTTAATATATGAAAATCTTCAACATATTTTATTACTAAATAATAAAAAATATATTTTTTGGATTATAATAAAAAAATACATAAGCATGCCTAGTGCAAGCCTAAAATAAACACGTTCTAATCAAAGTTTTAATGTATATTTTTATTATAATTATCATAGAAAACAATAATGAAAAACCTGCAGTTATCATTAAAGGAATACCTATAAAATTATTTTTTTTTTAATATTTTTAGTTTGCTAAAGTAAAACTACTAGTTGATCATATTCTTCGGTACATGCCTGAATTTTTTACATTCCTCTTATTTATTTATATTATTCTTTTCTTCAAAATTAATTCAGTTCCAAATAAAAGTAATTTCAACTATTTAGGGAAAATTCCGAGATTATTCGAACACTGGCGGTCGTCAGTATATTCCATAAGTAAATCTTGATTTAAATTGTACAGGTATTTTCGTAGGCACTTTAAAAAAGTACAATAATAAAACTATAAACCATAATTTCGTAAATAAATAAATTTGATGACTAAATATTCAGTTTGACACTGACACTTAAATATGACAATATTATTATATTAATTAATATCGACGCCTCTGTTCGGGTTGATATTTAACTATAACCTCAGATTTTGTATCTGACAGAATTATATTAAATTTAGACATAATTATTACTAGATTTAGATTTGGCACCAAAGCA
Source organism: Brachypterus glaber (assembly GCA_958510825.1). NCBI lineage: Eukaryota > Metazoa > Arthropoda > Insecta > Coleoptera > Kateretidae > Brachypterus > Brachypterus glaber. Next base: position 31,110,105 of record OY294045.1, on the reverse strand, counting down.
CTTTGGATAAAACCATTGTCTTTCATTGTTTAACAATACTAGTGCTTGGTTGCCATTTTAACCTCAAAATTAAAGCGTGTCTCAACCCTTTGTGTGAAGTTTAATGTCATTATATATAGGGTCCCTAGTATAAACTACCTCTGTGTACAGTTTCCCAAACGACTATAGTCGTATATGTACCAATAAACTAAACTAAGTACTTTGTTTCAGATTTCCGCTTACATAGAAGCAAAACAACTAAAAACTGCATATTTCCTGGCTGTTAAGTACAAAAGAATGGCGGATATCAGAAGAATTTTAAGAGAAGCCGAATTACTAAATCAGCCCAGTATAAAATTGCTTTGTCTTAAAGTTTTACAAGCACATTCACATAGTTCTTCACATTCTAAAGAATAAAAATTTCTATTCATATTTAATTAAATTTATTTAAATAAAGTTAAAGACTAAAAACGTAATTTTGCATAACCATGGTCGTTTTGTATATAATATACTTTTTAAAACATGTCCCAATTATACTTTTTTGTAAAAACAATAGTAGTCTTAATTAAACATGGTATTAACATGCCATATGAGGCATGTGACGTATACAGGGCGGGCCATCTATTGCTACCAATTTGAAATTGTTACTATTGATTATAGACCAAATAAGCTATTAATCTGACTAAACGAAACTTTTTAACTAGCTTTTGTTTTGGAGTTGTGACCATGTGAAACTGAATTTTAATGATAAACTTAAGTTAAAAAAATTGAAAATCCGAAAAACGGTTGTTTTTTCTTTAACGTTCAATACTTTTTGTTACTAGTAATGTGATTTTTTTAAACAAAAAATCGAAATTGGAAAATTAATAGTTTTAAAATTTTACCACAGTGTATTCAATTAAATAAAATGGTTTTATTTAGTTTGCTGTGATCTTATTTTTCTAATCTTTCATAAATGTCAATTTATTTTATCTATGATGTCAACTGACCTATTACCTATGTTCGAAATTAAGAAATAACCCTGATAACCTTGTTTGTATCAAACATATATCAAACAGTCATCAAACGTTGTGTTTGAGCAAATTTTGTTCTTCTTCTTCTTGCTATTCTGTCTTGGCGTTTTTCATCTCCGCCAGTTTCCAAACGAGTTAGGTTCCGACTTTTCTACTGGATAAATAACTTTAGTACTGTTTATTATTCCATCAATCTATTTTCTAATCATCGTACAGAGTGATATTGGTAGACTGACAGTTTCGGGCTGCTGTTGTTTTTCTATTCTACTTTAAAGCGGTAGTCTACATCAAATACACCAAGCGGCATGCTTACACTCGTTACAACACTTTATTACATTCTTCCAAAAATACTTTTATTGCGGTTACAATGATCTGAGAGGGTTTACTTAAAATAGATGCCAAATTCATGGGTTGTGGTAGCTCAGTATGGAGGCTTTCTAAAAGAGATTTTCTTTGAGCTTCGTATCTTGGACACTCTAGTAATGTAAGTAATGTACACATGTTGTGTATTCTCGATGCTTCCACATTCGCACCTTGGATCCGGTGCCTGATTCATTCTGTGAAGGTGCGCTTTGGTTTTCACATGTCCACTCCTAATTCTACATAGCAGCGTGGCGTGTCTTCTATCTAGCCTTAACTTCCAGAACCATGGTTCCTTACTTAAAATGTTTGTGTGAGTCGCGTAGAATCCAGTAGGGTTTTTTAGGTTTTTCCATTTTTCTCTCCATTCTTCATACAATCTTTCCTTAATTTGCGCTTCAAACTCTCTCCATGCACACTTTTCTTCCTTTTCTCTATTTATCCTAGTCCCCAGGTTTGCCAGTTTATCTGCTCTTCATTTCCCCTTATTCCCGTATGGCTTGGTACCCAACAGAATTCCACTTTTTTTCCTTGTTCTTCTAGTTCCCTTATTGTTCTTTTAATTTCCACAACCTTTTTGTCCGTCTTGTAGTTAAAATCTGGTGCGCATGTTCTATGCAATGCTGCTTTGGAATCCGAAAAAATTACGAATTTTTCCTTGTTTATTAACAATGCTTCCTTGAGGGCTTTCAGAATTGCAGTGGTTTCTACAGAACAAATAGACAGGTTATCGTTTAATCTGCACATGGCATTTAAGTTTATCTGTGGAATGTACACTCCTAGGCCTCTTCTTCCGCTGCTAATAGAACCATCTGTATAAATATGGGTGTAATCTCGCCAGTTGTTATTTATGTAATCCAGGAAATTTGTCGAATTGTCTTCCTCTTTTCTTAAGTCCGCTAAATGTAATGTTTGTGTTTTTATTATGTTCCTAAATTGGTCCTGGAAACATGGGTATATATGTGACTTTTCGATTTTATCTCGTACGTTCAAGTAATAGTCCATGGCTGTTATTAATGGCGGTGTATAATTTATGTTCCAATACTTTTCCTGCGGGTTGTAATATTTACTATATAGGTCTATTAAGTTTGTTAAAATTCTGTTGTTCTCTAATGCAAATAGTTTCCCCAAATACTTCTGAGCTAACCAGTTTCTTCTTACTTGTGACGGTTGTTCTCCGGTTTCTGAATATAATACATTAATTGGTGTAGATTTTCTTAACCCACAACAAAGACGTAGAGCTTTGTTTTGAACCGTGTCTAGTTGCTTTAGGGATTTGAGTGTGGCTCTAAAAAAGAAAATGCTTGATTGCTCCAGGTATGGTCGAATCAGAGCTTTATAAAGAAAAAGTAAGGTTTGCGGGTCCGACCCCCAATCCCTGCCACATAAGGCTTTAACTAGATTTATGGCTTTGTTTGCCTTTTTACACATATCGTCTATATGACTCTTCCAGTTCAGCTTTGAATCGAGTGTGGCCCCTAAGTACCTAAGCTGTTGTTTGAGAGGGATTTCTTTACCATTTACTATAATCCTGGGAATCCTTGGAACCCGCCTAGTTTTTCTGAAAAGTGTGGCTACCGACTTTTCTATGGATAAGTCGAGCCCATGCTCTAGGAGCCAGTTTCGTATTCTATCCAATGTCGCATTTACTCCCTCGACCATCCATTCTAGGTCATTTCCTGAAATCAGAACCGCGATGTCGTCGGCGTATTGTATTATTTTGCAGTTTGCTATTGTTTCATGTTGTAATGATGTGGTGTATAGGTTGAATAGAATAGGACTTAGGATCGATCCTTGTGCTAGTCCTTTATACGTTATTCCTGGTCCAAATACTTTTTCGTCCCCTTCGTCTATATAGATTTTTCTGCCTGAATACAATTTATAAATGGTTTCCGCTATGTCTTCTGGAACATTGAAGTCTGCTAAATATTTATAGAGTATTTCTAAGTTAACGTTGTCGTTCTCGGATTCCACGTCCAGTGCAACCATAAGGGTTTTTTTCCCTGTAGACATTTCTTTGTGTATACTTGATGTTATACCCGACGGCGTCTTGAACTCCCCGACCCTTCCTAAATCCGAATTGGCCTTCATATAACCGCTGATCTCTCTCCAAGTCGAATTCCATCCTATTTTTTAACATTGTTTCGAATACCTTTAACGCGCATGACGACATTGAAATTGGTCTAAACCCCTTAATATTTGATTGATCCTTTCCCGGCTTTGAAATAGGTCTAACCATGTACTCTTTCCAATTCTTAGGTATCTCGGCTTTGCCGTCTAAAATGCTGTTGTAAATTTCTAGCAGATTTTTCATGTTTTCTTCTGGTAAATTTCGAAGCATCGAATATGTAACTCCGCCCAAGCCTGGTGATGAGTCCTTTTTATCTTTGAGGGCAAATTGCAGTTCTTCCATTGAAATTTTTTTTTGATTTTTTAATATTAAAGTTCACTCTTCGGAGCGGCGGTTGTGCTGAGGGGGGACAGAGATGATTGAGGAGTTCTTCCGCTATAGGTTTTAGTATCTTGTGCTCTGGCTGCGGTTTTTTGCTGTAAGAGAACCTTCTAACTTTTTCCCATACCTCTTTGAGGTTTTCTCCAACCTTTAGGGAAGAACAGAAGTTCCTAAATCCTTCTCTTTTTTCTTGGTTTAGTAATCTTTGGTCTCCGCTACCACCCTTTGAACCTCTAAAAAGTTCTGCATTGAGTTTTCTCTTTTTAGTTTTCGGAAAGCTTCTTTTCTCTTCTTTACCGCATTTTCGCATTTTTCATTCCACCACGGATTCTGAGGTCTTTTACTTCCTGAGGTATGTTTTTTTGGGCATGGTCCCGCTATGGCTTTCTTTAAATTTTCATAAAAGGCTTCATAATCCACTTCTCCCTCTCTTTCTCCATTCATAAGAGCTTTGTACGCCAACCAGTCGATTTTACGTAAGTTATAAGAATCCAGAATTCTGATTTTTCTGTCAATTTCCCTTATTCTCTCCGAATCCTCTCCTATCTGTGTAGCTAATGGGAAGTGGTCACTAGAAGCAGCATCTTCCAAAACCCAAAAAACAGCTTTGGTTGCCAGTTCCGGCGTGACACACACCAGGTCTGGCACGCTTACTTTTGGAGGCGGGGTTTTTCTTGTTGCGTTTCCGTCATTTAATACTACCAAGTTCATGTCATCTACTAATTCCAACATCCTATTTCCATTTCTATTTGTATCCGTGGCTCCCCATACACCGTTCTGTGAATTGAAATCCCCTAGCATTATTATTGGTCCTTCCGTTCCCATTAGGAATCTTGTTATGGCATCTGTAGGTAGGGTAACGTCAGGGGGGTTGTATACGCAAAAAATACTTGTATTTTTAAGTTTTATTCCAATTGCTTGAAATCTTTCGTGGGTATTTTCGAGGTTAATGCTAATTGTGTCGAATCTTATTCCTGATTTTACTACTAGTGCCACTCCACCTTTTCCGTCTGCCCGATCTTCTCTATAGACTGTGTATCCCGTTATTTTAAAGTTTTGGAAGAATTTGAGGTGTGTTTCGTTTAATCCTATTATATCTGGTTTTTCTTCCTGTATTATTCGTATAAGCGCGCTTCTATTGCTCCACACCGACCTAATGTTCCAATGTATTAGCTTGAGTTTGTCCATTCTTCTTTACTTTTAGAGACCCCAAAGACTAATAAAATTAGTTGTCTTCTTCTGACGATGTATTTAAATTAGGCTCTTGATAAATTTCCAGAATAAATTTAGATATTTCCGACAAAACGTCGTTTATGGTTATTTCTTTTGTATTTAAACCTTCCATCATTTGCTGCACAAGGAAGCTTCTTTTTTCCGTAAGGAAATTAACCTTGGGTTTCTGGGAACTAGCTTGACTAGTACCAGGTTTTGCATAATGTGAACTTCCCAGTATACTTCCACCGGAGCTTAATCCGAGTCTAGGTGCGACTGATAAAAACTGGGCTCTGTGTTCCTCAACATTAAATCCTGTTTCAGGCGACAGCTCCCTTCTTCTTTTCTGTTGTGTTTGTTGTACTGCTCTGGTATAACTTCTGTGTACCGGTTGTTCCAACCTGGACTGAAACCTATTTTCTGTGCTTCTGGATATTGTCGGATATTCCTTTTCCGAGGAAATATTCGGCAATACTTTTACAGGTTTTGTTGGAAATCTTTGACTAGCTTCGTAGAAAGATAGGTTGTTAGTTGCCATACAAAAATTGATATTTTTTAGCCTCTCAAACTCCGGGCATTCCCTTGAGTTTGCCTGATGGTTACCTCCACAGAAAATACACACTGGACTTCTTTCCTTGCATTCCTCCTTCTTATGTTCTATTGTCCCGCATTTTTTGCACTTTTCTTTGCCCTTGCAGTTTTTCTGAGGATGTCCATATCTGAGGCATTTGTGACACTGAATTACTGGGTTAATATATCTTTCAACTTTAATTGCCAGACCGTTATACTCAATGTAAGCTGGTAGTCGTTTTCCCTCAAAAGTTATTAACACTGTTCCAGTCTCCAAAAACTTGATGATTCCATTTTCCTCTGCTCTTCTATTTAATCTTCTTGCTTCGATCACTTTTGCTGGACTGTCACAGTCTTCGGTGTCCATTAGTTCTTTTACCTCTAATTTCCTTGGAAAACCTCTTATGATCCCCTTGCATGAGACCAAACTAAATGGTATGAAAGCTTTTAGGCCCTTATTGGCCAGTTCTGGATGGTCTATTAGTTTGTTTGCATCTTTACAATCTTCAAAATTAAGCCCTAGTTTAAGTGGTCCTTTTTGCTCTGGTTTGAATGTGCCCTCGATCTTCAGTTCCTTCTTTATAATTCTTGCAAGTTCATATGGATGCATGGCCCCTATTCTGTTTACACTTTCCAAAACTACTGTAAAAGGCTTTTTATCTCCTTCTTTATACCTGTAAACTGGTCTTTCTTCAATGTTTTCTTGTGTGGTATTATTTATTTCAAGTGTGGGGGGAGCAGCTTGTTTTTGGGGAGCAAACTTTCCCTTTTCGATTGAAATTTGTTGATGTTGATTAACACTGTTTACAGATTGTTGTATATTATTTTCGTGTGTTGGTTGTGTGTTGGGAGATTTCAATGGGCTATTAGTATCCACCTGAGTACCTTTCTGAGTTGTTAAAAAAACCGGAGTGCCTTCTCTGCCTACTTGTTCTATTGTGACATTGGAACGTCCTTGACCATCCACCTGGTTTGTCTTTTTCAAGTTCTCATCTTCGTTTTCATCCACTTCCATCTCAGCGTTAAGTATTCCCAATAGGTCTGTTTCTGCTAGTCCTTCTCCGCTACCATTCAGGTCTTCTATATCCTCGCTCTGCTCATTTGTTGATGTAGATGCTCCAATAATGAGATTAACCATTGCTTCTTGTTTTTCTATCGCTTTCTTAACTTCTACTTTTAAGGCAACAAGTTCATTAATCAATCTAGGATTTGATGGAATAAGTTTATTTTCTTCCTCTATTCTGTGAACTATCTCCTTCATAAGGCTTTTTGCTACCTTCAATTGGACTGGTTTGCCGCTTTGAATTAATCGGAGTGCTATTTTTCCTTCATTAGAAAGTTTAAAATCTGTGTTTTTCTTAGGTTTGGGGGGTCTTGGACCCCCCCCCCCTTTGTTAGTCATAGCCTTTTTATTTCAACCTCTCAGATCCTATTAAAGCTATTCTACCAGCTAAACTAATTCGGCAAAAGCAATTCTAGCTCTACAAATAAGCTTAAAAACGACTTACCGCTTTATAATCTCGATGATTTCACAAAGTTTTCACGGAACCTAACCTCGAAACGTCTATCAGCAAATTTTGTTCAAGGACACGACCGCCATTTTGACTAAGTTCGAACAAAAAGTTTGACAGACAGTGTTGCCAACATAAATATTTTTAAGGTCCCCAGATCTGTCAAAAGAAAATGGCGGTCTGTCGCTATTAACTCAATGTCTGTCACAACCATTGACGTAGAGACGGGAGAGTCCCATTCGACCAGGCTGCGCGGGGACAAACTGTGCCGACAAGGGAGCTTTGTTTTGCAAGTTTGAGTTTGCGCAGTTACTTTGACTTTGGTTTTTAAACTAACCTAAAATTTAGTTCATATATGTTTTTAAATGAATTAGAGTGGGGGAAACAGGAATTCTGTCTGACCGAGTGGCTATCTCTGTGTATTTCGAAGTACGCAAGACCGGAATTTTAGAGAGAGAGATAGATGCGCGAATCAAAATCGGCACAAGAAATTTCAACGGCTGGCACTCTCCCCTCTCTACCTCAATGGTCATAACTAAATAACGTAAATATAGCATAAATTGGAAAATACAGAAGTTAAAACAGTGAAGAACAGCCTTCAAAGAACTTTTACCTTAAGAAGAAACATGATGAAATCTACGCTTTGTTTGAAGCGTGAACCAACTACGGTGAGGGGCTGGTGGGGAGTGACTATTATTTACACTTAGTCCGAGTAAAAAGAGAGAAAGAATGTGTAAACTCACAGTCTAATGTCGTAAAATGACTGACAAGGGTACAGTGTTGCCGATTGGAAACATATACCTACTTTGGATATTTTATTGTAAATTTTAAGAAACATTAGTTCTGTATGAGTTTTATATGAACTAGTAGTTTAATTTTAATAGATTTAGATATATTATATTATTAAACATAATTACAATTAAACATCTACATTTTACGCCACAAAGCTGTATCGCGTTTTTGTTAGTAAATAAACAAACAAAAAGATGACACCTTCATAAACATTGGTCTAAAATTACTTCTTGAGGTAAAAGTTCTTTGACAGCCATGCTTGTCTCAACATATACTATCATAGTATATTACTATGCTTTATGTGGTTTTATAGTAGTGGGCCAATTCCACGTGGATTCAGACAACGGTAGTCTTAGATTTGGATAAGTTATGGTTTATGGATGCTATATATCATCAGGAATAGAATTTTTTTCCAAAGCCACCTATTTTCCGAGATGGCTTTTTAATTTTTTCAAGAAACCGTGAATTTTCGTAAAAATTGACTGAAAAATTCAAAATGGCGGATTAGATTTTTTAAACTTGCTGGGATTTGCTTAAGCAATTGAAACTGGGTACTCGGGGGTTTTTGGGGTCGCTGATTACGAATCGGATGCCAGTTTTCCAAAATTCATAATGGCGGATCCAATATGGCGGATTAGATTTTTTAAACTTTCTCGGAGAATTTAATCCGCCATATTGGATCTGCTATGCTATAATTAAGTGAAGGCAGGCAATTTCAGTTTTTTACATATTTTTTAGATATTTTACATATTTGGACTTTTTTCCTCCGAATTTGGGAGCTGAGAGCGATGAACAAGGCGAGATATTTCACCAGAACATCGCAATAGAAAAGCGGTATGAGGGCTTTTGGGATCAAGGCTACTGCTGGATGTAATTTCGCAAAGATTCAACGCAACATAAACCGGGAAGTTTGAGTAAACATATATATTTTCGACCAAAAGTATGAATATTTAAAAAACTGAAATTGCCTGCCTTCACTTAGTATGCTATAACTTTTCGTCTAGTTCAAGCAAATTAGACGAAAAAACAACGAATAGAAGAAATAATTTATAAAGTTTTGAAATTTTGGTTGTGATCTCCCAGTAGAAACCTAAATACAGATCCAAAGAGTTCTAACCCCCCGGTGGGAGCTTCATCCCCTTTTAATAAAAAAACCACCCCCAAACGTGACCTCATGACACTTTTCTGCATTTTTTTCGTAACCCGTTACTCCGACGAGAAAATGTTAGAGGACTTTTTTATATTCTTCATTCTGCATAAAATTTGTCCTTTGTCTTTGTTTATCTCCCACCCAACGCTCAAAAATTATGTTGGAAAATAAGCATATATCTCAGCGCGAAGACAAAATCTATCCCACAAAATTAAATTTTTGAAGCATACCGAGAAGCATACTTTTTTTCTGACATTATCTTAAAGCATTTTTTCTCCTGATTCTGAATCTTTTTTCAGATTTGGGCTATGACCCCACAGTTTTTATATACAGGGTGTTTTAGAAAAAAAAAACACCTTTTTTAAATTACTGTAGAATTTGCTTTTATGAATATTTTTTAATCAAAATCGGGTCACCTATAAAAAAAGGAAGTGATTTTAAGACGTTGGAAGATTTTTTTAAATATCGAGTTCCATTTTTTTTACATTAACAAAATTTTTTTTTACTGTCAAATTTTCAAGATGAATTTTTTTAAAGTAAATTAAAATATTCTGTATTTATCTAACTATATTTTGTTTTTTAAATTTTTTAACTTCTAGAAGTGGCGTAAAATCAATTTTAAGTGCGTCGTGTCGGAAATTTTAACACCAGTATGACCCACCAAAATTTTAAAATGAAAAATTTTGATGTCTCACCCCCAAATTTAGAGTAAGAGGATCATCCCTGATTTTTTTTATAATTTTTGAAAAAATGTAACAGCAACCTTTTAAAAAATTATGTCTCTTTGGTTATCTTATTTTTTTTAAGGCACAAGGATTTTTTTTTAATATTTCAAGGCGGTACGGTATAAAGGAATAGTAAATGGACAACCTCAAAAAAAAAATAAATTTTTTTCTTTCAACATGTCGGAGCTGTGCCCTTTTAAATTCTTAAATTTACTATATTGCTTCATTTTAGGCGTAATGACAGGCACAAAATTTTTTATTATCTAAAAAAATTATGCGTATAACCCAATATGTTCCCACATAAAAACCACTATTTTTTTTTAATGGATATACGGGGTATCCAGAAAAAAAAAATATATATATATCCCATATATGGGATATTCCTTGTTAACCGGATGACCAAAAAAATCGACTGATGGCTCATTTTAGAGTGTCTACTTTAAAAAGATGTGCGCGTCTTTGCACAATTCAAAATGGCAGCTCCAATATGGCGGCTGAAACCCCTAAATTTTTCAGAAAAGGTCCTTATTTGAAATGGTATATATGATTTTCGATGTATTTTTACCTCCTGAACACGAATCTGTGGTTAAAATTTTTCCTCAGCCCTTCAGTCTTCAGCACTCGCTAAAGAACCGTCAGAAAAATGAAGAATTTAACCGGTGGAACGTATCCACTGTGCGACGCGTTCTATCTTAGGTTTTCTTGCATGCCCAATACGAATCTGCTATTAGGACTTCGAAAATCATATACACGGTGTATTTGAAATAGGGTCGGAAATTTTAACAGATGGTTTTACATCATAAAAAATGACAAAAAGTTCCTATAAACATATGTCTAAAAATGCGTCATAAGGGAGCTACGCCCCTTTGAAAGTGGCTAAAAAAATCGGTTTTTATTTAATAACTCAGGAACCCTTTGAGATATATTAACGAGGTTTTGCACGTGAATTAATCCTAATAAGCCCTATCTTTGTACGTAATTTTCACGTACTTATTTAAACCAGGGGTGTGCGAAACGGGGGGGGGGCTTATCAGTTTTTTGTCCCAAACTTTTTTCTGTGTAACTTTTTTGCAATTTTATTTTTGAAATATGATTCCCCAGGTCAAAATACATAAAAAAGGTACTCTTGTTGTAATACTGTAGGATTAATCGTTTTCGAGAAAAATTCATTTGAAGGTGAAATTCCACGGTTCGAGGACGAAAAATTAAATACTAAAATGTTGAAAACCAAAATTTTAATGAGGCAGGGCGAATGTACATTAAAAACTAAGAAAAAAACCTCATATACAGGTACTTCCAAAAATGAATCCTAATGGAGCTATGGTCTCCTAAATATGCACCAATTTTAAAGGGCTATGGTAGCTTTAAAAGCGTTTTTTCCACCTACATGTATGGAAACTTTTTTTCTTAGCTTTTGATGTAGAATAACATTGCATCATTAAAATTTTGGTTTTCGACATTTTAGTATTTAATTTTTCGTCCTCAAACAGTGAAATTTCACCTTCAAATGAACTTTTCTCGAAAACGGTTAATCCTACAGTATTACAACAAGAGTACCTTTTTTATGTATTTTGACCTGAGGAATCATATTTTAAAAATAAAATTGCAAAAAAGTTACACAGAAAAAAGTTTGGGACAAAAAACTGATAAGGACCCCCCTTTTCGCACACCCCTGGTTTAAATAAGTACGTGAAAATTACATAAACAGATGGGTCTTATTAGGATTAATTCACGTGCAAAACCTCGTTGATATATCTCAAAGGGTTCCTGAGTTATTAAATAAAAACCGATTTTTTTAGCCAATTTCAAAGGGGCGTAGCTCCCTTATGACGCATTTTTAGACATATGTTTATAGGAACTTTTTGTCATATTTTATCATGTAGAATCACCTGTTAAAATTTCCGACCCTATTTCAAATACACCCTGTATACCATTTCAATAATCGACCAATTTTTTTTTTGCGTTTTTGTACATTTTTCTGAAAAATGTTGGGTTTCCAGCCGCCATGTTGAATTTTGCAAAGGCGCACACAGCTTTTGAAATTATACACTCTAACCTTTAGAGTAAGCCCTTAGTCGATTTTTTTTGGTTACTTTAATTTTTGGTCATAGCTATGATCCGGTTGACACGGAATATCCCATATATATATTTTTTATGGATAGCCCATTTATCCATTAAAAAAAATAGTGGTTTTTATGTGGGGACATGTTGGGTTATAAGCATATTTTTTTTAGACAATAAAACAAAATTTTGTTCCTGTCATTGCGCATAAAACGAAGCAATATAGTAAATTTTCGAATTTAAAAGTGCACAGCTCCGCCATTTTGAAAGAAAAAAATTTGATTTTTTTTTTAAATTGTCTATTTACTATTCCTTTATACCGTGTCGCATTGAAAATTAAACAAAAAATCCTTGTGCCTTAAAAAAAATAAGAAAACCAAAGAGACATAACTTTTTAAAAGATTGCTACTATGGCCTCTTAAAGAACTTTTTAAGGGACCGTAGCTCCCTTAAGAGCGATTTGTTTTTAATATAGAATCTCTCTACAGTATTGGAGTTTTTATTGGCGCATTTTTTAGTTCCTATTTCTGATGCTCAGAACGTGAAATTGCCTCTTTAATTGCAATTTTCTCGAAAACGGTTGGCCCTACGGTGTTACATAAATAGTACCTTTTTTATGTATTTTTAAAGTTTAATATTTTATTGAAAAAATTGTTAAGAAATTTACGGATAAAAAGTGACATGCCCCCCCCCCCATTTCGCACGTCCCAGGTTAAAATTACCAAATTCCTGAGTTATTAAATAAAAACCGATTTTTTTAGGGGCGTAGCTCCCTTATGACGCATTTTTAGACATATGTTCATAGGAACTTTTTGTCATATTTTATCATGTAGAATCACCTGTTAAAATTTCCTACGCTATTTCAAATACACCCTGTATATATATATATATATATATATATATATATATATATATATATATATATATATATTATTAATATCAGAAAATTTCTTAGGTTTTCAGTCGTTTAGATAACAATTTTTGTTCACCTCAACTGTAAATCCCATAATGTGTACGAAATTTACAAGAAGTCACACTCTGACGGCACCGTTTCGTCTTCCTCAGACTCTTCAGCACAGCTCCGTTTCAGAAGTGTCACTAGGTGGGCTAGGATCAAACAATATATCAAATTTAGACCTATACCCTGGTGAGTTGAACAAACACTGTCATCTAGTTGCTTGTTATAAAGCAAGATTAAATTGGTAAAGATTTCTTGAACTTATAAAAGTACTCCATCTATTTACGAAAGGAGAAACTACTGAAAAAACAGTAGAGATTGCATTTTTCACCCATTGGCTATCCTAATACAAAAGCGCATAATATTGTTTAATAGACGATAGAAGAAAAAGAAGAGGACGAACATATTCAAATTATGTCATTATCAGAGTTGATACTTTCATTACAATAACAGGGTCGGACAACAGGAATTTTAAATTATTTTTCTATTTTTAGTGAGTTTGTTTAATACATACCTATGCCGAATAAGATTATATCCATATACACACATATAATTAATCAAAATCAAAATTAGAAATAATCTAAAATTCCTGTTGTCCGACCCTGTTATTATATTGAAAGTATCAACTCTGGTCATTATGACTATAGTGTCATTATGCATTATGCATGCCCTCACAAGTCACCGTCAGACACGCGAAAGTATACATACCTATTGTGAGGTTAAAGATTCTTAACTCTAGAACTTTTTAATGTAATACATTAATAATGAGTGCAAAAGGGCTCCTAATCCATTAATGTGTCACCAATAAGATCCCGTTAAAAAACCAAGTAGAGACCAGTATGATCCAGCAGGTTAGTCTTTTTAACAGGGTCGACAAAGCAGAATGTATTGGGTACCCAACAGAATCTAGAGAAGTAGATGACACGGTGAGTTCCTTAAAATTGTCCTTATAACTTTCCAAATGGTTACGTTCTGATAGCCCTAGCGCTAACACGCCTCAACCCGCTCGACTAGTTCTCCCACAAATGCATTTCAGATAATCAAAATTCAGGATTATACTTAATCTTTATTTAAATTAGCTAAATGGCTTGACTATTTACATTTTTAATCAGTGAAGAATATAATTTGGTAAGTATTAAAATAATTATAAAAACTACAGCCCACACAAGTCCTTGACTTGGGGGTTAATTAAGTAGAATAGTAGAGTAAAAGAGTAGATAAGTAAATGAGTAAAGCGCACTCAAATGTCTACTCTTTAACATCTCTATTCTTTAACATCTCTATTCTTTTACATCTCTACTCTTTTACATCTCTACTCTTTTGCTTCTCTACTCTTTTACTTCTCTACTCGTTTATTTAACGTCTCCGTATATAAACTTAATTATTTTTATTAGTACACACTGTATATGTCATAATTGACATTGTCATTATATTTCAATAACCGAAAAAAAAATAAAATTATGACATACAGTACGTTTAGGAAGGTTCGGTCGTTCTTCAACATATAAAAAGATTTGTGCGAAGAGCTTACAAGTGCAACAAGGGGATGTGAGGAAGACCTAACGAATCGGTGAAGGCTAGACTCGACTGCGTATTAGCAACAACTATTTACACATCACAACACCAGCACCCCTATTTTCATTTCGGTGGGTTTTATTCACGCGTGAAAGCCAACTTCACAGTAGTTCTTCTGAAGAATTGATTGGCCTAGACCGTGTAGCGCCGCCCTTATTCATCGAAATACCGAGCGGAAAAATCCGCACGAAATCAGAATAGGGGTGCAGGGAACTAAATAAATTATATATATATATATATTTTTTAGAAAATTTCTTTTGTTATTAAATCTTATAAAACTATTTAAATAAAAATATTTAATTTTCCCCGAGAAAAGTGTTGAGCTAGCAAAAAAGAAATTAAAATTTTTATTGCTTTTTTTACGTTTCTCGGCGTTTTATATCCGAAAAAGATAATTTCCGTAAAACAAATTCTGTCAATTTTTTGCCTGGAAAATTTTTGACCATGATAATTCAAGAACGCTAAACTAAAGACTTAAAATTTGGACCATAGGTAGATTCTTCAAAGTTCTAGGCTGGAATTGTTTTTAGTAAACGTCGGGGTGAGGTAAGGGGGTAAAATGGACTAAAAACTATTTTTTGCACTCTTTTTTTTCATTTTTCGACTTTTCGACTTTTAAATAATTTTTAGAAGTCATAAAAAAATCACTTGCTTGGGGGAAGATCCACAGTAAATTGAGCATTAAGAAAGAGCGACACAGGGAATGTAAGGGTCTAAAATGTGTTTAAATTGTGTTTAAATTAACATGTTTTATAGATAAGCCTTTTGTAGTTTTTTTGTGTTGTGAATAGTACAGTATTAAAATTATAAAAACAAAACGAAAATAAATTAAAAAGTTTATTTTAAAGTTATTTATTTTTACTTTAATATAATTTTAAGCAAGAAAAAAGTAAGTTGATGCAAAAAAAAATAGTATTTTACGGGCCGTGTGAACCTGGCCATGAAGATGGGGCACTTACGAAATAAGGGTCCTTTCATAAAAGGGGACCCCTAGAAAGGTTAGTGCCCCAATTGGTTTCGTTAGTGCCCCTTTGGTTCTCGACTTATAAGGTTGGGGAAAAAACAGCTGTTCTTCACAAAAGAGAAATAACACGATTTTTTCGTTTGGACTTTTTTTTTGTTTATCACTCGAAAGCATTTCGTTAGTGCCTGTTAGTGCCCAGAATTTTTTTTCTCCATCCCCAAAGGTTAACTCTCAGGGTCACCTCCAAGTTGATAATTTTAAACCGTCACACTAACAAAACTAAAAGAAATATATTTGTTTTTTTCGCACATAGGAGCTCTCTAGCGTTGGTAGAGGTTAGTGCCCAATCAAACTCTCCTCAGCCTTTATTATGAGGCTCACCTCAGGGCTCCGAAAAAGTGAACAAAAAAAGTGTATATTATTAAAGCCTCGATTAAAGCATATAGGAGTTCTTTGTCGTTAGTAGACGTTAGTGCCCTCAAAAAAATGACATAACGTCCAAAGACGACGACTCCAGAGGCTTTTAACTTTCCCAGATTTTAAGACAATACCTATACAGTATAACAGTATATAATTTAAGCCGGGAAAATTATTCTTACCAAACTTTTGATCATCATTCAATTTTTGACATAAAACTTGAGTTCCTTAGTATATTAAATTATTAATTTTGCTTTCCCATTTTTAAAATATTCAAAACTTTGGGAAAGCCTTGCATTCGTGCAAAAGTTTTAAAATTTGTTTCGGGTATTTTTATGACGTTTTATATATAAATCAATTTTGAGCAAAAAAAAATCGGTCGGTCAGTCGTAAGATTGGTCTGTTCGGGAAATTATAGGGACTTATCATAGAAAGTTAGATTAGATTAGTGTTAAATTTTCTTTGAAGATGGTCTAATACTGAAACGAGTATGAAAGGAACTATGGCTACTATACCTATGCTGCCCGGCTAAGAAAAGTTTTCCTATCTGCAAATAATCCTTAGAATAAAATTAATTTTTCCTTAAAAAGATACGTTAATAGGAATATACTTTTAGCTTTTTTCGATTTTATTACAGTTTAACCCCCCATAACTTTTTTGTTTTTGAAGGGATCACTTTTATAGGGATCTTCCCCTAGTTAAATCTGATTTTTCCTGAAAACTAAGAGAAAAGTCGATCGGATTAATCGTTCTTGAATTATCGTGTTAACAAAAATCGTGACATTGGACGGACAGACGGACTCTTTCAAAGTTTCTTGTTTTTTTCATAAAACACATTTATTATTTATTTTTATTTATTTATTTATTTCCATCTAAAATATTTGTATCCAAGAATTTTTTGTCCAGGACGTTTTTTGACGATTCGAAACTACTGCTAGATGGCACTTCTTAAAAAATCGGCAATTAATTTTTTGATACGAAACAACTCAAGTTTTTTAATTCATGTCAAAGATTGAAAGATATCAAAAGTTTGGTTAGAATAATTTTCCCGGCTTAAGTTATATAGTATTATAGTCTATGGTATGGTTTTAAAATCTGGGAAAGTTAAAAGCCTCTGGAGTCGTCGTCTTTGGACATTAAGTCATTTTTTTGAGGGCACTAACGTCCACTAACGATAAAGAACTCGTATATGCTTTAATAATATATACTTTTTTTGCACTTTTTCGGAGCCCTGAGGCGAGCCTCATAATAAAGGCTGAGGATAGTTTGATTGGGCACTAACCTCTACCAAGGCTAGAGAGCTCATATGTGCGAAAAAAACAAATATCTTTCTTTTACTTTTGTTAGTGTGACGGTTTAAAATTATCAACTTGGAGGTGACCCTGAGAGTTAACCTTTGAGGATGGAGAAAAAAAATCCTGGGCACTAACAGGCACTAACGAAATGCTTTCGAGTGATAAACAAAAAAAAAATCGAAAAAATCGTTATTTCTCTTTTGTGAAGAACAGGTGTTTTTTTCCCCAACCTTATAAGTCGAGAACCAAAGGGGCACTAACGAAACCAATTGGGGCACTAACCTTTTTAGGGGGTCCCCTTTTAGGAAAGGACCCTTATTTCGTAAGTGCCCCATCTTCATGGCCAGGTTCATGGCCTATTTTACGAATGAATTGTTATTATTAATTAATTCAATACCTAAATGAAGTACTATTTTAGGCAAACTTGCTTCTAAGCCATTGATATAACTATAGTTATATATTAAGTTAGTTAAGTTAGTTTATTTCGTTAAGGGCCACTTGCACCAACTTTTGATCTGAGATTATCTCGAGTTTAAGTTAAAAATGCTGCGATCTGATTTGTTGACCGTCAATTTAATCCAAGTTTAAAGTTCAACCATCCATGGTGCCTTAAGGCCTGTAAAAAAACTTCTTGGAATAACAACTACGTAAAAAATTAGAAAAAACTAGACTGAACCATCACATAATATTATGGTTCTGTCTATTTAAGTAACTAGTAGAGAGGTAGTATTCTATTATATCAATAAAAATTTTAAAAAGCAATAAAAATGCTAAATCTGGCAACACTATTTCTCTGTTTCCACCTTCTTTGCTGGCGTTCGCTCGCGCTGTCTCACCTCCTATCTATATCTGAGCTTCACCTAAGGTTGTAAGCTCTTCGCTTCATCGCAGTTTGTTCGAGGCTTTGAAATCATATAAAGCGTGTACTAATAAAAATAATTAAATTTATATATACAAACGAGTAGAGAAGTATTATTAATAAAAAAATATTAATAAACTTTATTTAAATACACAAAAGAGTAGAAATGTAAAATAATAGAGATGCAGAAGGGTAGAGATGTGAGCGCGCCAAACAAACATGTAGAATTATAAAAGTGATTTACTTACAACTTAATCTATTTATTTAATTTATTTAGTACAAACAGATATGGGTATTTCTACAGTAATGGGAAAAAATCGATTTTGGTCCGGTAACTTATTTTATCATTAAATGACCAAAATTAGTTAAAAATTAAAGAAAATGGTCTTAACTCTTTTTAAATGTAAAAAACAGAACCCATTTCGAAAAAGAGAAGGTTATGTTTTTTACAGTCTAATGTTTATATTATATCTCCTGAAGCCAAACGCTTTTTTCGATATCGACGATTTTGACTTCAAGGTTCATATTATTCTATGCGACATTAATGTTGCAAAAAAAACGGCGGCTGCTGGGTGTCATTTTGTTTATGACAAAAGAATAAAAAAATTTAAAAGATGCCAAGTTGGGTCAATTTAATGGAAATTTTTTGTAGGTTACTAAATATTAAATTTGGTTTGAAAAAAAAAACAAAATAGCGCTGACACGACATATTTTTTATGAAAAAATAACCCAAATTTTTAAAATATGTCAAGTAACGAATTTTTTTAGGTTACATTTGTTTGCAAAAAAACAAAATGGCTGCTAGCCTTTGTTTATAACCTAGTATTTATTTTTTTTAATGATGGTATGAAATTAAAGGATTTTATCTGGCTTATTAATTTTTAAAAATAACACAGCCACAAAGAAAAAAAATGCTGGTAACGAGACACATATTCCTATGTATTTTGAGTCGCTGAATCCGAATCTGAGGTCAAATAACTAATCGTATGATTAGTTTTCGAGATAAACTCAAAAAAACTAACTTTTGAGTATGAAAATAACGTTTTTTGAGGTTATCTCCAAAACTAATCAGATGAGGTGCTATTTTGATTTCAAATTCTGGTTCAGCGTCTCAAAATACATAGGAATATATGTTCCCCAAAAAAGTTTTTGATCTTTTTTTAGGTTCTGTGACTCCACATGTAGCCACAAAAAAAAAGCAAGATTTTTTTGAGACCATTGTGTTCCTATGTATTTTGAAGCGCTGAACCCGAACTTTAGGTCAAAACAGCACCTCATTTAATCAGTTTTGGAGATAACCTCAAACAAAATTATTTTCGAGTATAACGAGTATAATGTTTTTCGAGGTTATCTCGAAAACTAACGTACGATTAGTTATTGACCTCAGATTCGGATTCAGCGACCCAAAATTCCTAGAAATACATGCGTCTCGTTAAAAGTAATTTACTTTTTTTCTTTTGGTGTGGCTGTGTAATTCGCCATCTTGGATCCGTTATTTTGTCTGAAAAAATATATATAATATAAATATTTTTAATTTCCACAATACCTACATTTTATTGCCCAAAAACTTCTATTTATGATCAATAAATTACATATTTATTTAATAATACGCAATCCTAAATCCGCCATTTTAAACTTTAATGTATTGATAATTATTATTTATTTTTTTAGTTGCCCCCAATTCCCAATTTATTTCATTGAGTCAAAAAATTTCATTCATTTTAGTAAAAACTTTTTTATAATTCGTAACCTTGAATACGCCATCTTAAATCCCCCATTTTGAATTTTATAATAAACCTAATTAATTCTTTTTCAAGTGTGGCAGAACGGTATATAACGCTGGCAGAACGGTGTATGACGCTGGTAGAACGGTGCATGACGATTTTTAAAATTTAAGGCCCCTCTTTATGAAATAAAAGTATTTGGTCTTAGTGTTGGTATATCGATTGTACTTTTCAATTTCAAAGGATTGGATGCTCTTCTTCATTGGGTAATATATAAATAAAGTAATTTAAAAACTGGCAGAACGATGTATGACGTTTTGACTGACACTCCATGTAGTTGAAAAACTTAAAAATTTATTACTTCCCAACCAAATGTAATTAAGTGAAACTTTTTTTATTAATCGAATCCTATATGAAGTGGTTATCATTTGCAATCCTATCATTGATATTTATTATTTACTTTCAAAGTAATAGTCAATAAAAGATCACAATGCATAAAAATTACGTAAAAAGTTCATTGATTCAATTCGTGTTTAAAATTATTAACCGACAAATATTTGGGCGTATTACACCTTATTCCAATCTTAAAAAATCGTCCAAACATCAAAAACCGCAAATACATCAAAGAAAAAAAAAGTTTCCTTAAATATTTCATTTCGGTCACGTAAAAAATGCACGATGAGTTAAACAATTTAAGCAAAAATAAAAAAAAATATGTATTATAATATTTTTTTTTCTGTCCGGACATGATATTTACCATTAGTGTAGAAACACCCATATACATCCAAGTAGTGCTATTAAACGATATACTTTGCTCACTGCTAACTAATTAATGTTTTAGCAAATACCTTTTTTATTTGGGTTTTATTTCCCAAAATGCAATTGAAAAATTCTTTTACTTCTTTTTTTAATAAAGTTCTACTTTTTTAATGCACTCTATTGAAAATGACGGGTTTGTGCACCATTTATACCCGCGAAGACCCGTCATTTTCAATAGGGTAATAATAAATATGTCAATTTTGACGTATTACTTTGAGTGTCAATTCAAATAAACAGTATAGCTTTTTGTTTTAGTTACCAAAGTTTTGGTCATACGTATATGTTTGGTCTTTACCGTTTGATTTCGGATTGCTATGGTTACGTGCGGTTGAACCAATTGGTAGTAAAATCTGTTTCCGTGCTTTGAGAGCGGTTATAGCGTTTTGGTCATTATTACATCTCTTTTCTAAAATATTTTCTCTGTTTTGTAAAATATTTTCTTTGTTTTGTTTATTATATTTATAATATAAATTTGTCACAGAAAACCTATAGTTTGGATTTTTTTAATGTAGATATGTATTTTTAATGGATTTATGCCCAGTAGAATTTTAAATAAACGTCTGTGACATAAAGAAAAATTCTGACAAAACCATAAAAAATAGGTTATGTTTACTAGTTAGTGTAATCTAATAATGGTATTTACCAAACATAGCCATAACCGCAACTTTAGTAAGTAATCCGAAAGGGCTTTATACTACTTTTCTAGTAATTTTAATCTTCTTCATTCTTACCAATATAAATTAAAAAAAATGGCAGCGAGTTTTACAGAAAAAAATCCGATTATACATTGGGATTCGATTTTGTTATAGAACCAAGGCTGTGTTTTTTCAAAACACTGTTCTATGGCATCTGCATAAAACCTCCTAATATTAACGAACGAAGTAATGAGAATATTAATATTATTAAAATATCACATAATTATTATTATTATTATACTAGACAATAACAATCCAGATACAATACAAACAAGTATTAAAATATTGCATTTTTCATTTTTAAATAACAAAATTAAATCTACACAAAGATGCGTATCAAAGAAACTACTATAATAATAATTTTTTTAGTTATTTTGGAAAAAACAACTTTTTATTACATACGTGTACAACTGTAAAAATGGCAAAATACAAGTTGCATGTCAGTTTTTTGTTATAACTGATATGCACAAGAAGTATTTAACTATAATTATACTTTTCTATAAATATGCGGATTTAAAAAAGTCTAATCCTTCGTAGAAAAACTGACAAAAATAATGTATAAAATTTCTTACATATTTTACTCAAATTTAGTCTTCTAAAACAACCTCACCATTCAAATTTTCATGGTTCACTTCAGATACACCATTTTGCATTTCTGATTTTAATTTTTCAGCAAAATTTTCATCCAGTTCCGTGATTTTTTTGAAAAAGTCATCTTTTTGTTGGGAATTCCATTGCAAAAACCATTCCTTAAATAATTTTATCTGCAAAATAATTGATTTTAGTTTTAATGTGTACATGCACAATATACAGTGCTGTACTGGGGTGGACCTTATTTTTTTTATTGTTTTAAAATTTTCATTCTGGTGTATCTAGAAAATATGAGGGTGATCAAACTTCTCTAAGAGTCCCAATTCGACCACTAAAATCGTGAAACTACGCAAAAATCGTAAAAAATCCTTGAAAATGGACTGCTTTTGTATCAGTGGAAAATTTAAAAGCCTTGAAATCTTATTTTTTTTCCTTTTGAGTGTACAAAATTATGTGCCAAATTTCAAATGATCAAAAGATTCTATCAGGTGCCGAAAATCCGCGAAAGTTGCCCCTAAAACACTAAATTTTACGAATTTCCACCATAAATGTGAAAAACGTTAAAAAAGCATTTAAAAAATATGTCAATTTTAACTTAATTTTATTTAATGCACATTAATAATATAAAATAATTTGACAAAAACAAAACGAGCTAAGCGCCAAATAAGAGGACTTTTTGGGTGATATTATTTGGCGTTTATCTTATTTTGTTTTTGTTAAATTATTTTATATTATTAATATAGATTAAATAAAATTAAGTTAAGTCCAGATTGACGTATTTTTTAATGCTTTTTAGCGTTTCTCACATTTATGGTAGAAATTTGTCAAATTTAGTGTTTTAGGGGCAATTTTGGCGGATTTTCTTTTGATCATTTTGAAATTTAGCACATAATTTTGTACACTCAAAAGAAACAAATTAAGATACAAAAAGTACAGCCCATTTTCAACGATTTTTTACGATTTTTGCGTAATTTCACGATTTTGGGGGTCCAATTGGGACCCTTAGAGAAGGTTGATCACCCTCATATTTTCAGGATGTTCCAGATACACCAGAAGAAAAATTTTAAAATAAAAAAATAAGGTCCACCCTAGTACTGCACTGTCAGTGAGTTTAGTCCCTTTAACTTTCCTTAAAAAGGGCTTTTTCGGCACGGCTACGTCGCACAGTGGTCAGTTTTAATAATCTGGCGCGGAAAAATTATTTTATCTTTTTAAGGGTTTCATGTCATCGCTATTGTTATACAGAACGTGTCAAAAGCCCCCCCTTAACTTTTGAACTGCTTTACTCTAAAGATATCAACTTCAAATTTAAAACACTTAAATAACAATTTTTAAGTATATATTTGATATGCTTAGGGGGCACAATGGAGACAGGGGACAAGGGGGTACATTTTTTGAAATTAAAAGGGGGGTCGTGTGATACATCATTTTGAAGCTTATGAAATTCTCTATTCCTCTATACTATATATACCTATTTGAAATAGGGTCCGAAATTTTAAGGGGTGATTCTACATCAGAAAAAATGACAAACAGTTCAAATAAACATGTCTAAAAATGCGTCGTAATGGAGCTACGCCCCTTTGAAAGTGGCTAAAAAATTCTGTTTATATTTAATAACTCAGTAACCCTTTAAGATATAGCAACGAGGTCTTGCACGTGAACTAATCTTAATAAGGCCCATCTTCGTATATTATTTTCATGTACCTATTTTAAACAGGGGCGTGCGAAACGGGGGGCCTTATCAGTTTTTTGTCCCAAACTTTTTTCTGTGTAATTTTTTTGTGATTTTATTTTTGGTATATGATTCCTCAGGTCAAAATACGTTTAGCACTCCCCTGGTTGAAATAGTCCAAACGAAAATAACATACGAAGATGGGCCTTATTAATATTAGTTCACGTGCAAAACCTCGTTGCTATATCTCAAAGGGTTCCTGAGTTATTAAATAAAACCAAATTTTTAGCCGCTTTCAAAGGGGCGTAGCTCCCTTACGACGCATTTTTAGACATATGTTTATATGAACTTTTGGTTATATTTTCTGATGTAGAATCACCCCTTAAAAATTAAAATACACCGTGTATAATTTTTAATTTTTTAAAACTTTTTTGAAGGTTTTTAATTTTCAACTCTTTTGCTAAAAAATGCAATTTTTTAAGATTTTTTTTTTAAATTTTATTTACATATCATTCAAAATTAATTAATTTAAAAGTATAACTGGTGTATTTGCACCATGAAATAAACCATTTTTAAAAAATTCTTTAATTTATTTTAATAAATTTTGAAGAAATATCCCATTTTTGGGGGTTTAAAATAACCCCAAAAATTTCTCCGAAAAAAATAAAAAAATATGTGGAAAATAGAGAATTTTATAAGTTTTAAAATTATGTATCACACGACCCCCCTATTAAAAAAAATCTCTCCTTGCCCCCTGTCTCCATCGTGCCCCTAAGCATACCAAATATATACCAAAAAAATATTTGGCTTATGTTATTTACGTGTTTCAAAAAGTTGATATCTTAAGCCGTCCAAAAGTTAAAGTGGAGGGGGCAGACTTCTGACACGCTGTGTATTATACACGTCCTATAATAGCACGATAGCTTTTTAGCGTTTTAAATTTTTTTTCGAGAAACCAAAATGTTTCTTTGTGAATCGATTAGCCATGCCCCTAGGAATACTTTAGGTAAAAATTAAAAAAATCTAACTGGCGCTTTTTTTAATTTGATTTTTTTACGTTTGGACTTTTGTTTTATATTAATCTATACCCGTTTTTAAACATTCCACTTCTTCTATTATAGAAGAAGTGGAATGTAGAAGACTAGTATGTGTTCTACTATGGTCTGTTTCATCAAGCAAGATAGTAAATTAAAAATCGCACAGTAAATATTTTTACAACAGGTCTGAATAGTATATGTTTGTGTATAGAATATAGTTATGTTTTATAAAATACACTACGCAGTATATTCGCACATCCAATATTCGAATCTGTTTTGAAAATATTCACTATGCGATTTTTAATTTACTATCTTGCTTGATGAAACAGAACATAGTCTTTTTCTTTCGCTTTCTTTTAGGTTTTTTACTTTTGAATACTCCTTTTTAATAGAATATTGTTTTTTTTGGAAAAAATTATTATAGAGTTTTGTTCTCACAATATGGCATATTTTAAAACTAATGGCAAAAGCTGTCACAGATAATGTAATTAATCTGTGGAAGGCTTCCACTCCAGCCAGTTTTTCAAGGTACAGGTCCCTATACCAGATTAAAATGTATATGGAAAATCCCGCAAACAAATATCCAACTGTGGATATTGAGGTAAATTTTGCTATACCTACAAAAATCCATACCAGGCGCGTAGAGGGGGCATTTACCCCCCCCCCCCAAGAATCTTTATTTGTTATATATTTTTGTTATCTTATATAAAAAATAAAAATAACAGCGGGTGTTCAGTTGCAGCGTGTTGTGGCTGTGATGTGGCCGCTTAGGCGGATTTACTCCTGCATAAGCCTGCTATTGTAGATATGCACAGGACTTGATTTATTTTATGTTGTTTCGTGAAAATATTACTTTAATAGTAAAGTTTTAAGTGAATCGTGAATATTTATGTTTTTTTTATTTTGTGATGTTAAATTTTAACGTGGAATTGATGAATATGTCAAAAAAGTCAATTTTTTTATAAATTTTAAAGATATTTTTTTATAAGTTGGCGTCTGCGCAAACATCACTACAGAGTGAGATTAGATTGAGCTGGCAAACTATCCTATGGAAAGTTCCATTGTTGGAATTGGAACAGCGGGTGTTTCTTTTGTGTGGCTAGGGTGGCGCTAAATTTTTTATAAATAAAAAAAAATAAAAGGTCCAAACGCTCAGGGACAAAGCTTTTTTTTTGGAGGGTGATTATTTGTTTTTGT
The DNA here is from genome assembly GCA_958510825.1 of Brachypterus glaber. NCBI lineage: Eukaryota > Metazoa > Arthropoda > Insecta > Coleoptera > Kateretidae > Brachypterus > Brachypterus glaber. Next base: position 31,084,477 of record OY294045.1, on the reverse strand, counting down.
AGAAATGCTCAGGAAAAAAGCTTTTTTTTCAGAGGGTGTTTTTTTGTATTGTCTTGGATGGGGCGCAAAATTTTTTAGAAGCGCTCAGGGACAAAGCTTTTTTGCCAATTTTTGTAGAAACGCTCAGGGACAATGGTTTTTTTTGCGGAGAGTGTTTCTTGCGCTCAGGGACAAAGCTTTTTGTTTCTTGTAGAAATGCTCCTCAGGGACAAAGCTTTTTTTCTGGAGGGTATTTTTTATTTTTGGGGCGCAAATTCGGAGGGTTTTTTTTTTATAGGGACAAAGCTTTTTTTTTCGGAGGGTGTTTTTGTTTGTTTTAGTAGGGGCGCCAATTTTTTTATGGGCGCCAATTTTTTTATGGGCGCCAATTTTTTTATGGGCGCCAAATTTTGGTAGAAACACTTAGGGACAAGCTTTTTTTTTGAGGGTGTTTTCGTTTGGAAAGCTTTTTTTTGGTAGGGGCGAAGACTGGCCCAAAGTGGGCGCCAAATTTAATAAAAATTCTAAGACCCCCCCCCCCAATAAAAAATCCTATCTACGCGCCTGATCCATACATGGATACAATGGAGCGGAAGAGGTTCAGTATGCACTTGCGTGTAAAACTAATCTACATTGTTGCCTAATAATCATTTTCTAAGCCTACTATGGTCTGTTTCATCAAGCAAGATAGTGAATTAAAAATCGCACAATATAGTATATTCTATAACTAGTATGGAATTGACAATATAGTATATTCTATAACTAGTATGGAATTGACAATATTCCGCGCGAGCGGAAAGTTTGTCATACGAGACGGTAGGCGAGTATGACGGTCCCGCGAGCGCGGAATGACTATTCCATACGTGTTGTAGACTATACTTTTTCTTTGACTGCAAATATGAAACACTGTATGGCTTTAAACTATGGACAAGGTTAAAAACAATGTTTTTTGTGACTCGACATTGTAAGTGCAACATAACACATATTTTTAAATAAAGCAATTAATGTTATTTAATAATGTTATCAAGTCAGTACTTAAAAAAGATTTTTATTTAATTTTAGCACATATTTACGAATATATAATGCAAAAATTAAAGGTTATGATAGATTGTTGTGACATGTGTCAGGTTTAAATATTTAACAATAGATGGAGCAGTTTTAATTTTTTGTACTAAATTGATAAAAAACTGGTCAAATATTAAGAAAAACTAATAAACTTTATGTAATTTTAACGCAAAACTTTAAATTTCATTAAATTATTCAATATTTCATGGTAAAATAAATATATTTTTGCTAATTTTGCTAAAGTTTTCTTTACTTTTATAAACAAGTGATGGCACTAAATGTGCTTATTCTAACACTTGATAGGGAATATTCATACCATATCTAGAGCTAGAATGAATTCATTCTGTGTTTGAAAAGTGTGTGTATTTGCTTACATTCTAAAGCAGTTGTAGAAAAAATATTTTTAAAAAAAGATTCGAATATTGGATGTGCGATTTTTAATTTACTATCTTGCTTGAAAAAACAGAGTATAGATAAAAAAATACAAAGTGACTATGGCCTGTTTTATCAAGCAAGATAGTAAATTAAAAACCGCACAGTAAATATTTTCAAAACAGATTCGAATATTGGATGTGCGAATATACTGCATAGTTTGTTTTTTAAAACATAACTATATTCTATACACAAACTTATACTATTCAAACCTGTTGTAAAAATATTTACTGTGCGATTTTTAATTTACTATCTTGCTTGAAAAAACAGACCATTACAGTACACTGGAAGTACGTCCATTAAACGTACATTGGTTGTATTAATATTAGCTTTTTTTTTGTTAACATTGGATGATTTGGTTTTTGGCTGGTTTGGTGTTTTTTTTATTGATAAGGTAAATCATCTTATTTCTCAAAAATTTTATTTAACCTCAACTAATAAATAAACTGCGGAAACACGCATGCGCACGGACCTGATGTACGTTTATTAAACTCCCAGTGTACATCTAGTCTCTGCGAAAAAATTAATACGTTATTTTAAACTATGACGGCACTTTAGAAATCAATTACATTTCGTATAGATTCAAATACGAATCTTATACGAATTCTAATTGATTTTTTTACTGAATATATTAAATAACTCACCCTACATTCAAAAAGGGACATGGGTTTGTCCCTAAAGTTAACATTTGATATACTGTTAACTATTCCATTTACATAGGGATTATTTGCATAATTTTCTACCATTATTGGTAAAAAATCGGATCTCTGTAATTCACTCCATTCCCTGAACCACTGGACAAGATAATTAATTTGATCATAAGGTTGTAAACCAGTCATTTTGGTATTTATAATTCAGTCTTGATCAGTCACTGTAAAAATCACATTCACCGTCTGTTAACAGCGCATAACAAAATCTGAGAACTTTTTGAATAAAGAGAAAGGTTTAAATATACCATGACACTGCAAAAGTTTTGATTAAAAAATGTTTTTTTATGAATTAGAAGATTGATACTTACGCAAAAAAGTTTTTCTTAATTTCTAAACTCGATTAAAGGAACATACTTCCGCCTAAGTATAATCAGTATAAACAGTGTTATTGATAAAATAAAAAACAAGCTTCACCTATGTTCGAACTGCAGTAACATTTAAAGAGCGTCCTTGACCTATAGGTGCGTTCAATGGAGCACTCACTGAGTTTGACTGTCGCCAAAACCATTCGCCTTTAGGCGGCCTAAATCTCTGGCCTAAATTAGGCCATAGATTTCATACGTGTATGAGATCTGTGCTTTAGGCTCTAAACTCTGCCGAATTTTTTAAAAAGCATTGAATAATAACTAAGGGCCACTTGCACCAACGATGGTTTAGCTTTAAACTTGGATTAAATGGACGGCCAACCAATCAGAATGCAGTATTTTTAACTTAAACTCAGTTTAGTTGAGATAATCCCAGTTTAAGAGTTGGTGCAAGTGGCCCTAATTTACGTAACTTTTAAAATTAAAAAGCATTATAAGAATAATTTAAATAGTACAATACAAAAAGCTAACATAAAATCCAGTACTTACTGTATTTCACCCTATAGGGTGAAATAGAGTAAGTATTACCGTCTATACAGTAAGTATAACCGTCTATAGACGGTTTTTGTCAAAAGCTTAACCCACTTTTAAAATTAGGAGCGCCTTATTCTACAAGCGGCTAATTGCAGCTGTCGGTGCCGGAGTTTGTTTTGGTTTTTTGTTGTTTGGTGTTTTTTTTAATGAGGGGGCCTTGGTTTACGTTAATGTTGGTTTGGCATTTGTTTGGTGTTTTTTTTTTGTAAAAAATCTTTTATTTAAAATATATTGAAAAACGGTCAGCGCATGCGCAGTTTATCAAAACGCGGCATGAACAGCTGCATACAACCGCTCCTTATGGTATTGCTCACAGAACACCCACCTTATGGTATTGCTATTTTTATTGAACGTACCTAATAACTTATTTCTGTCAAATTTTATTTTGTAAAATTCAGTCTAATTTTGATTATCTAAAATTGAATTTTTACCAGAAAAATCGCCTTTTGAAAAACAAGTGTTCCCGGTACTTTTTCCCAAAGGAAGATAATAGGTTTGTAAATTGTACATTTTATAGGTTATATTTGATGACATAACATCACAGATTTTATATATATATATATATATGTGAAATCTGTGCATAACATTCTAATAACCCTTTTTTAGTTTTTTAAAATGTCATTATCACCATATTTTAAATCACCTTTTACCGACATGACTGGAGCTTTGGTCAGTCATCAATGGTATGGGCCCTGTGCTGATATTGAGATGAAAGCTTTAGATTGCATGGAAGCTTATGGTTTAGATAAGGGCTACAAAAAATGTGATGACCTAATTAAAGATTTCCAAGAATGTTCCATTAGAATTAAACAAAATAAAAGGATGATTGAAATGAGGTTGGAAAGAAATCGTCAAATTTTGTCTGGTGAAAGAACCAAGGAAAACCGTTATGGACAATCACCACCTCCAGACAGTTTTTAATTAACAAAGACACAACATTTATGAGGTTTGTAGTTAATTGGTTGGGCTAAATATTGTAAATAAAGTAATTTAAAAATATTTTGCATTATTAGTTCAAAAGTAAAAGGAAGAGTATCCCCATCCGCATATGCGGACCTTGATAATTTTTAAATCACCTCTGCAAATGTAAATTCTACATAAGAGTTAAAATAAAATAAAAACACTATACTTAAGCTAGACTTTACTTTAAAAAAATTACCTAGGCCACAGCGTTCAAAAATAAAACTAATTTTAATGAGTATGGCAATGAATCACATATGCTTCATGGACGTCTGGGGTAAACGTGTCATGAATCCCATGTGATTCATGGGACTGCCAACATGTTAAATTCTGAATCTGCGCCTTCAAATTAATAAGAAAAATGTATGTTTTGCGCTCGGGAAAAAAGTTTACACTGTGTGTTTTAATTTTATTGCTTTTTCATTTGTTTACTTTTTACAAACTGAGCAAAATAATTTTATAATCTACAAATTAAGTTCTATAAAATTTTTACAAATATTTAATAGTTTTGCCACAAATGAGCAATTAAGTAAACTCTGCACTTTAATTTTTAGCTTAATTTGGTCTTAAAAAGATACCAAAGCTCTAAATAAATATTTATAATAAATATTAATTGGTGACTTTTAATAAAAATGTAAACCATACACGATGTTCCACGGATATATCAATATAATTTTTGTTTCCAGTCAATATAGACCAAATTACCTTTAATTGACCCTAAACAAAAGTTTTCTACTCTTTGGTTTTGAGCTAGAGCTCCACACGTGCATTAACAACATTTTTAAATGTCAAAATTAAAAAATATATATTTTTTCCTTATTGATTGCGTAGAATGAAAAGCTCGTATATCAGTTTTCAATAAATTTGTCACTGACATTAAATGTCTTTGTCAAAACTTAAAAATGTAGGGGAGATTATATCACCATGTGCATATTTTTTTCTTGTAAGCCCTATTTTTCAAAAATAAATATATTTTACTTAAAATTTTGTCAGTATTCAAATTTGCTTTACATTTTGCTTTCCACCAAAATCTCGGAATACCTACTGTCCGAGAAGTAGCTGGAAAGCAGTCCTTGGATTGGTAAAAAAATCATGTTTTGTATTGCCTATTTTTGCGTTTTATGGCTTTATATGCAAAAACACATTTAAGTAAAAAAATCTGTCTGTAGGTCTGTCGGTACACAACTTAAACTATAAATTTCCCGATTCAATTTCTTTTTTGGTGATTATCGGGCCCGCGGATTGGGAAAGTTTTTGGATGAAAATCTTGCATAACTTGAGAGAATCCGTAATAAACCAAATTTTTGCTCCTCCAATAGAGGTTATGTGATATTATAAAATAGTAAAAATACTTATTTAGCCAAAAACAATCGGGAACAATTTTAAAATGTGCTATTGCGTAATCATTTGAAAACGATCCACCCCAAATACCTTGTAAACTAAGCACAATATAAAAATTAACAATTATTTCATTTTGTGCTTAGTTTGCGAGGTATTTGGTGTGGATTATTTTCGAATGATCACCCTACCCTGTATTGCGCAATAGCATATTTCAAAAATGTTACCGATTGTTTTCGGCGAAATAAGTATTTTTTACAATTATTTTAGGACAAAAATAACTATTTTATTTCGATTAACTTTTATTGTATGGGCAAAAATTCAATGATTTTTAACATTGCCTTTGCTTAATAAAGTTTAGATATAATATTCGTTAAAGAAGCTACCTTGGTTTTGCTTTTATTTATCTGTAATTAAAAAATTATCTGTGATCTCATCTCCCCTATAGTATAAAACTATTGACGTTCACATTCAATGTCAGTTTAAAAATTCAATATGTCAAAAAAATATCCGAGCTTTTCATTCTACGCGATCGTTATGTATAATAGTTTTTTTTTTGGTTTTGAGCTAGAGCTCCACACGTGCATTAACAACATTTTTAAATGTCAAAATTAAAAAATATTTTTTTTTTCCTTATGTATAATAGTTTTTTTACTACAAACATTAATTTTCCATTTTAATTATTAATTTTAAGATATTTAAAAAATGTTACTTTCTTTTAGAAACGACCCAATAAAGTTTAAAAGTAGATTGCCGTGAATTTGAAATTTTCAAGTATGGGGTAGGCGGGAGCGGCAGCTTAAAAACATGTCAAATCTAATATCCTAAATTTGAAATAGATATAATCTAAAGGTTGATTCAGGCATAATTATCACTAACTAAACTAAGCCATTCTGTCATATTTATTGGCCAAAAAGAAAGATGGCTTCTCATCTGGCCAATAAAAAGGATAGAATGGCTTAGTTTAATTAGTGATAATTATGCCTGAATCAGCCTTAACATTTATAATAAATTTTAATTGTTAAAATGAAAAATTTAACAAAGCAAGATTTTTGGAAATCTTCATGAAGAAAACAGTTATGTAGAAAACACATTTAGTTGGGCAGAAAATTAAAAAAAAGTCCAAACTATCTTTGGCAATTTATTCAATAATTTTATTGTAATCTTATTAATTTGGTACATTGCATTATAAATTAAGTCTAAAAAGTTTAATTAAAATTTAATTTTTTATTCTTTAGAGGAAATGCGCCTAATTTCGGATGGTTTCCATTTCGGATGGTTTCCAAATTTCGGATAGTAGTGTATTTAAGATACTGTCTGCAAAGGTAAACAGAAACCTACTTTTATGTGAAGCCAAAAGTCAAACTAAATCCGTCCTGTAATATGATAACGGTAGAGCTTCTCCCCTTTAAATGGCAGCACAAATCGTTTATATTGCAAATGGCAGTTTTGTGCTCAGTTGCATTATTATGCTTGTTTATTTTATAAATAATCGTTATAAAAGTTCGTGATTCTGTCTTGGGTAAGTTATGATGTTAGTTAAGTTGATCCACTATTCATAATTAAGCAATTTGAAAACGTAAACATTCTACAAATTTCTAATCTAAAAAGCAGAAAGTTGCCTAATTTTGGATAGACCATTTTTGTGCATTTCATTCCCAATTTCGGATATCCGCAAGGTAATTATTATTCAGGATAACCAACCATTAATTATTATTTTTATAATGATACAACAAACTAAGATAAACAATTTTGAAAAAACGAAAATTACCTAAGATACTAAGATATTCGAAATTGGGAATCTAAAATTATAGTTTCTATAGTATTTCGTAGAAAATCGCTTAATGATTAAATTACGTTTTAAATGTGAAGGAATAACAAGAAACATAAGCAATGGGATCCAGATCTACTCTTGAAAAAATTTTTTCGGATATGTCCGAAATTAGGAGGCCTTTTTCAAATGCACAAAAATGCGCTGAGTTTTTTTAACCGTGTTTTTTGGAAAAAATAAACTGTAATAAAATTGCTTTTATAATAAATCATGGTTCGCTATAATAAGTTGTATCTGGTTATATAAAAAAAATATTAAAAAGTATTACCGAGTATTAAATATTGAATACATTGTAAATGGTATCCGAAATTAGGCGTCCTTCCTCTAACAAAATAAATTTCTCCAGGTTAATTTAGTTTTTACTGTGTAAAAAACTAAAATTTACTCTAAGCTACTTATAAAATCAATGTTGGGATATTGATGTTTTTCAACCATTTTTATAGTAAAACCAATTTAAGTTACTATTTTCCATTGTAATCTACACGGCCAAATCTCGGTTGGAATCCTGAAAACCAATAGTTTACACCGCACAGTGCGACCCTGCAATTTTGTAGTTTTAAAAGATGTGCACCAAAAGTTTTTTTTAGATTAATAAAATAGGTTTATTGGTTATTAAAAATCACTATGTTTAAAAATCGCAACAGATCCTTTTCATAATTTAGGGCCTATTTTAATATTTTTTTTTATTTTCATTTTTTTTAAACTCTTTTAAACGTATTATCTCGCCTAATAAACTTATTTTAAAAAAAATTACGCTAGTGAGCCCTTCAGTGAACCTTAAACAATTATAAATCCTATTAAATACCATTTATTGCACGTTAATAGCTGAATTAAATTGCAAACTAGTATTGTATTTTTCTTAAACATCTAAAAACTAAAAACTTTTAAAAAACGTTACCTTAAAAACTAAATTAAATCCTATTAGATGAAAATTCAATAACTGCCTTTAAAAGTTGCTGACCATAGCGTGGGTCGTTAACATTATTCATTTTGTGTTTATTCCAGACAGTAAGGAATTCTCTGTGAATAGACTCCCCAGCCTGTTCTGACCAAATTCCTAAGCCACTCTCTAAATAGGAAACACTGTCTTTAAGGTGATGCAATATGCAATTAATTTTAAGAGTTTTTGATACCCCGGAATCATTTAAAACTGCTTCCAGATGTTTGAGATCTGATTCGAGTTGTACTTGAGTTTTTGTTGTACCGAAACATTTATCGACGATTTTGTTCATCACATTGAATGACGCAAAAAATGGCATAACCAGAACTTGATTCACAGTTCCCAGTACTTCTTTTGATGTTAATTCATTGGCATGCTTTAGGAGCTTTCTACAAGCATTGCCATCGAAAATTTCTCCTTGATAATTCTTGGCAATTATATTTAAATTCTTGGGCCATTTAAGAGCGTTCTCTCTTCCCAGCAATGGGACCAGGCCTTTCCAAAAGAGGTGAAAAACTCGCACATTTTCGTTCTCTTCAAACAAAGGTTTATTGACAATACTAAAAGACTCTTTGGCTCTTTTAATGTTCTTATCTAATGATAAACTAAATTTATTAAAATGAATTTCCAAATCACCATAGGTTCTTAGCTCCTTGGCAGCAGATTTATACGCTCTCATTTCATACAGAAAAATATGACAATAGGGGCAAGGATAGGTTGACGTTGCAATGCTTGTAGAAAGCTCCTAAAGCATGCCAATGAATTAAAATCAAAAGAAGTACTGGGAAATGGGAATCAAGTTCTGGTTATGCCATTTGTTGCGTCATTCAATGTGATGAACAAAATCGTCGATAAATGTTTCGGTACAACAAAAACTGAAGTACAACTCGAATCAGATCTCAAACATCTGGAAGCATTTTTAAATGATTCCGGGGTATCAAAAACTCCTAAAATTAATTGCATATTGCATCACCATACAGTGTTTCCTATTTAGAGAGTGGCTTAGGAATTTGGTCAGAACAGGCTGGGGAGTCTATTCACAGAGAATTCCTTACTGTCTGGAATAAACACAAAACCACTCTATGGTCAGCAACTTTTAAAGTTTTAAAGGCAGTTATTGAATTTTCATCTAATAGGATTTAATTTAGTTTTTAAGGTAACGTTTTTTAAAAGTTTTTAGTTTTTAGATGTTTAAGAAAAATACAATACTAATTTGCAATTTAATTCAGCTATTAACGCGCAATAAATGGTATTTAATAGGATTTATAATTGTTTAAACTTTTTTTAAGGTTCACTGAAGGGCTCACTAGCGTAATTTTTTTTAAATAAGTTTATTAGGCAAGATAATACGTTTAAAAGAGTTTAAAAAAAAATAAAAATAAAAAAAAAATATTAAAATAGGCTTTAAATTATCAAAAGGATCTGTTGCGATTTTTAAACATAGTGATTTTTAATAACCAATAAACCTATTTTACTAATCTAAAAAAAACTTTTGGTGCACATCTCTTAAAACTTATAAAATGCAGGGTCGTACTGTGACCGTTGATATATAAATTTGACGTTTAATGTAATTTTTTGAAAATCGTGTTTGAAAATTTTAATTTCTTAACAACCTATTTTTTTTTCGCGATAGCGCATTCCACAATAAAATTACATTTTTTAATATTAAAAATTTTAATAGAAAATTAATGTTTTTATTAAAAACAACTATTATACAATAAAGAAAAATTTTTTTTTTTTTAAATTTTGGCATCTAAAAATGTTATGTTAAAAAATGCACGTGTGGAGTTCTAGCTCAAAACAAAAAAGAGTAGAAAACTTTTGTTTATAGTAACTTGGTCTGTATTGACTGGTAAAAATTTCATTTTAATATCTCTGTTAATAACGCCACAATTAGGGTGATTTGTTTACCGTGGGACACCATGTATTGATATACATTGTGGTCCAAAAGTCACACTAAACCGTCCCTCTAAACTTTTAAACGATTTGATTCGTAAGTTAAGAAGGGGGTGTGGCTTACCGACCGCACTGTATATATGGGTTGACTGCCATGTGCACCAATATGGTGCACAGGTCATATCCTTACGTTATTACAAATTTCAACCGGCAGCGAACGTGTTAAGGAAAATAATACATCGTTTTAAAGCTTAAATATTCCTCTAAAAAATAAAATTAAATTCAGTTTTCTATCTCTACTAATAAAGCGGGAGATTAAGTTTGAACGCGACCGCTACACTCCATACCGCTGTGCGTGGGCAGTCAACCTGTTAAAAATCATTCTCAATATTTATTTTAATTATTTTGTTTTTAAAATTTTGGTTTAAAATTGATTAAAATTTCGCCTATTGGCAATACTTGAAGCTATAAAAAAATTATATCAAAAAAAGGTATTCTAGCGATGATTGCTGTTGCGTACACCTTAAAATTTTTAAAAAATTAAAAATGGGGTTTTTGAGGAATATGTCTTCAAAGTTAATTGGACTTACCTCATTAATGCAGCAACAAAATAGTTTCAGGTTATAAGGAACGTATAAGAAAAGTATTCCCTTTTTAACAGTGAAACCCGTTTTAAGCTATCTCAATTAGTATTTACGTTATTCCACGAGAAAGTCAATTTTTCACAAACATAATTTCGAAATTTTTTAATAAATTGTATATCTGGAAAAAAAATTTTTAGCTCTAAGAAATCTTTGGACACTTAAGGAACGAGTATCCCTTTCAGCAAATTCAGGTATATAGGTGTGTGTGTGTGGGTGTGTCTCACACACACAGGACGAATTATTAAAATATGACTTAAATTTAAAGTTTATTAATTACATTATTAATAAAAGATATATATTGAAATACAAAAAAAAAACTTAAGGGGTCTTTCTACCTTCAAATTTTAAAAATATTAGAAAAAAAGGTAGAAAACCCCCTTAAAGAATAAACTATTAAGCTGTAACTTTTTCTTTTCTTGAAGCTTCAGCAGCTGCTTGTTCAGTTTTTTCAAAGTGTGCAATTAAGGCTTCAACTTCCTTATTTGACAAAATATTAATAACAGTCTTGTTATTCACTCTGGTTAATGTAGCCATCTCAACTGAAAGATAAAGAATAATAAATTATAATTACAGGTCATATCATGGTGGGTATTTCTACGAGAATTGTACAAAATTAGGAAAAACTTTTTTTAATTACCTCATATAAAATTCGATTTTTTTTAAGTGAAAAATCTTATGGGTTCGCGTTACCGACATGCATGTCGGCGACATGGATATCAGTAATTTAATAACTTTTCATTGTATTGACTTAAGACTTGAAATTTGAAATATAAGCTTATGGTGACTATTTAAACATGACACATACATAATTTATGTGACATAAAACTACCAAAAAATACTAGCCGTGAAGTCCAAAACAGGCACATCATGATTTTCTTTTGTTTTTTAATAACTTTAGATATGATTGACTTAGAGACTTGATAAACACACAATAAGGTCCAAACTCAACTTTAACTACCATACGAAAATGAAAAACAACGCCATTAAGAGAAGCAAATTGTTTAGAAAGTTGACATACAAAGACAAAACACTGGAGACCAAAAAAATTGTACAAATATACACTACTATAATCAGGCCCATTCTTGATTACGGATCAATCATCTTTCTTAATTCATTTTTAAAAACGTGAAAGCATGCAGTGATAACTGTCGTTGCAACACTACAACGCTTTGTAGTGTTAAATATTTTTTGTGGCAAAAATTTCACAAAAGGTAAAAAAGTTCACGATTTTCTTATTTTTCTTATATAGGGGGGAGGGGGTCTTAAACAGGGTTCATAAAATTATTAAATTTTTAAATTCCCTGTCTTTTCCAGGTTTTCATGACCAAAATCATGAAATTCCCTGTGGCAAGCGTAAAAAATATTAATAATTTTTATACAAGTAAAAAAATAAAAAAAATAAGTATTTTATTTTAACGGGTTTCTATGCGAAGTTGTAATCCCGCATAAGACACTAACAAAGAATTTGTGTTTTTCGGAAAGAGGGCCTAATGTGGAAGTTAGTGCCACCATTTCTTTTGTTTGTGCCATCTTGGTTCTCGAGATAAAAAAATCCCCAAAATTGCCTGTAATCCCGAATTTGTATTTTGAAAAGAAAAATACGTGGGTACGGAATCTCTTTCGTCCGTGGACGTTAGTGCCATAAAAAAATCCCATCTCAAAGCGTTAAGCCCCCAGGGAGGGGGTTGTTTTCAAAAGGATGCACCTACAAGAGAAATCGAGATAGTTTTAATCTGTCAGCAGTTATTGGTACTTTTATGTCTGGAGAGTTTAGTGCAATTTAGGTCGCTTCTTTGTCCAACCGTTTTGTAAAAAATTTACACTTTTCTACGCCTTGACGAAGTTTGTGAAAAATCTTATATAGTGATATTAATTGATTGTGGTTTCCAAGAGCTTCTTATCGGTTGTGTCTATTTGTGCCACATAAAATCTTTTTTCTACTACCACTATTCACAGCACCTGCGCTAGAGTAGTATTATACCGTAGTTTCGAATTTCCCAAAATCGCCAAAAAACGTCCCTAACAAAAAATTCTTGGATACAAAAATGTTTCATGAAAAAATAAGAAACCTTGAAAATATCCGTCTGATGTCACGTTTTCTGTAAACACGATAACTCAAGAAGGAATAATCCGATCGACTCCAAATGTTCAGGAAAAATCAATTTGGTTAAAGCCGAGCAGAGATTATAACTTACTCAGTTAGGTTTGGACATCCAATCTTCTATCGTATTTAAAGTATACCCGAGCGGAGAATATACTTAACCACGTATCACTTTATTCGAGAGCGGGTGGGTATTCTAGTGAGGCGGCGCTTTGGAAACAGATTAAAACGATTGCTTCTTAACTTAAGAATAATATAGTAAATAAATGTGAATAAATTCTTCAATAACATGAAAGATCAATTCTTACTTCTAAGTCCCACTTCTATGCAAAGCCCCTAAATTCTAATTTCCATTATATATTAGTTTTCCATTAAATACTTCTAAATTAAAACATTATATGTTTGAAATCTCAACTAATCACAATCATTTTCAAAGTCCAATTTATTGTCCACATTTTTCTAAGTGTAAATATTAAAACTGGTTCGTATAAGTCATTTAAATAAGTTTACAGAATATTTTTCAAAGTTAAGTTTATTAATATTCGTCAAAATTTCTATCAGTGTTCATACTAACAATACTTATAATATCCAATATTAAAAAGTCTGATATTACAAATCTCAAAAGTTTTAAAAAACTATTTTTAATTCAAGAATAATTTTCAAAATTATTTCTCACAAAAACTACATTTTCACTGTTGAAATTGACATGGAGAAACTCTAAGTAATACGAATAATATGAATTTTTTCATGAGTTTATATAGGATTTCCAAAATGATAAGTATTTCAATAGTTAAATTTATTTGACAAGGCTTTTAGCACAAAATATTTCTAAAGACACCGACTATATTTAATTACCCCGACAAAAGAGTTCCAGTCTCATCAATTTGCAAGCTAATTACTATTCATGACATTTGAAACGATCATTTTAACAATAAATTATATGTGTTTATGAACTTATATCTTTTAAGTTATACCGAAAAGGGTCCGATCTAATATCACTTCCAAAAATCAATCCTAAAATTGTTTTCAGATTTTTCAATATCATATTCGAAATCAGCGGTATCAAAAACTACTCGTATGCAAAAATTAAGATTTTCGTCTATCTTTTTTTCTTAGCCCACTGTGCACAGTAAGATACGTTTATCAATAATTACTTACCTTTTTCAGAAGTTAATTTGGTCATATCCAGGGTTTTACTAAGTACTTTAACAGCCAACTCTTTAGCATCCTTTAATGTCATTTCTCCTTCCTTATATTCTTGTTTTAAACTGGAAATAGCAGCCTAAAAACATAAAATTTTAGTTTTAACTGCTTTTAACTGTAAAATTGTGTAACAGCTTTTTAAATATCCCATAAGTTTAATTTAATAAAGGTTTAATCATAAAGCAACCTTGAATTATCATGTAACAAATGTTATTGGACAAACTCTGTTTAAAACCAGCTGAAGTTACAAGCACCTTGTCAAAAGATCGGCACTAGGCACTAATTTGAAACGTTATAAAAAGGAAAGTTGTGTGATCATGTAAATAGGCAACCATTAATACAACTGCATAATTTATTAAATTTGAAAGTCTGTGTCTCCAAAACGTTTTATTCTAGCAAAAACCTGTATATAGCATTTTTTATAGGGCTTAAAAACAGCTTTCATTTAAAATATAATTTTTTGAAATCGGGTATAAATAAAGAGATATGCTAAAAAACGTTTTACTGCTTTAAACGCCAATATCTCGAAAACAATGTATTTTAGGAAAAAACAGTTTGTAACATTTTTTGACCAATTTAAAATTATCTTTCATGTAAGTGCTAAATTAATAAAATACAATAATAATTGGCTTAATTATAGCAACAAAAAAAAATTTAAAAATAGCAGTTTTACCCCATTCTTACCCCCTTACCCCGAATCGTTTACACCCAAAAAATATACAGCTCTTCGAAATACGATAAGAAGCAATATGCAAAAAACCGTTTGTCGATATCTTATTTAGAAATAGAGTTTACAGATAGACAGACAGACAGACAGACGGACGAAAAATTTTTTTTTACTGATTTCGAAAGGTCTAAAACGTCGAAAAATGTTAAAAAATATGGTCAAAGATTTTGACTTTTCGGCGGAGATTTCAATACATCGGCACTCTTAGTAGCACTAAGTGCCGATGTAAAAAAATATAAAATTTATTGATTTTCAACTCCTTTTTACCCGACTGACCAAGAACACGGTTCGCTCCTGTATGAAAAAAGTCAAAAGTGTATTTGAAATGGGGTCCGAAATTTTAACAAAACGAATGTCTAAAAATTCGGTTTTTATTTAATAACTCAGAAACCCCTTGACCCCCTTGGCCTTTTAGATATATAGGTATTATTTTGTTTATAACAATTTTAAAGTGTTTGATCCCTCAGATTTCTAAAAAAATTGCCTGCGGCGCTGGAAATGGTTACGGAACGCAAATCCATAAGAAACTTGTATTTAAAATATTTTAAAAATAATTATAATTTGCTTTTAAAAAGTATTCGCCTGCGGAATAATAACATGATTACCAAGCCGAGTCTGAAAATAAAAAATAAAAACGCCTGCGGCGCTTAACTTGCTTACCAATAGTCTGATATCACAATAATAATTAAAAGATTTTATAAAATAATTGCATATGAAATTATAAGAAATACGATACCTTGGGATTTCTAAAACAAAATTGCCTGCGGCGGTAAATGATGCCACTCAATCTGTTTCATATAAACCCCCCTCTCCCGAAAAAAAACTGGCCCTTTTTGGGAATTTAACAAAAACTTTTTGTTGATAAAGTTGTAAAGCCGAATAGGCTTGCCCCCCCCCTATCAAAAGTCCTGCAGGCGCCCCTGGGTCGAACTGTTAAAAAGTTAGCAAAATAGGATCTTGAACTGTCATTTTAACAGTTTAGACGACTAGTCTTGTTCCAAAGGCCACCCATACCAAATTTCATGTTTGTAGGTTGAGGCGTTAAAAGGTTATTATAATATGACCTTGAACTGTCATTTTGACAGGTGTGTGCATTGATCTTGTTTCAAAGGCTACCCATGCCAAATTTCATGTTTCTCTGTCTAGGCGTTTAAAAGATAGCAATATGACCTTGAACTGTCGCCCCTCTCTACTCTCCCCCTAATGTTACCATTATCAAACATTTATTATTTTATGTAATTTTTATTTGGTAATTTTAACCAGGGACCTGCAAAATGGGAGGGATGCCTTTTTACCCCAAACTTTTTTATCTGTAAAGCTCCTATAAATCTAGGTTCGAAAATCAGTTTTAAGTGTACTACAACCTTTAAAGAATAAAACTTTTTAAGGTACCATCGTTTTCATAATAAACGCTTACACCTAAAAATGTTACAGATTATATTGAACTTTATCAAGGTCTCAATGACATTTATTTGTCAATAATTATTATGACATTACTTGTCAAAATAATTCACATTAGTTATGCCGCAGCTTACAAATGATCAAAAATGTATTATAACAGCAAGAATAAATGACGGGATAAGTGTACGTGAAATAGCTGCTAAATTAAATGTTGCAAACAGCACTATAATGCGAGCAAAGAAAAAACTTGAGGAAACTGGACAGATTAGCAGAAAGCGGGGTTCTGTTCGAAGTAGAATGAGTAGTGCAGAAGACGATATGCAATTAATGAATTATCGCGGGAAAACCCTTTCCATACCGGAGTCAGAGCGAGGGAAGAAACTAACTTTCCTGTGTCATAATGCTGAAGAATTACGACATTAGAATTACAAAGAAGATTTTTTTATTTTTGATATCTTAAAATAAGTCACTCTTGATGATGTTTTTTTTTTCTTTATATTTTTGAAGACACTATTTTGAAGAAAAAAACATTATCCCATGAACCGTAAGAGTTGTACAAAAAGCGCTTAGTGTTTTGGGAGTTTAAAATCAAGCAGGGCAAGTTATAAAGAGTGACTTTTTTTGAGATCAAATCAAAAATAAAAAATAAATTCCTCTTTGTAACTCTATCTGGAGACATACTGTATAAATATCATTTATAATAAAATTTGTTAACCTTTTTGCTTATAAGCATATATGCTTAAAGACAGTTATAGTGCAAGCACTATATAATATAGACTGTACTTTAACCTTACTTAATTATTACGGAAAATGTCAGTGTCAATCTTAGTAAAGTACATATACCACAACTAAAAATTTAAAATGTTGGGGACCTCAGGGTTCTGTGATGTGAGCGTTTTCTATGAAAACGATGGTACCGTAGCTCCCTTAAAAACGATTTGTAGATATTTGTGTGTGGGAACCACAGATTTCACATACACATATGTGAAATCTGTGGTGGGAACTTTTTTTATAATTGTTGATGTAGAATCGCCCTGCAGTATTGAAATTTCTATTGTTGCTTTTTTTGATGCTCAGAATGTGAAATTTACTCTTTAACTGCAATTTTATCGAAAACGGTTGGCCCTAAGGTGTTACACAAAGAGTACCTTTTTTATGTATTTTTAATTAAAGATTAATATGCTATTGAAAAATTGTCAAAAAATCTACAGATAAAAAAGTTTGGGGCAAAAAAGTGATATCACCCCCCATAAAAAATTCGAACGGTCAACTCGTTAACTGTGTTTATTTTGATTAACTGAGTTTATCTAATTAAAGTGGAAAAACGAGTACTAAAAAAAATCGGTTTTCGTGCAGTGTTTAAAATTTTGTGCTGAATAAATTGCCGTTTTTAAATAACAAAAAACAATAATAGTAAGCCTACAATAGCAATAAACAAATACGTTTCTAAAACGCTACCCTTTCGTGTGCCCAGACCCAGACTAAAATAATTTCAAGTGAAAAATGGCAAGTATTTGCAACAAATGTGTGGGAACGCTTAAAAGTGATGACTGTGCTATATGTGGAGAATGCAAGGAAAACTATAATTTTGAATGCTCTGTAGAAGAAGCTGCTTACAACAATTTATCCAGCAAAAAAAGAAAACTATGGAAATGTGAAAGTTGTACCCCTGCCAAAGTTGGAACTAGAACGACTAAAGCAAATGAGGAAGAAGACTTAAAGTTACTTATTATTGATCTAAGAAAAAAAGTCGATGATCTAATGCCAATAAAAAAACAAACTGAAGAAATAAAAAAACTAAAGTAATTTATGAGTGAAACCTACGATTCTATCAAGAAAACAACGGATGAAAATAACTCACTCATAAATACCTTGGTGAACCAAATTAAGGAGCTTAGAGAAGAAAACAAAAAGAAAGATAATATAATAGAACACCTAAGCTTAAATAAATTAGAGCAACTAGAAAGACAGAATTATATCGAAATAAGCAACTTTCCAGAAAAAGAAAATGAAGATTGCAAAGTCACATTTGGAAAAATTGCAGAAACCTTGAATATACAAATAAATGAAAAGGAAGTTGAAGCCGTCTATAGACTACCAATTAAAGCAGACCAGCAGAAAAATGGAAGAAGGAAAACTATTTTAGTAAAATTCTACTCAAAATCAAAAAGAAATGATTTCTTGGAGAAGAAAAATTTTATGTTTGGA
Source organism: Brachypterus glaber (assembly GCA_958510825.1). Classification (NCBI taxonomy): domain Eukaryota; kingdom Metazoa; phylum Arthropoda; class Insecta; order Coleoptera; family Kateretidae; genus Brachypterus; species Brachypterus glaber. The sequence continues at coordinate 31,066,143 of OY294045.1, read as the reverse complement.
AATGAAAAAATATACATCAATGAAAATATGACATCATTTCATAAAACACTACTTTACCTCGCTAAACTAAAAGGAAAAACTCTAGGCTACGACTACATTTGGTACAAAAATGGGAAAGTTCTTGTTAAGAAAAACGATCAATCAACAAGCATCATCCATATCGACAGCGAAAACGACTTGTCCAAAATACAATAAAAAGTAAGGCCGACCCTGTATAGTTAATTCAGCCTTTTAAAACTTTTTCTGCCGCACCTCAATGGAATTTTTTGTCGACGAGTTAGATATTGATAAAAATTATACCGCAAATACTATAGAAGAATTTAACAATCTTTACAATAGTTTTGTTTACAATAAAAATAATTTTAATTTATTTCACTCTAACATAAGAAGTATCAATAAAAATTTTGAAGAGTTAGAAATTTACTTGGAGAGCTTAAATTGTAACTTTTATTTGTTTAAGCGAGACTTGGAACTTAGACTCCGTACAACCATATTATTTGGCTGGCTACAACACTTATTACAATAATAGCAAATTAAATCAAAATGATGGCGTAGTCTTATTTGTCAAAAATAATTTACAGCATGAAATCAAAATAATAAAATTAGACTATTTTACTTTTATAAAATGTACAATAAATAATAAATTTAGCCTAACTGGCATACACGGTGTATTTGAAATAGCGTAGGAAATTTTAACAGATGATTCTACATCATAAAATATGAGAAAAAGTTCCTATAAACATATGTCTAAAAATGCGTCATAAGGGAGCTACGCCCCTTTGAAAGTGGTTAAAAAAATCGGTTTTTATTTAATAACTCAGGAACCCTTTGAGATATATCAACAAGGTTTTGCACGTCAACTAATCCTACCAAGGCCCGTTTTTATGTGTTATTTTCATGTACTTATTTCAACCAGGGGTGTGCGAAACGGGGGGGGGGGCTTATCAGTTTTTTGTCCCAAACTTTTTTCTGTGTAACTTTTTTGCAATTTTATTTTTGAAATATAATTCCTCAGGTGAAAATACATAAAAAAGGTACTCTTGTTGTAATACTGTAGGATTAACCGTTTTCGAGAAAAATTTATTTGAAGGTGAAATTCCACGGTTCGAGGACGAAAAATTAAATACTAAAATGTTGAAAACCAAAATTTTAATGATGCAGGGCGAATGTACATTAAAAACTAAGAAAAAAAACTCATATACAGGTACTTCCAAAAATCAATCCTAATGGAGCTATGGTCTCCTAAATATGCACCATTTTTAAAGGGCTATGGTAGCTTTGAAAGCGTTTTTTCGACCTACATGTATGGAAACTTTTTTTCTTAGTTTTTGATGTAGAATAACATTGCATCATTAAAATTTTGGTTTTCGACATTTTAGTATTTAATTTTTGTCCTCAAACCGTGAAATTTCACCTTCAAATGAACTTTTCTCAAAAACGGTTAATCCTACAGTATTACAACAAGAGTACCTTTTTTATGTATTTTGACCTGAGGAATCATATTTCAAAAATAAAATTGCAAAAAAGTTACACAGAAAAAAGTTTTGGATAAAAAACTGATAAGGCCCCCCCGTTTCGCACACCCCTGGTTTAAATAAGTACGTGAAAATGACATACAAAGATGGGCCTTATTAGGATTAATTCACGTGCAAAACCTCGTTAATATATCTCAAAGGGTTCCTGAATTATTAAATAAAAACCGATTTTTTTAGCCAATTCAAAAGGGGCGTAGCTCCCTTATGACGCATTTTTAGACATATGTTTATAGGAACTTTTTGTCATATTTTATCATGTAGAATCACCTGTTAAAATTTCCTACGCTATTTCAAATACACCCTGTATAGATATCACCGAACTACAATACGGAAAAATTTATAAATGTACTTAAAATATATGTTAGGGACCACTGTCAATTAGCGGATGAAAATTTGATGGGGGACATTAACATAAACATAACATAAATATTTATCAAAATTTTTTTTAGCTAGACAAAATTATGTTATGATGTATTTAATAAATTATGATCAATTTAAATACTTATACACGTTGTTTGCAGTCCTTTGTTATAAAATAATTGTTAATTATTAAACAATTTGGAGCTCTGGGCGATTTGTTTTTCAATAAAACTCGCCGCAGTACATATTTTTTTCTTAAAAGACTGATACCAATATCATTGTATTTAAATTAAAATTTATGGGCAAAAATGACTATTAAATTTTATTAAAATAAATATATATAAATCCGCCAATGTAAAATTGTATAAATCACCTAAGTTTCGTTTTTATCGAATGAAAATTAATCTTAAATTTAGGGGTGGACATAAATAAAACTCACCCGGAAATAAGTCCTAAAGGAGCTACGGCCCTTCGAAGATGGACATATTAAATGGGGAACAAAAAAAAGCACCAATAAAATTTTAATGCTGCAGGGCGATTCTTTATTTAAAAATAAAGCAAAGCATTCTTTAAAAAACCTAAATTTGATATTAAAGGTGTACTTAATAGCCTTTTAAAAAGTAAAATTTTTGGTGTCACAAATGTTACTTCCTCTTGATTGCATTTTGTTTTTAAAACAGTTGCTTCTACAAAAATTATATGACATTTTTTATGTATTTTAACTCAAGGAATCTATATTTTTTATTAAACAATCAAAAAAAATACACCTAAAACAGTTTTAGGCAAAAATTTGTTAAGATTCACACATTTTTTCCTCTGGGTACGCCTCTGATTCAAAAAAATAAATTAACATACACTTATTGGCCTTATTAATACTAGTATACATGCAAAACCTCACTGCCTTAGCTCAAAGGGTATCGGAGTTATTAATTCAAAAATTTAAAGGTTCGTAACTCTCTTAGGGTTCATTTCCGGACCTATGTTCCTATGCTGGTTTATCATGTTTTGTACTGTAGAATAATCACCTTTATTTTGACTATAAAAACCGGCATTTACTCAAAATCTACGGTAGAAAATTTTTAAATTGAAAATTCGGTTTCAGTACAAAAAAATACATAATACATGATAGGTTTAGTCCTTGGAGAAGAATTTTTAATTATTTTTTGTAGATTTGTGTAAGCGAAGCAACGCGGTTTTAGAGATTTTAAAAGTGCTCTAGCACCTAAACTATTAATTTTTTGGAAGTTTTGCCCTTATAAAATTTTGATCAGTAAGTCAAGAACTATAACATATCCAAAATTGAAACAAATCTGACGGAAATCACTTTAACATAAGAAGGAAGCGAGGCACTTTACTCGAACCGAAAACCGCCAGATGGCGATATCTACGAGCGAGATGTGAAGCCTTCTAAATTTTTCTACTTCAAATGTAGATTTTTCTCCAGGCCAATCAGAACATACTAAATCTTGGCATGGATTTCGATAAATGACATAAAAATGAAGCCTACATTATTTCATTCATAAGTCGCTGAAAAAAGTGATATGTTGGTTCTGAAAACAGAACACAAATCTACATGAAATTATCTACAAATTAATGTATGATTTGTCTAGTTTCGTCCAAAATTGGCTATTTAAACTATAAACGAAACTTTTCCCTTCCCACATACCAGTAAATACACTCTGTTGGTGTTGTTAACCTGAAGCCACGCCAATTATAGTGAAGTTTCGATATATCCACTAATAATACGCATGCAACTAGAAATATTAAAATAATTTCGAATCTATTTTATGCATTATATTCGAGTTTTGAGCAAAATTTCACATTACACCGCTTTCTAAAATGAACTATAAACGAAACTTTTCCCTTCCCACATACCAGTAAATACACTCTGTTGGTGTTGTTAACCTGAAGCCACGCCAATTATAGTGAAGTTTCGATATATCCACTAATAATACGCATGCAACTAGAAATATTAAAATAATTTCGAATCTATTTTATGCATTATATTCGAGTTTTGAGCAAAATTTCACATTACACCGCTTTCTAAAATGAACTATAAACGAAACTTTTCCCTTCCCACATACCAGTAAATACACTCTGTTGGTGTTGTTAACCTGAAGCCACGCCAATTATAGTGAAGTTTGGATATATCCACTAATAATACGCATGCAACTAGAAATATTAAAATAATTTCGAATCTATTTTATGCATTATATTCGAGTTTTGAGCAAAATTTCACATTACACCGCTTTCTAAAATGATCTATAAACGAAACTTTTCCCTTCCCACATACCAGTAAATACACTCTGTTGGTGTTGTTAACCTGAAGCCACGCCAATTATAGTGAAGTTTCGATATATCCACTAATAATACGCATGCAACTAGAAATATTAAAATAATTTCGAATCTATTTTATGCATTATATTCGAGTTTTGAGCAAAATTTCACATTACACCGCTTTCTAAAATGAACTATAAACGAAACTTTTCCCTTCCCACATACCAGTAAATACACTCTGTTGGTGTTGTTAACCTGAAGCCACGCCAATTATAGTGAAGTTTCGATATATCCACTAATAATACGCATGCAACTAGAAATATTAAAATAATTTCGAATCTATTTTATGCATTATATTCGAGTTTTGAGCAAAATTTCACATTAAACCGCTTTCTAAAATGAACTATAAACTTAGAGAATCGTTCATATGACCAATTTCGATCCATGATTCAGAACATTGCCGAAAGATCTGATCTTATCCGTGGTTTTGCCATATTGACAATGCCAAGATGGCGTTTGTTTAAAAATAAATGTCAACTTTTATAATATAAATTTAAAATGAAAAGTGCACATAAAAATATGTTTACTAACTTAACTAATTACATAGGTAATTATTTTAAAATACATTTTTCTCCATGGAATTGGAGGCACCAACTTAAGTCTAGGGAAACCTTATATACTTAGCACCTTTGTACGCTAGACCATCGACTTCATTAATATGTTAAATTATTTGTATTTGGCAGATTATTTCGAACATTTTTAAATGCTGTGGGAATGTTTTATTTGTATTTGTGGTAGCGTCTGAATTAAAAGTGCTTTACTAAACTGTTTGGATTTTTTTGTTAATGAAGAAGAGTAGCTACTAAAAGTGGAGAGTATCTATTCTAATTTGGTGGTAATTTTTGTAACAATCGAATAAAGTAATAAAATACTTATAATTATGCCCCATAATCACTATAAGTTATAAATAAATAAACCTATCTTTATGTCGTTGTTTGCGTATCCCGCCGTCTAGCTGCCACCGACGACCGAACTACTGTTAAAAATTCAAATTACGATCTAGATGGCCTCAAATCTCGTTCGTAGATACTAGCGCTTTTTGGTCAATACGTAACCAGATCGAACTACAAGTTACCAGTCCTTATAGTTTAAGTTAATGATAAGTATTATTTTAAAAAAGGATGAACATACCGAGCTGTTATTTCCAATACATGTGGCCTTCCATCCACTGTAGTTACCACTAGGATCTGACTGGTATAATTGATATCCATAATGCTTGTCCCATCCCATATACAAAATTGATACACCAAAAGGCCTCTTCCCTAAAAGCATTTTTATTAATATTTATTTTCAAATAAATTACATAGGGCAACAAATCTGAAGATTTCTCTAACTGAGATTCCAGACGTGGTTTTAAACAAATTTTGGGTCGCTAAATGCAAATCCGAAGGCCGTTTGTCTCTATTACCCTCAGATTTTTTGATATCATAAAAAAAATAAATTACAATATCAATTAAAAATGGATGTAGCTTTCATAGAATTATGAAATTTAGAAAAATTAAAAATATATTTAATTTTTTTTAGACAAGATTAAGAAAAACAACAGTAATGCAAAAAAGGTCTAACCCTCACTTATGCTAATGTCTTAAAATTGCACCCTAATTGGTAAAAAATGACAACAAATAAATAATAAATTATATACTTATGCATAGTTACCGTTATTATTGACATTATTATTGACGTTATTATTGACATTATATGCTTTGCTAAGGTAAAACCTAGAACAATATAAACTATTTCATATTTGACCGTGTTTTCGTTTTCTGATAAGCTTTAAGTCAATACAGTTAGGGTTAGACCTTTTTTGCAAAACTGATATTTTTTTAATCAAATTGTTGATTAGGTCAAATATCAGCTATGCAAAAAGAGTCTAACCCTCGCTATGCTTTTGTCTTAAAATTGCACCTAAAACAATAAAAATGACAACAGATAAAGAATAAGTTTTATATTTATTTATAGTTTACTTTGTTATTGACATTATTATTGTGCTTTGCCCAGGAAAAACCTAGGATACTATTAATTTGTTATAATTTAACCTTTTCTAATAAGCTTTTAGTCTATATGATAAGGGTTAGACCCTTTTTGCATAACTAATATTTGGCCTAATCACCAATTTAATTAATAAAATATCAGTTTTCAAAAAAAGGCCTAACTCTCACTGTTTTGACTTAAAGCATATCAGAAAAGGAAACCAGGTCAAAATATGAAAAAAATATTATTATTCTAGGTTTTACCGTAGCAAAGCATATAATGTCAATAATAACGTCAATAATAACGGTAACTATAATAAGTATATAATTTATTATTTATTTCTTGTCATTTTTTACCAATTTTAAAACAATAGCATAGTGAGGGTTAGACCTTTTTTGCATAACTGAATCACATATTTCAGAAACCCCACATGTCCAAAAACAGCGGACTTGTGTGGTTTCTGTTGATAAGAAAGATATATAAAGTTTGACGCACGGATATGTGGCTACGGGAAATATGTTTGGAATGTGTGTGCAAGCTGGAGGCCCGTGTAAGAACGCACGCGTTATAACGCTCTTGACGGCAAGAAGAGAGCGCGAATCATTCCTCCCCCTTTCGTCGGAGACTTTCTTTCATGCGGAGAGCTATATCAAAGAAGTGGATTTTTGGTAAAAACCCCACATGGCCAAAAATGTGGACATATTTCATAATCCTATGAAAGCTACATGTATTTGTAAATGATATTATTTTAGTAATATTTAATAAATTCTCAGTTTATGTCTCCAAAAATGCCCATTAGGAATGATTTATTGACCTAAACTTCTAAAAACTATTTTATTGTGCTATATTTAGTACCCCTAGTAGAAATTTAACGTTAGAATAACGTTTTTCTAATGTTAGAAAACTGTATAAAAGTACGTTATAAAATATGTGCAAATGTCCCACTTTTTAACGTTAGAATCAAACGTTAATCTAACGTTAGATTTTTAAGTTACCCTATTGAAAATGACGGGTCTGCGCGGGTATAAATGTTGCATAGACCGGACTTGAGCGGGTGAATTTTATCCGCTCAAGTCCGGTTTATGCACCATTTATACCCGCCCAGACCCGTCATTTTCAGCAGGGTAGAAATACGTTATAAGTACGTTTATTTCTATCTTTCGGAGGGGGCGTGGCTAACTAGGACATTTCTACCTGCATCATAAAATGGCAGCTGGAGACAAATTGTGAAAAATACGTTAAAAAAATGACAGTTCCAAATCGAGTTCAATGCCGCAAAATTGTTTATTTGCGGCCTTAAACCCTACCCAATAAACCAAAAATCTAAACTCCCTGAATTATTTCCAGCTAAAGCCTCTTTTATTAAGTTGAAGACTGGACTATAACTGGAAATACGTCGGGTACTGGTTATTTACTAGTGAAGAGTACAAGTTTCATAAGGGGTTTAACTCCATTTTTGGCGATATGCATAAAATCAGTAATATGACTTATCTTTAACTTAAGTATGTCAAAATAATGACAATTATTATATTATATACAGGGTGTTCCAGCTAAGATAAGACAGATCAATCGTTTTTTGGCGTTATTATTGAAGCTATCGGAATAAAATTTATGTCAGTCAATATACACCCAAAAAGCGATATTTGTGCCTAAACAAAAGTTTTCTACTGACTTTTATTTCTGAGATAATTTTTTTTAAACTTTTGCTTTAAAGAATAATTTTAAAAAATGTTTATAATATTAAACTATTTTTAAATTTATTTAATTTGATAAACAATTCGTATTAATATTAAATTATTTTTTATTTATTTTTTTTTAACTATGATTTTTTTTAATAAAATAAGTTTATCAAGAACTTCATGAATTTCACTTATTTTGATTGCAGTTAAGGGTTTCGCGAATTGAAGATCAAAATTATAAATGTCTGGATAAATGTCATATAAATTTTCAAAATTTAATAAACTTTAACTTGGGCAAAATGCGATTAGGATTTATATAATTATAATGTACGGCTAACGTAAAAGTACCAAAAGTAGTAGCAAAAGAGGCTTAACCCTGTAAGGTTCACTAGTACTTTTATAAGGACTATAATTACCAAATTAGGGTATATGACTAATTATGATCACCTAAGTCGAGTTCTATGATTAAATTTTACATTAAAAAAAAGTGATATTTGTGGTTGAGACCATTTGGCAGCATTAGGCCATAATATATCGTTAGGCCTTAATATATCTGAAATAAATATTTATGTACATATTTATTTATTATATTATATTGCGTATGATGTACATCATACGCAATAATTCTTTATTAGTAAGTTATTTACATTAAACGTTTTTTTACCCTGAAATATTCGCCTTATTACGTACTAAAGTTATGATCAACATCAAAGAATCAACACCTGTTGAACCAAACTAAACATCTGTTAGAAAACAAAATTTGCTTTCAATTTGCGCTAATAAATTGCGCATACTTTAATTAGTTAAATAGGCTTGTGTCCATATGGTCACATGGTGCCTTAGCGGGTTAAATACTTTATACAGATTAAAGTGTTAAAAAATACAGTAGTTCCATCTAGGAAATAGTTTGGGTACTTGGGTAATAAATTGCGCATACTTTAATTAGTTAAATAAGGTTGTGTCCATATGGTCACATGGTTCCTTAGCGGGTTAAATTAACTTTATACAGATTAAAGTGTTAAAAAATACAGTAGTTCCATCTAGGAAGTAATTTGGGTACTTGAAACTCTTAATCACAGAAGCTAACAAACAAATTATTATGATTTTAACAAAATGATAAATTAGGATTATTCCAAATGAAATTATAAAACATTATTTGATCAATGTAAAAAGAATAAAAATATATTTTCAATTTTAGTATTCAAATTAAAATTGCATACAAAAATGGTCTCAAATAAGCCATATCTAAAAAACAAAAGCTAGCAGAAAACTTAGGTTTATTCACAGTTATAGCTTTTTGCGTTCTTATACAAACGCGAAATAAAGATTGATCTGTTTTAGCTGGAACACCCTGTATATTATACTGTATACAATGCGCGTCTAACGCCCGCCCACCCCGTTAAGGCATATCTACAGCCTAGTCATGTATCTTGTAAGCCAATCACGGTATCGTATTCTTATGTACTATGCGTGTTATGCGAGGCTGTGGATATGCCTTAACTTGTGAACTACTTGAAATATAAACTTGAAAGGAGGGTATGTCAAAAACGCCGAATTTTGATTTCTAAAGTAACCTTTAAACAGGGTTCCCACCAAAAATTGACATTAAATTCCAGGCATTTTCTAGGTTTTCAAGGTAAAAATTATTAAAATTCCAGTAAAATAGTTTTAGTATATATTATTAAAAAAAATATATTTGAAAAAAAAATTTTTCGAAAAAAAATCAACCGATTTTCATAAAAACTTTAGTTTTGAAAATGTTTTTTTTTTTCATTTTTTTTTAATAATTAACACTTTTTGATGACAAAAATATGCATATATGGATAATTAACAAAAAAAATTCATCTTCAAAAAAAGAAAAATTGTTCCTTAATTAATTTTTAGCCAGAAACGGCCAGAGGATGTTTTGTTCCATGGCAAGCTTATTTAGCTTTCTAACAGTATCAATAAAAAGTACACTGAGAGCTCGTTACCAGGGGTCCCACCGATTTTTTTTTATGATTTTCACAAATTTAGGGATTTTATGACAAATTTTATGACAATATTTGTACAAAAAAGTGTTACAATTTAAAATTTCATAAAAAAAGCAAGAAAGCCCTAGCACCGCAGGTGAAAATATTTACCAATTTGATAGTCTATTTTAATTTTAAAACAGTGCACTGCACTACCAGCCTATGGCAGTCCAACACTGCGTGATTGTTTTCCTTATTTAATAATTTTTTTATCCTATAAAAACAAATGTCAAGACTTTGCAAGAATTTTTATAAACAATCAGAAACATCAGAAAAGACAAAAAATTATCTCCTAGGTCCCTCAAAAGTAAAAAGTATGATTATTTTTACAAAATTTTATGACTTTTATGACAGTGATTTAATTTTATGACGATTTTAGGACAAACTGGGTCATTTTATGACATTTTATGATTTTAGGACAAGTGGGAGCCCTGTGTTACACTAATAAACTCTTGTGGGATTCCATATAAGCAAAAACGTTTAGTATTTACTATGGTAATGAGCCCTCAATGTGAGGAAAAAACGAAGTACAGTGATGTAAGTCTTGTATCTAAAATGCCACAGAAAGTATGATGACAGATTTAGATTCCTTGCAAAAAAGTACCTTAGCAATGTTTCAGTTAAAAACGTCTAGATTTGTCGGTTTGGACTTTTTAAAACGGACACCCTGTAAAGCAATTTTCAATTTTTTGTAAAAAAATATTGTATATTCCCCATTTGCCCCTCTTGCCCTACGTCAATGTTCACCAAAACAATTCCGAGCGGGAACTTTGGGTAACATATGCCGAATTTCATGTCTCTAGCTTAAAGCATTCTTAAGTTATCATGCCCACAAGATTTTCGGACAGACCGACAATTTTTTTTTGCTCGAAATTGATTTAAATTGAAAATTTTTGCATGGCTTTCCCAAAAATTTTCAAAATGGGAAAGCAGTATTGCCGCCTCCGCTACCATCCCTTATTAAAATAAAAACCTTGCAAAAATTTATTTGTAATATAATTTTTAGGCTTTTGCTAAGTTTTTATTATAAAAAGGGGCGGTAGTGGGACGGCAGCAAGGGCGGCAATTTTTTTGCTCATATCTCGGCTGTCCGCATCCATTGCGAGGTGTCCGCAGTTATTTTTATTATAATTTTTATATTTTGTCAAGTTTTTATTATAATAAGGGGCGGTAACAGGGGCGGTATTTTTTTACCTATATCTCATCCCAATGTGAGGTGACTGGCAGACGCTGTCTACAGCCATTTGTAATAAATTACTAATATAACTTGAGTTATAATTTTTTTCAGTATATTGAGTCATAATTTTTTCAGTGTATTGAGCAAATTAGATAGTCCCTATATTTTATTTTGGGTCAAAATTATGTCAAAATTCACGTTCACATTCCCGAGTAGTAGAAGCAAGTGACTCAATTTTTGTGAGAAGCAAAGTTCAAGAATAAGTAATTTTTGTGTATCAAGAGAACTAATATGCAACCCATAACACCTTTTTCCCAGAAATGAGTTTAAGAATAAATAATTTGTGCATATAGAGAGAACTAATATTCAACTAACACCTTTTTTCAGGAATGCATTCTCTTCAGCCCAAAAATAGATATCCCAAAATTTTGATAATTTCAAAATGGGAAAGCAAAATGAAAAAATTACTATTTTAATGGACATTTGAATAAGCTTTGTTTCTGTGCCTAAATTACTTTTATTAAATTATTAGTAAGTTATTAAAAATAGTTTTGATTTTTAAAATTATATCCTCCATGTTGGATCCACCAATTTTATAATTTAACATAAGATTTAGAAAATGTTCAATTTTTAAAATTAAGTCTGCAATTTTTAATTTTAAAATTTTGACATCAGATTTGTGTCCAGTGACTTCAAAAACCTCAAAGTGAAAAAAATCAACTTATTTTTCATGGCATTTTATAATCAAGTGTGTAATTTGCACTTTTATTGTTACTTTTTATAAAATTATGTTTTTGACCATGCTTATATTAAATTTAAAACACTCTGTTAAAATTTCAGTACACAAAACCAAATTTTTGTTGAAAAATTAATAGTGTTTAATCCCTTATGGAACTTGTGCTCTTTAAGTATGTACCTCCATATTGTGTGTAGGCTTGTTTAACATCACATAGCCATGATACAAGTTGTTCACAGGGAATAGATTCACCATATTGGAACAAATATCTTTGCCCAATCAAACGTAACTCGTTAGTTAATACATTTGCATCAGAAGTTATACCAGCAACACTACATACCATATCACTGAAAATTTTTGTTTTTTTTTTTATTATTATTTACTGAAACATGTACTGACTTACTCATTTAATTTATAAATTTTTTCAGAAGTAAAAACTTCATCAAGTAGTTTATTTGTGTTTCTTCTTTCTGCTGCAAGTAAGATTCCATCATTTGCTAAAACTCCCAGACAAGTGCCTGCATGGCTTATAGCCTCCATGGCATATTCTACTTGATAAAGCCTCCCTAAAACATTAAAGAATTATATTTTAATTTTCTGAAATTATGGGAAAAACTATTGTATTACATTAGTTTTTTGCATGTTCATACCTTCTGGAGAAAAAATAGTGGTTCTTGTATCATATCTACGTGCCTAAAAACACGAATTATTAAAAAATTAGTAAAAGATGACTGTGCATCAAAATGAACACATAACCTCACTATCAAATAAAGTGAAATAAAAACGCAATACACTTTAACTCAACAAAATATATTAGTGTATAAAATAAAAATTTTACTTAACATACCATCTTTTTATAATATATTTAATCTTAAATCGAAATGATTTATCTAACGAAAAATATCACAACTAATAGCGACTTCTTCTTCTTCTTCTGCGGCTACTGGCAAAAATTATATCAACCCCAAAATAACAAGCGCCTAATTGCAGCTCTCTGTACAGGAGTTTGTTTTGGTTTTTCTTGGTTTGGACTTTTTTTTAATGAGGGGGCCTTGGTTTACGTTAACGTTGGTTTGGCGTCTGTTTGGTGTTTTTTCTTTGTAAAAAAATGTTTTTTATTTAAAATAACATATTGAAAAACGGTCAGCGCATGCGCAGTTTATCAAAGTGCGGCATTAAGAGCTGCACATAACCGCTGCTAAAAAATAGCCAATTTTTTGTGGGGTCATCGCAACGAACTAATAACACAGAACTGTTCTGTGACTAATAACTCCTCTCTATATCTATAAGGAGTTATTAGTTCGTTGGTTCTTACATGTATATATTTTCTTTGGTTTCTTAGTTAGTTGGTATTAACAGCTGCATACAACCTTTTCTTACACGTAAAGCTAAGGGGAGGAACCAATTCCGCTATCTGCGCATGCGCTAGCAGAAATCAACATAAAAACCAAATTTTATTATCTTAACTATAACATACTAGTATGGTTTGAAGTGTTGTTTAAATGACGTCATAGTTAGTTGGTAAAGTAAAAGTAAAATCTTTTTCGAGGTTAAAAAGTTGTTTATTTTGCGATATTTGAAATTAAGAACCAAAAATGAGGTCTACAAGGAAAAAATTAGGCTTGCCCAAACTTTGCAAGAACATTTGTGCATAAAGCTTATAAATTACTTACTTTTATTTAACTCGTTTATCATATCTATATTATCCACGAATGATATCTGACGATTGTTTAAAATAATATCAATAGAATTCATTCTTGCCGAGATTCTTGCAAAAGTGGCAAAACAATCTTGTACATAAGTCCTGCTTCCGCAAAAACACTAACCTCTTCTTCGTCGGAAAAATATGATTTGGAGAGGACAGAAATATGATATAAAAGGATAGAAATACTTACTATGCGAGCAAACCATGGTTACTAAGAATAGTAAGTGTGACGTCATTGTTTGTTGTAGTTAACTAATAAAATGTGTGTAGTATGCTGTTCTTCATACTAGTATGTTATAGTTTCGATAATAAAATTTGGTTAAAGTCGATGAACTAGAGGAGTTCCTCTAGTTTCTCTCCCTATCCCATCCCTTCTCAAATATAATTTTGAAGGTATTTCTATGCTAATATATCTCGCTGGGGGGGGGGGGCATGGCCCCTCCCCTAAATCCGCCCATGGTCTTCAGTTCTGTGAGTTCATTGCATAAACTAACGACCACCATTAAAAAAAAAACACCAAAGCAACCAAAAAACCAACGTTAACGTAAACCAACGCTTTCCATTAAAAAAAACACTAAACCAGCACAAAACCACAGAACACAAAACCAAGCGCATGCGTAGATCGCGGAATACGTTCCTCCCGTTAGCCCCTTCTTTTCTTACGATCAACTCACAGAATACTCAACTCAATATAAAGACATTTTTTAGCGACGAATATTTTTCAAGTTTTAAAAAAATATCTAACATTTCATTTTTTAGCGTCAATTACACGGTGTTTCAAGTCACATATGAGATGATTCTGCATCAAAAAACATAAAAAATCACTATAGGAACATAGGTTCGGAAACGAATCCTAAGGGAATCAGGCCTATTCACATGTACCATTGAAATCTATTCAATATTGACAAAAATTACAATCCCATGCAGTTTTAATACATGACCTTGCAATTTTCGTCAATATTGCCACAAATCTCAATATCAATGGTACGTGTGAATAGGCCTGAATTACGACCCTTTAAAATTAAGGATTAACGGTTTTCGAGAAAAATTAATTTGAAGGTAAGATTTCACGATTCAAGGACTAAAAATTAAATACTAAAATGTTGAAAACCAAAATTTCAATTATGCTAGACGAATGTAAGTCAAAAACTAAGAAAAAAACTCACAGGTACTTCCAAAAATCAATCCTAATTAGGATTTAGGGCCACTTGCACCAAATTTTGGTACGGGATTAACTCGGCTAAACTGAGTTTAAGTTTAAAATGCTGCGTTCTGATTGGCCATCCGTCAATTTAATCCAAGTTTAAAGTTAAACCATCATTGGTGCAAGTGGCCCTTAGGGAGCTCTTCTCAGTTTTTGATGTAGAATCATCCGATATCATTGAAATTTTGGTTTTCAACATTTTTGTATTTAATTTTTAGTCATCAAAACGTGCAATTCAAATGAATTTAATTTTTCTAATGGCGACGCCATTATGGCGTACGGTTTTAAAAACTATTAATATTTTTTTAAAAACATACTGACGTCACATATTTTACGCTAAAAAATGCAATTTTAGAAAAAATTTAAAAACTTGAAAAATATTCGTCGTTAAAAAAGTCCTAAAAATAAAAGTAAAACTTCTAAAAATAATCAGATGACACGTGACGTAGCGTCAACTTCCGATTCGACGCACAGCCACTCTTCGATAATCACGGTCCTGTTCTCCATTTTTTAGTCTGGGAAGAAGGTTGGAAAATGTCTCTGCTCTCCGTTCGTGTGGCTGCCTCTGTGGCAAAAAATTTGCCCAAAAATGTCTCCCAGGTAAGAATTATTTTAACTCGGTTATTTCTTTAAAATATTTATACGCCAGTTCAAACTCCGGTAGTGATAAATTTGCCGACTGGAATGACATAATCATACTAAGTTTCCCTATTTTTCATTAAATCTCGCATTAAATAAAATTTATCTTAAGAATATGCTTTTATTCAATAAAGATCTTCGTTAAGGACATATTGATGTCGATTTTTTTTTTTAATTAACCTTTTTGGAATGTTATGTAACCAATTTCACTGACCTTTATTTCTTGCTTTATGTACTTGAACTTTTTTATTTTACTAAAACAAAAAGGGTATTTATTAGGGTCACTCGATCAGTTACTTTGTCTAGTTAGTATTTTGGTGGTTAGCCACATTTAGGTTTCTGGAAGTTTTCGCACAAACCGACCAAATACCAAAAAACATTGACTAGACAAAGGAATAACCAATTGCAACCTGCCACTTCTCTTTTATTGTTTTGTATAATCATGTCTCATCTTTATTTTAGGTCTCAGTGGCAGCTTTCCCAGCTACATCAGTTGCTGCTCGTAAATTACATGTCTCAGCACAAAATCGAGGTGCTGAAATTTCATCTATTCTTGAAGAACGTATCTTAGGATCAGCCCCAACTGCCAACTTAGATGAGACAGGTCGTGTATTGAGTATTGGTGATGGTATTGCCCGTGTATATGGATTGAAGAATATTCAAGGAGAAGAGATGGTGGAATTCTCTTCTGGGCTCAAGGTATGCTTTAAATTTGAAGTATTTTGTAGTTTGTTAAATTTAAATGATTTAACACCTTAAGTGATGTGTATACCACACAGTGAATTTTTCCAGGGTGCTGTGTGAGCCATAAAGGATGCACAGATATTTTAACAGTGTAGGCTTTAAAATAAATTAGAAACTTGTTTACACTGACAAAAAAAAATTAAAATTTAAAGTAAGGTTATTACATACAGTGAATTTGTCCATCTTTCTGTGTGACCCATAAAGGATGCACAGATATTTTAACATTGTAGGCTTTAAAATAAATCAGAAACTCGTTTATACTGACAAATAAACATTTAAAAATTCAAAGTAAGGTTAATTTTATTTAATTTATTAAAATTTAATGACTTTTATGATAAAGCGATTAGCCAGCACATTATACATTACAATATTTTTTGAACGTAATTTGATTATAATCCAAAAACTTAATTATTACTTAAATGTGCTGTTTCACTTAAACTTGTTAACATGTGGGAAATGCATAAAGGTGTATTATATCCTAGTATTCTAAAAGTCTCTAATACCTTAAAATTTGGAATTTCATTTATCGGACATTCAAAAAAAAATATGGTTTAAAGCTTCTTCTTGGCCACAGTCACAAAAAGGATTAGTTTTAATTTTAATTTTATATAAATGTTTTTTAGTCAATGACAAGTTCTCATTCTTAAGGTTATTTATTTGTCACATTTTGAAATATGGGGGTTATCTTAAATTATTGATCTGATTTTAAATAAAAATAAGTTATTATTATTAATAACATGCATATCTTATTACATAATATGGGGATGGGGATGTGCAAAATGTACATTTTCTCCATCGTAATAGGAGAACCATTAGTATCTCCTAACTAGTCAAAAAATAATACAAGTACAAAATATGCTGCCCTGTATAATGTGTATACAATCAGGGTGGCCACTCTCTGGAAAACCAGTAAAAGTCGGGGAATTGGACCGACCAAAAAAAGTCCAAACGAAAATTTTGTGAGAAGTCAGGGAAAATTTTGAAAAAAGCAAAAATTTAAGAAAAGTTATATAGAATTTTAATATTTCCAATTCACAGTTTGCCATTTAAACCTTATTTATTGAAAATTTTTGCCTACATTATGCTTCATTATAAAAGATTTGCCTGTCAAAAACCAAATTTGCCAAACAAGTTTTTTTTTTTGCAATTTTTTGATATATTTTCACCTGCAAAATTGTTATTAGCTATAAAGCTGTAGAAAACAACCAAAGAAATACTATATTTTTTCGAATTATTTTATGTATTAATTCAGGGTTCCCACCAACCTGAAAAACTTGGAATACCTGGAATTTTAAGTTCCTCAAAAAAAGACCTGGAAAAAATACTGGAATTTGCCTATTTTTCACAAAAACCTGGAATTTGGACATTTTTAAGCAAAAAAGTCTAGAAACTGCATTCCTAAAATGTTCCATTTATTTTACCAAGAATGATTCTTAAATTAAAAATATTAGAATTCTGTAAAACTGTTTAAAAATTAAAATACACATCATTGGCAAAAATTTTCGGACTCGCTGCAGGCGCTCGGCCCTAGGGCCTTCCAACAACGTGGTAGTCGTATTTTGTAAAACTATTTTAAACTCAACATAGATTTCTTCAGATACATATTCATAAAAATTGCCTTACACTTTTTTTTTAATTTAAAATTGTATTACTGTGTTAAAATTAGCATAATTTTCAAATCTGTAAAAAAAATTTCCTGTGTCTTTGAGGGCTTTCTATAGAATTTTTATAAAATTTTAAATTTGTAAAACTGTTTATAAATTAGAACTTATGGTGCTTTCTTGCATTTTTGTTAAATGTTTAATTGTAAAACTGTTAGGATAAAAATGGTCTATCACATTTTTGAAATTTATTTAGACAGGGTTCCCACTAGTCAGGGAAATCAAGTAAATGGAAATTGAAACATAAGTTAAAGAATTTGGTCATTTTCTCGAAAAAGTCAGTGAAAATAGCAATTTTTTATAAAAAGTCAGAGAAATTTTATTTTTTTTAAATTATTGCCAATTTTATTTTATAAATCTTATGCTATGTTTAATAGTTTTGGAAAAAAAATAATAAATGAAGAAAGCATCTTATCTTTTGCAATGTCACAATATTTTTCATTGACTTAGGATTTTTTGCTTATATTGTCAGATTTCCTATATTTAAATACACGGTGTATTTGAAATAGCGTAGGAAATTTTAACAGGTCATTCTACATGATAAAATATGACATAAAGTTCCTATAAACATGTCTAAAAATGCGTCATAAGGGAGCTACGCCCCTTTGAAAGTGGCTAAAAAAATCGGTTTTTATTTAATAACTCAGGAACCCTTTGATATATATCAACGAGGTTTTGCACGTCAACTAATCCTATCAAGGCCCGTTTTTATGTGTTATTTTCATGTACTTATTTCAACCAGGTATTTTCAAACGGGGGGCTTATCAGTTTTTTGTCCCAAACTTTTTTCTGTGTAACTTTTTTGCAATTTTATTTTTGAAATATGATTCCTCAGGTCAAAATACATAAAAAAGGTACTCTTGTTGTAATACTGTGGGATTAACCGTTTTCGAGAAAAATTCATTTGAAGGTGAAATTCCACGGTTCGAGGACGAAAAATTAAATACTAATATGTTGAATATATGTTGAATAATATGTTTTTTTACGTGGAAGTTTTCAAACACACAAGAGAAATATAAAAAGAATTATAATCTGGCAACACTGCAGTGCATTGTTACTATGATCCCACCCACAGAATACCCCCCTCCTTTTGCTTGCGTTGGCTCACAGGCTCTTAATATCTAAATTTTATCAACTGGCACCTGTGTGGAATGTGAAAAATTCAAGGTAGCCTATACTTTACACGCAAAATTTTACCTCTTCTCTTCCCCTTGCCTCAGTTCACAGGTGCCAGTTAGTAAAATGTATACATTATCTTCTATCTCTTCTTCTATATTCCTCAGAGCTTCACCTGAGGTTGTAAGCTCTTCGCTTTATCGCAACTCTAACCTAGAGTTCCTAAATACTCTGTAGGTAATATTAAAAAAAAAAGACTGGCCAGCCAGATAACAAATAAATAAATAATAAAAAATCTGGGAAATTTTGTATTTCAGTATATATTTAGTTTTAAAATAGTTGCCTAACGCGTTTTCGAAAATTGCTTTTTCATCATCAGGGCGATTGGCACTGAAAAATAAGGGTTAAATTAGGATTAACAAAATCAATAAGGGGGCTATTTTGAGGTTAATCCAAAAATATACACTTACTTGTCAGTACCACTTTTTAGTCACAATTATAGGAGGTGAAGATATAAGGATATTTAACATACTAATCTAAAATGAATGGAAAGGGCACAAAACACATCAAGGCGACGCAGTTAGCAAAAAGAAAAAGAACAACGAAATATAACATACCGTATAAGGGGGGCCTTTATGTGTTTTGTGTCCTTTTCTTTTACATGTGAATATAGAGAGCCACATATCACATGGGTGTAGATTATTTTAGCGAAGAGAAAAATTTTAGAATATTTTGTTTTATTAATTTGGTAATCTCATTGTCTTCATGTTTTTAATTTGTTATTTACTGTATTATTTTATTAATTTGACCATTCCATTTTAGATTAGTATGTTAAATATCCTTATATCTTCACCTCCTATAATTGTGACTAAAAAGTGGTACTGACAAGTAAGTGTATATTTTTGGATTAACCTCAACCTAATTTAACCCTTATTTTTCAGTGCCAATCGCCCTGATGATGAAAAAGCAATTTTCGAAAACGCGTTAGGCAACTATTTTAAAACTAAATATATACTGATATACAAAATTTCCCAGATTTTTTATTATTTAAACACAGTATACAAGTCATTTTCTTCTACAAATAAATAAATACCCAAACGTTTATTTCAAGTGAATTCTTCAATTTTCTTTGTTAAACAGGGAATGGCTCTTAACTTGGAACCTGACAACGTTGGTGTTGTAGTATTTGGTAACGACAAACTCATTAAAGAAGGTGATATTGTCAAACGTACTGGTGCCATTGTAGATGTTCCAGTAGGTGACGAAATTTTGGGACGAGTAGTCGATGCTTTAGGTAAGAATATAATATTTCGTTCATTTTGCCTTAATAAATATGTCGATAAATATAAAAAAATAAAAGCGCCTATTAACCCTTTGAGTGCCACCTTGTAAAAGGTACCAAGAGCGTCCTTGGGGCCGGGCCTATATTTATTATTTTACTTTTATAATGTTAAATAATTAGGTTTTAAAAGAACGGACTTCTAGCGTATTTAAAGTATACCCGAGCGGAGAATATACTTAACCATTTATCACTTTATTCGGGAGCGGGTATTCTAGTGAGCTGGTGCTTTGGAAACAGATTAAAACGATTTCTTCTTAACTTAAGAATAATATATTAAATAAATGTTAATAAATTCTTCAAGAACATGAAAGATCAATTCTTACTTCTAAGTTCTACTTCTATGCAAAGCCCTTAAATTTCCATTATATATTAGTTTTCCATTAAATACTTCTAAATTAAAACATTTTATGTTTGAAATCCCAACTATTCGCAATCATTTTCAAATTCCAATTTATTGTCCACATTTTTCTTAGTGTAAATATTAGAACTGGTTCGTATAAGTCATTTAAATAATTTTACAGAATATTTTTCAAAGTTAATTAATATTCGTCAAAATTTCAGTGTTGATACTAACAATATTTATAAGTGTCCAAAATTATTTTTATGTCTGATATTACAAGTCTCAAAATTTTTCTAAGTTTAAAAACTATTTTTAATTCAAGAATAATTCTTAAAAATTATTTCTCACAGAAACTACATTTTCTCTTTTGAAATTGACTTGGAGACACTCTAAGTAAAACTGAAAAAAATATGAATTTTTTCATGAGTTTATACAGGGCGGGCCATCTAAGACGTATAGGGAATTTTTTGGCGTTATTTCTAAAGCTATCAATTTAAAATTAAAACTATTAATTATAGACCCAATAATCTATTAGTCTGACCAAACAAAACTTTTTAACTAGCTTTTATTTTGGAGTTGCGGCCATATGAAACTGAATTTCAATGATAAAGTTTAGTTAAAAACTTGAAAATCTAAAAATATTTGCTTTTTCTTTAACGTTCAATACTTTTTGTAACTAGTAACTCAATTTTTTAAACAAAAAATCTAAATTGAAAAATTAATACTTTTAAAATTTTCTTACAGTGTATTTAAATAAAATGATTTTATTTAGTTTGCTGTGATAAAATTTTTCTAATCATGAGTCTTTCATAAATGTCAATTTATTATTACCTATGATGTCAACTGACTTTTTCTTTCGCAATAACTATGTCCGAAATTAAAAAATAAACTTTTTTTGATAAATTAGTGAAAAATGGATTAAAAAATAGGAATCAGTTAAAAGTGCTTCTGAATTTTATCACCAACCAGCATAATTTGAATACATGTAGTTTTTGAACGTTTTAAGAACTTTTATAAAAATAAGGTCTACAATAAATTTATAACTAAAAACAAATAAAAAAAACTAAATAGATACGTATTTGATTTTTTATTTAAGTTAAGCAATTAGAAGTATAATTTAGTTCATTGTATTAGCTCTTGTATCTCTTGGCTTCCAAGACAAGTAAAACTCGAGGTAAAACTGCACCATTTTTATGAAAAATAAACATGCACCAGGCTTTTCTTGCTTATTTATAATCTTTTATCACTTCCAAGTTATAATTTTAAAACTTCTCACTGAATAATAATTTTTCGCCAAACCATGGTTTACAAACTGTAACTTCCTAATACATGCTATTATTTTATTTTTCTAAATTCATTTATTATAATTATTAAGTATTTTTCTTGTTCATAAATAAAAAACTAACATTTTCAAAATTATTCAAACCACTGACAAGTGAATTGTCATTTTACAAGATTTAGTAAAGTGTCACAGCAAGCTTTATCTACTTGCGTTCAACTCATACACTGTTAAAAAAATTTAAAAATAACTATTTTTTAATTTCAGTTTTTTGTCTTAAAACTAACGTTATTAGTTATGAAAAGTATGGAACGTTAAAGAAAACGCAACAGTTTTTCAGATTTTAGAAGTTTTAACTAAAGTTTACCAATTAAATTCAGTTTCATATGACCGTAACTCCAAAACCAAAGCTAGTTAAAAAATTTTGTTTAGTCAGATTTATAGCTTATTGGGTCTATAATCAATAGTATCAATTTTAAATTGGCAGCTTTAGAAATAACTCCAAAAAACGCCCTGTACGTCTTAGATGGCCCGCCCTGTATACCTAATAAGGTCAATAGTTAAATTTATTTGACAAGGCTTTTAGCGCAAAATATTTCTAAATATACCGCCTATATTTAATTACCCCGACACAAGAGTTTCAGTCTCATCAATTTGCAAGCTAATTACTATTTCTGACATCTGAAACGATCATTTTGACCATAAATTAGATTTGTTTAAAGAATTAAGATAACGAGACAACTTTTAAGTTATACCGACAAGAATCCCGAAAAGGGGTCCGATCTAATGTAGAACAAACCGGACTTTGCCGAAGCCAATGAAGCCAGACTGTATTTGCGCTATGCTTAAAGAAATATTATTTTAAAAATTTTAACACTATATAAAATATTCGGATCATGACAGTGGGTCACATCAACCCACCACGGCCTATATGACAAGGAATATTTGCGGTGGTACGGTCTTAATTTTTACGTAATAGGCGCTGCAGCGCTGGTACAGTTTTGCGGAAGAAAAATAGTATACACCCTATTTGAAATAGGATCCGAAGTTTTAAGGGGCGATTCTACATCATAAAATATGTCAAAAAGTTCCTATAAACATATGTCTAAAAATGCGTCGTAAGGGAGCTAGGCCCCTTTGAAAGTGATTAAAAATTCGGTTTTTATTTAGGGAACTCTTTGAGATATAGCAACGAGATTTTGCACGTGAACTAATCTTTATAAGGACCATCTTCGTATGTTATTTTCATGTACTTTAACCAGTGGTTTGCGAAGGGGGGGGGGGGGGCTTGACAGATTTTTTTCACAAATTTTTTTCTGTGTAACTTTTGTGTAAAGTTCAAATGCCGTTTTCGAGAAAAATTAATTTGAAGGTGAAATTTCTCGGTTCGAGGACGAAAAATTAAATACTAAAATGTTGAAAACCAAAATATCAATAATGCAGGGTTTTTCTATATTAAAAACTAAGAAAAACAGTTTCTATACATGTAGGTCGAAAAATTGCTTTTAAAACTACTATACATATATGGTCATTTAAAAATGGTGCATTTTTAGGAGATCATAGCTCCTTTAGTATTGATTTTTGTAAGTACCTATATATGAGATTTTTTTCTTAGTTTTTGGTGTACATTCACACTGCATTATTAACATTTCAAGTCGCATTATTAAAATTTCAACTCGCATTATTAAAATTTCAGCCCTGCAATATATGTTAAACATACTGTCAGTGGCGGATTTATTTCATTTTAAGGGGAGGGGCATCCATAAGAAAAAAAATTGCGCTTTCACCAAAAATATAATTTTGAAGGTTTTTCTATGCTAATATATCTCGCTGGGGGGAGGGGGCATGGACCACGTTTTTTGACATTTAGATACTACTTTAATATACACTGGCTTCAATGCCAATGATGCCAACATAACAAAACTTAAGTCCTTTCGAAGTAACGAGTCTTAACCTGTAAAAAAAGACCCATCAAACCTGACGTAAACGGTCCTCTGAAATCTTACTAAAATCCCATCAATATAGTAGGAAATTTAATCTTATTAAAATCCCATTGATAAGATTTGCCAGGACCGTTTTTACAGGGTACCCTAGAATGTAATACTGTTATTATATTATTTACAGCGCCAGCGCTACAATAATATTATACGGTATTTCGAATTTTCAAAAAAAAATCAAAAATCGTCATAGATTGGAATTGGATATAAATTTGTTTCATGAAAAATAAGCAACTTTTTTTTTTCAAATTTCCGTCTGTCCTATGTCACGAAAGTTCTATGAGGGTAAGATCCCTATTGTTTTTTAAAGTAATCCCCCCAAATGTAATAATATGGGGGTTAAACTTTTAAAAAACTTGAAAAATGCTGAAAGAAAATTCCGATTAACGTAATTTTTTCAGGAAAAATAACTTTTATTATAAGGATCAATTCTACAAAAAAAAAATTAATAAATAAATAAATAAAAAAATTAATAAATAAAAAATTTAAAAATTTTGATTTTTTTTTCAAAAAAGTATTTCGGAAATGCAATATACTATTTAATGTGAATAATATATAACGGAATGCGTAGAATTAAATATCTTTACGGCTTGTTTATTATTTTGACTTTTATAAAGTTTTATAGAGGTTTTTGGCCAATTTTGGGGAGCTTCTGGCCTATAGTGCATTGCTCCGAATAGCGGAAGATTTACTATAGAGAACGTTACTTTCGTATTATTTTTGTCATAATATATGTTTTTATATAAAAGTTATGTTTCAAATTACCTATATTGAAGTAAACATCATACATTAAAAAACTAGTACGTGTCGGAAACGTTACAATGAAATGCATGAAGAGATCTTATCTGCTGTGCTAAGCTGAAAGGTCCTATCTATATAGGTTTAACATATACAGATAGCACCTTTCAGATTAGGAAGGCAGTTATGTACACATACTGTATCTGTTTTTTTTTTTGTTTCAGGTAACCCCATTGACGGTAAAGGCCCATTGGGAACCAAAACCCGTTTCCGTGTCGGTATCAAGGCCCCCGGTATCATTCCACGTATCTCTGTAAGAGAACCCATGCAAACTGGTATTAAAGCTGTAGACTCTCTCGTACCAATTGGTCGTGGTCAGCGTGAGTTGATCATTGGAGATCGTCAAACTGGGTAAGAAAAAAACTAAATTTCATTCTTAACACAAAATCGTACTTTGAAGGTTCAGTTGGATCTCAGATTCTCTTGATTTTTTTTATTGCGTTCGCGCATCCAAATTATTGTAACCTGCATTTGTAACAGTGAAAGTTCTCTTTCTTGGTTCTGGAATATGCTATATTGATACAGGATGTTATAAAACAACATGATTCTACATTAAAAAAATATGAAAAAGGTTTACTCCTAAGGGAGTTACGACCCTTTTAAGGGTAAATCTAAAGAGTAGTTTTTATTTAATATCTCTGAAACCCTATGAAACACAGTAACGAACTTTTGCACATACCTTAACATTGATAAAGGCTAATATTTTGTTATTTTTATTTGGTAATTTTAACGAGAGAAGTGCAAAATGGGGGTGAGATGTCACTTTTTTGGCCCAAATTTTTTTATCTGTAAATTTTTTGACATTTTCTTAATAAAATATGTTTCTTTGGTTAAAAATACATAAAAAAGGTACTCTTTATGTAACACCATAGGGCCAACCATTCTCAAGAAAATTTGAGTTAAAGAGAAAATTTCACATTCTGAACATCCAAATAGGAACTAAAAAATACGCCAATAAAAATGTCAATACTGCAGGGCGATTCTTAGAATTTTACTGGCAGTAAAATAGTCCTAAAAACACACTGGGACATAAAAGTTGTCGGTAAAAACACCCATCTGTTTTTGGGTCGATGAATGCTAATCCGGCCGAAAAACTATCCATCGCGTTTTTGAGATATTTTATCACAGGAGTCGCCAATATGATTTTAACGAAGTATTTACTTGATGAATATTTACTATGACAGGGTTCCCACCATTCCTGGAAAACCTGGAAAACGCATGGAATTTAGATTCCCACCTGGAATACCTGGAATTTAACATTTTTTTCTTTAACCTGGAATTTTGTAATAGCGCCTGGAATTTAACATACAAAAATATAATTTGTTTAAGAAAAATTATATACCCTTAGCACAAAAATTAAAGGATATAAAAAACATCCTAAATTTTTAGATGATTTTAAAAGCCTGTAACTTGGCGAAAAATGGTCGTAGAGCAATGATAAAATAGTATATTACGCACCGAGTACGCGAACCTAGATTTTAGTACTCGAGAGTGCTTTTTTCTTACGAGGCACAGCCGAGTAAACAGTACTTTTTCTTCTTTTTTCAACCTCAAAGTATCGCAAAGAAACCCTCAAACGTTCAAACCAATTTTTTTTTTCATTGTGATCCGAATGATTGAAATTCACTTTTGCTAAAAATCAATTAAAGGATCAAGATTTTTTTTCGAAAAAAAAAATTATTTTACAAAATTTACAATGCTACGAGGAATAACAATCAATTGCTCGAAATGATTTTTTTTTTCGAAAAAAAAAATCGAAAAAAAAATATTTTTTCTATTTTTTGTTACTTTAATATTATTATTATATACTAAAACTATTTTACTATACCTGGAATTTTAATAATTTTTACCTGAAACAACTGGAAAATACCTGGAATTTGAATGTCAATTTTTGGTGGGAACCCTGTATGATTTCCTTATTGGAAAATGTTTTTTCACAAAGGGACCTTCTAAAAAAATCTTCAAATCGACACAAACAAGCATTCCAAATTAAAAAAAAAATACATTTTCGCATTTCTTTCACAGTAAGACCGCTTTGGCCATCGACACAATTATTAACCAAAAACGTTTCAACGACGCCGACGACGAAAAGAAGAAGTTGTACTGCATCTACGTCGCCATTGGTCAAAAGAGGTCCACCGTTGCTCAAATTCTCAAACGTTTGACCGACACTGGTGCCATCAAATATACCATCATCGTGTCCGCTACCGCCTCTGATGCCGCCCCTCTGCAATACTTGGCCCCATACTCTGGTTGCGCCATGGGTGAATACTTTAGAGATAACGGCAAACACGCTCTCATCATCTACGACGATTTGTCCAAACAGGCCGTCGCCTACCGTCAAGTAAGTACAAAATAAAAGAGTGACTGCACACAATAGTCATGAACGATCAATGGAATTGAACAACGAGGCAGAAAGATCTAACCATGGATCATGGTAGTATAATGTCAACTTATTACAGAACTCTCGTCAGCCAAATCCTAAAAACTCGTATTTGGAAAAAGAATGTAACATGATTTTCCATGGTCACACAAACATTAACACTTTAGCGAGATGTTGGGGAAAATTTCGAAAATTTGTTAGGGTAAAAATTTTTAAAACTTAGGGAAATGTCAGGGAATTTTCCATATAAAATTATGTGGCCACCCTGAAACTGTAAGCGACAAAATAGGCCCTTTTCTGGCGGTAGTCTACGTATTTGTACGTTATTATATTTTATTTTTCCAGATGTCCCTGTTGCTTCGTCGTCCCCCAGGTCGTGAAGCCTACCCAGGTGACGTATTCTACCTTCATTCCCGTTTGTTGGAGCGTGCGGCCAAGATGTCCGAAGCTCACGGAGGCGGTTCCTTGACCGCCCTTCCTGTCATCGAGACCCAAGCCGGTTAGTATAGAAAAAATGTAAAACCATTTGCAAAATGTAAAAAGCTGTGAATAGCTGAAATTTTGCAGTGTGAGTCACAAAATGAACACGAGGACAATTGGATGAAGCTTCTGACAATGTGTCAAAAAACATAAGAATAAATTGCTATTTTATTTTTTTCGCCTATTAACGAGAGGAACGGGAGTGCCAAGTCAAAGGGATTTCTGCTTTATTTTATATATCGATACCTTCATTCTAATACGACATAGGAGAATTTTTAGTGAAAAAAGTTTTTGACTTTTGTGGACCTGTTTTTGATGCTCTATCTATTGGTTCTTATCCGACATATCATAAAAAAATTACTTCCCTATTTTATTTATATACATATAACTCAAAACACATTACATAAATTAAATTTCTAATTTTAGATAATTCGTTTTTATTCTTTCCCGAAAAATTTCGATTTTTATCACATACATGTTATTAGAATAAATATATGCACAGTGAGGTCCAAACTCACCCTCCCCCTCTTAACTTTTAGACGAGTTGAGATATCGCCTTCAAATTTGGTACTTGTAAATAAGACAACCTAAACTTCTGATCTTAAAATGTGGTCATGGGAGTACGGTCTTCATTATTTTTAACTTTCATCTCATTATTTTCCTCAGGTTCGGCAGGCCGTCTCCTATTACCTAAAATATATTTAGACTTTGTAAAATCATGGGTAACATGAATAGCAGCGTTACAACATAATAATAATGATATTTTACCATGTTGCTAAAAATTGGCATAACTGGACGCAAATTCGGGAGTTATCTTCTGGCTCAGAGCAAGCCAAATCCCTGTGTTCTTGAAGGTCAACTAAAAATTGCCTGTAGATGACATTATCTGAAACTTTTGAAACGCATTTTTTATTAGTATGGCCATTACAACCGTAACATTTAACTGGATCCATTTTAGAAGAATTTTTGAAAGTTATCAATTAAAATTTATGTGTCACTTTTGACTATAGACGAAAACAATATTGCCAACTCATTTATTTTTATGAATTTAATGTAAAATATTATTTAAAATAATTTAATCGATTTTAAGATAAATGCAGTTCTTTATCATTATTATAACTATTTATAATTATTTCAAACCAAAATATATTTTTTTTGAATGGGCCCAAAATCCCTATCCAAACGATACCCTCCTTTGTAACACCCTGCTCCGGCTACAGCATCGGGCGTGTACTTAAATAGAACTATAATTATTTTTTGAACAACTTTATTTTTAAAGATCAAATACGGTGCTTTTTTGTCGAAATAGTAAATGCGGTCTTTTTTAACATTTTTTTTTTTTATATCCAGAGGTTTTCCATTTAAACTAAAAGTTTGTCCCGTGCTTCTAGAATTGCTTTAAAAATTACTAAAATCGGGTATGGCCTACTTTATCATGCTCAATGTATTAAATTTGTTGTGAATTGCATCGGCATTGTTGACTTTAAGTTATGATTGCGGGGCATCTAGGATATATAAAAAACTTTTAAGATGAATAAAAAAGATTATAGAAAGGAAAAACAATTTCTTTTAGCCGTAAAAAACAAATGACTGGGTTTCGGCAAAAATAACATAACATATAAAATATAGTATATTACGCACCGGGTACGCGAATCTAGTTTTTAGTGCACGAGGCAGCCGAGTAAAAAAGCACTCGATGTGCACTGAAATGGTTTGCATTCAGGTGCGTATTCTATTTTTTCTACGACCTAACACCTAAACATCCGAAAAACTACAAAATTCTTCTTCTTCTTCTTCTATCCTATTATTGGCCTCGGTAACCCATATCAGCCAGTGGTAAGTCTTCTTAGGGGTAAGTCTTTTGAGTTCAAAAAGTTTATTTTACAGTGCATGTTATGAAATAGAGCAGTTAAGCATAGAGAAAGTGTAGAAAGCGGAGAAAGCAGAAAAAAGCGTAGAATAGAGAATGCTAATATGACTACAGGATAATGTTGGAAGCATCTAGAAAATGGCCTACAATAGAAACTACTGATTTGTTTGGGTGTCCAAGAATTGTTTGAATGTTTAGAGGAGAAGGTAATATATTTGATAAGGATCGGTAGAGGGTCGATATTCGTTGCTGATTCAAAGTACATTCTAGCAGTATATGTTGTATGTCTTGGATAATAGCCCCGCAGGGACATGCTGCATTGTCTGCGATCGTGATGCGGTGAAGATGAGATTTTGTGAGGCAGTGTCCGCTACGTAGCCTAAGAAATGTAGTTTTATGACGACGATCCAAATAAAAGTCCCGAATCCAAGTGGAATGTGGTAATGAGGGGGTGTGAAGTGCGAAGGATCTTCCTCTTTCCGTTATATTGTGGTTCCATTCTCTTGTCCACTTAGCATGTATGTGTTTTTTCGATCTCGTTAAAAATTCTTTCCAGTGTCCTGTGCATTTTATTTTATTCTGTGATTTGCATCCTTTAGCTGCCAATTCGTCTGCTGTGTCGTTTCCTCTAATACCAGTGTGGCTGGGAATCCAGCAAAACTCGATGCTTGCTCCCCTATTTTCCAGAGTATTTATTAGGGCCTTTACATTTAGAGACAAGTTGTCTTTCTTTGAGATATTTAGGCAATTACATATTTTAGACAGTGCTGAGCGAGAGTCTGACAGAATAAGAAAGTTTGAGTTTGGAACCTCGTGAAAGTGATTGCTTAGTGTTAACAGAGCATTATAGATAGCATAAGTTTCTGCTGTTGCTATGGACATAAAGTCCGGGAGGTTAGCGCAATATTTTATATTTAGCAGCGGAATATAAAACCCTATTCCTACATTTTTTTGACTGTCTATGGAAGCATCGGTGTAAATTGGGGCAAAACCAGACCAGGAGTTATGTATAAAGTCTTGAAAAGCAATGAAGTTATTTGAGTCTTTAGCAAGTGGAGAGATATGAATGATTTTTTGAATGATATTGGAGTTAAATGGGTGGTTAAAGTAGGGAATGTTTGAAGATTTAGATATTTTACGGTTTTCGTTTAAGAAGAAATCCAGGGCGTGTACTATAGGGGGAGTAGTTTTTCTATTCCAATAGGGGATATTGTCGTAGAAATCAGAATATATAGATATTAAGGATGGGAGAATTTTACTGGGGTGGAATGAGAAGTGCTTGGCTACAAGTCTACTTGCTAACCATTCTCGCCTGTAGGATAGAGGATGTTCTCCTGTTTCCGCCAGAAGTACGTTGATAGGGGTTGACTTCATATATCCGCCTATTATTCTCAAACATTGATATTGTATTTTTGACAGTTTATTTAGGTGGTTATTGGGAACTCGAAAAAATAGAGAGCTACAATAATCCAAGTGAGGGCGAATTATAGACTTGTATAGGAGTAGAAGCGTACTAGGGTCAGCGCCCCATTTGGAGCCGCAGAGAGATCTGAGGATATTAACTCTTTTATTGGCTTTTAAGCACAACATATCTATGTGAGGTTTCCAAGAAAGTGAGTAATCCAAAATTGCTCCCAAGTATTTTACTGAAGGGCTCCAATTGATAATTTGATCGTCTACGCGAATGCAGGGGAGGGGAGGGTGTCTCAGGGTTTTTCTAAACAACATTGCCGAGCTTTTTTGTGGGGAAATTGATAGGCCATGTTCTATTAACCAAGAATGTATATTTGATAGGGTTTCATTAATGGCGTTTATTATAATCGGGAGGTACGGTCCTGAACATAATATTGCCAGATCGTCTGCGAACTGAATTATGATGCAACCTAAAATACCTTCATGATGAAGCAGGTTAGTATAAATATAAAAAAGAATAGGGGCTAGGATCGAACCCTGTGGAATGCCTGCGGATGCCTTTCTGGGGCCGACTCTGGAATTTTCCGAATCAGGGTCAAACACAAAAATTTCTCTGTTTTGATATAATTCTATTATAAAATCTGAAATATCTTTAGGAATATTCATCTGGGCCAACAGTGGGTAAAGAATATTAAGATCTACTTTGTCAAAAGCGGAAGCTATGTCGAGAGTGACTAGCACTGTGTGATGTCTTTTGGCCAGATTAATATGAGCTGTGGAGGTTATTAGAGAGATGGCATCTAGAGTGCTTTTGCCCTTACGGAAACCGAATTGAAGTGGGTATATGGAGCCGTCGCGTTCCAGCTGATGTTCTATGCGATTTTTTATGATGGTTTCGAAGACCTTTAGGGCACAGGAGCTCAACGATATAGGTCTGTATCCTGATATCTGAGAAAGATTTTTGTCCGGTTTTGGGATGGGGACTACCAGGTATTCATGCCATTTTTGGGGAATAGGATGTTGACCACCCAGAATTTTGTTATAGATTTCTAATAGTTTATGTTTTGCTGTAGGGTGTAAATTAGTAAGCATAGAGTAAGATATTTTGTCGGAGCCAGGGGTGGAGTCTTGCTTACTGGATAGTGCAAAATTGAGTTCTGATATAGTAATAGGTTCTGATTTTTCTGTGCTGAATACCGGATTTGAGAGTTTTGGGAGGGGAAGGGGGGGACATAGATTCGATAATAGCGGTTCACTAATGGAAGAGAGGGGGCGGGCCTTGATAGGGGGAGTCCAGGCTCTAGAGTAACGTTTTATGATATTCCATATGTCTTTTAAGGGGGTTGTCATGTTTAAATTAGCGCAATATTTTTTAAATCCTTCTCTTTTTTCTTGATTTAGGGTTTTTTTAGTTTCTGCTGCTATTCTTTTTGCTTGGATGAAGTTATCTTCGGAGTATATATTTTTAAGGAGTTGATAAGCTTCCTTTCTTCGTTTTACTGCCTCAGAGCAGGAGTCCGACCACCAGGGACAAAAGGGGGCCTTGCGTTTATTTTTTTTATTTTGGGGAATAGAGGATTGTGCTGATTTTAAAATGTGTTCTTCCAGGGAAGCATAGTCTGTTATGTCGTCCTTAAAAGTTACATCTGTAAGCGAATAGAAACTAGTCCAATCAGCCTTTTTTGTATTATAGTAATTTAATGGGGGGGCTGTAGGAGGGTTACTCTGTAGGGATTGTGGATTTTGTAGATTTACAAGAATAGGAAAATGGTCACTTAACCCTGGGTCGTTTAAGGTAGTGAACGTTGCGAGCCGCGCCAGGTTGGGGGACGAAATCGCCATGTCTGGGGCGCTAATAGTGGGGGGAGCGACGAGTCTGGTACGAGAGCCATCATTAAGAATGACAAGATTTTCATCCTGAATTAGGTCATAGAGATTGGTTCCATTGTTGTTATTTCTTGTGGATCCCCAAATGGAGTTCTGGGCATTAAAATCTCCTACAAAGAGTAGAGAGTTATTTTTATAGGACTGTGTGATGTTTTCCAGTGTGCGAATGGGTAGAGGAAGGTCTGGGGGGTTATACACATTAAAGCAGTGAAAATTTTTTAATTTAATGCCTAGCATCTGAAATCTAGGATCTGCATTGGGAGTAGTAATACTTATAGGGTCATACCTGATTTGATCTCTGACCAATATTGCGATGCCTCCATAGCCATCATCCCTGTCTTGTCGATATACTGTGTATCCCATAACTTTAAAATTGTGATAAGAATGTAGTAGTGTTTCGTTTAAGTTTATAATATCCGGATCATGTTCCCTAATAATGTTAATAAGCGTGTCTCTGTTAACAAAAACCGATCTGATATTCCAATGTAAAACCTTAATACTGTCGCCTTGCATATCTAAATAATAAATAAAATATAGAAAAAAGTAAACTTCAAAAATGTAAACAAACAAAAAAAAAAACAATTAAATAAATATAGATACAAACAATTAAAAATATGAAAAAAAAACTACCAATAAATATAAAAAAAAACAAGAAAAAATAAAATATATATATATATGTTATATATATATATATATATATATATATATATATATACACAAATATGTATTAACTTGACTTAAAATTAGTTTGTAAGTTTGAGGTTATGTGTTTGACGTTTATTAATTTTCTGACAACAGATATGTAAAATTAGCTGATTGTCACTTGTCCAACCGTTGTCATAGGCAACGGGTGGAAAATAGGCACTAACTACTAACTAGGTCGTAGGAAAAATACCATACATACAATACATTTTGATGTAAAAAATAATAAACTAATTAAAATTCTGACGTGATGGAAAAAATTTAATCAGGAGAAAAAATCGGTCTAGACTTACTAGTCAAATTCCTTAACAGATATGAAGTGGCACCCGTCGTATTCGGAATCAGCGCACGCGAGTTATTAAAAGAAAAACATTCTTAAATTTTGTACTACAAAACACGCTTTTTGAAATTTCCACCAGACTGTATACAGTAACTTGTGCACACACTCAGTTATTCCTCTTTTATTTTGAATTACATATTCTGATTTCCTCTTAATTATACATGGTGTCCCAGTTGACAGAACAATCGTTTTTTGGCGTTTTTATTAGAGCTATCTAAATAAAATTTATGTCAGTGAAATAGTAGAAAACCTTTGTTTATGCACAGTAATAGATTGTTGGGTGTATATTGACTGACAAATATCCTTCCGATAATAACGCCAAAAAGTCAAAACGATTGATCTGTTTTAGCTGGGACACCCCTATATGTAATTTTTTTTATACTAGGTGATGTTTCCGCCTACATTCCAACCAACGTAATTTCCATCACCGACGGCCAAATCTTCTTGGAAACTGAGTTGTTCTACAAGGGTATCCGTCCCGCCATTAACGTAGGTTTGTCTGTATCACGTGTAGGATCCGCCGCTCAGACCAAGGCCATGAAACAAGTCGCAGGTAAGTTGCACTGCACAGCGTGTCCAAAAGAGATTTATCTAAAATTTTCACCTCCATCAAAAATTCTTGTTAATTCTTGTTCAGTAATCGAATACGAAGAAATACAGCCAAAAAGTAAAATAATCGTGGCAAATTTTTTTGATTTCTTATTAAAAACGTTTATCCAATACATACAGATAATAAGACAATTACCAGCTTTATTTTAAATATACAAACTCAATAATAACCCCCGCGTGGCTTTTACTTTATTGAGTGGATAATTATTTATTTTACCCACTCGACTGTCACTTGTCAAATTATTTTCAGGTAAATGTCATTAAAATTTTTAATAAAAAAATGAATTCCTAAGTTACTTTACCCAGTAGTACCATAAATAACTATTAAAATAGAGGCGTCAAATTAGGTCTCATTTTGAAATTTATTTCAAATGAGTAGAATTTTTTAGAAAACCTTTTGAAATGGGCCCAAACCCCAAAAAACGGCACTTTTTCAAGTTTTTCGATAATACTGCCTTTTTTGAAATAATGTCAAACGATTTATTTTATTACCTGTTTTACTGGCTATAAAATGTTTTTTTAATTTTTAAAATCTGTATGTAAATAAAAAAGTTTTGGGCCTCAAATACGATACGCATCGTTTCATAAATCCTATCATATTGCCTCTATGGTAATTTTTATCAAAATGTTCTTTCACACTTATTAAAAAGTCCAAACGTTTTGCTTTTTAAAATCGGTTGAAAAATAAAAAAATTGTATACATACAAGGTTTTTTGAATAATATAAAAAAACGAAAATTTTAACTAAAACCAAGAAATTTTGATTTTTCTTTTCGTTTTTGCAAGCAAAATAATTATTTTTTATTTGAAAAAAGGTTTCTTTTTTTTAAGTAATTCATAAAAAAAATTGTTTATTTTATTTGAAAAAATATTTTTTTTTTTGCTTGGAGAACAAAATAAAATAATTTTTTTTTGGTTTTAAGTTATCAGTTTCATTTTTTTATAGTACTTAAACGACTTTATGTAGGTACCTACGTATTACGTGACATTAATAAGTATACAACTTTTTTAATTTTAAAAGCAAAACGTAAATTTGTATCTTTAATAAGTTTGCTTCATAGAACATTTTTATAAAACTTACCATAGAGGCAATATGAGAGGATTTATAAAACTATGCGTTATTTAATAAATAATATGTTACATATACCGGGTGTTTTTTTTTAACCTGAAACTTTCAAATATCTCGAATACTGTGCATTTTAGAAAAAAAATATCGGACAAAATTTGTTTATTTTAATGGTGGAAACAAAATGGCGTATTTATTTTTTACGAACTTTGTTTTTTTAAGTACAAACATATTTTTTTTACTGTTATTTAATTCCCCTAAAATAAAAATAAAAATCCTTTGTAAAAAACTTTTTGATCGGACTTTTAGTTGCAGAGATAACACAGCCACACAAAATTAAAAAAGTTGCATCTCCGACAAACTTGACTAGTCAAACCCTCTGTATTTTAAGCCGCTGAATCCGAATCTGAGGTCGGAATTTGAAAGTTAGCTCCCATTTCCAACATAACCTCAAAAACATACTTTTCGCAATGATCTGATATGTTTTTTGAGGTTATGGTAAAAATGAGGGCTAACTTTTAAATTTCGACCTCAGATTCGGATTCAGCGGCTCAAAATACATAGGAATTGACTAGTCAAGTCCGTCGGAGAAGCAACTTTTTTCATTTTGTGTGGCTGTGTTATCTCTGCAACTAATTAGTTTTAAAAGTCCGATCAAAATAAGTTTTTTACAAAAGATTTTTATTTTTTTGAGGGGAATTAAATAACAGTAAAAAAAAATATCTTTGTACTTAAAAAAAACAAAGTTGACCTTGAAGTGACTTTGAAAACGTAAATATTCGTAAAAAATAAATACGCCATTTTGTTTCCACCATTAAAATAAACAAATTTTGTCCGACATTTTTTTTTCTAAAATGCATAGTATTTGAAAGTTTCAGGTTAAAAAAAACACCCGGTATACATGCATACAGTATTAGACTAAGAGCTGGCGGTTGCGAGGTATTATGATGTTACCTCCGGCTGGAATTTTGTGAGGTGGTTGGGGGGACTATCAGGAAGTGTCAACTGCAAGGATTTTGCTCAAAACCGGTACAAAGGGCACGCTAGACGACTCAAACATGCAAAAAAATCCTGCTAAAAAAATATTCGTACCTCCGGCTGAAAATTTGCATGTTACTTGTTTGAAGGTCACAGTGATGTGTGTAAATGGTCAGACTGCTAGGTCAGTCCAAAAGGGGTGTCAGACGCCCTCAAATTTGTAATTTTATTGTCCATTTTTATTTTGTTACCTCCGTCTGACCTTTTAACATATTACTTCAGAGACCATTTTTAGCACATATTATAATCGTCAGACGAAAATACCGGTCCGAAGTCCCTCTGCAGTGGTCCCAGAAAAAAAAGTGACAATAGTATGATAGGGCTTTTTCATCTGTTACAGTGTGGAAAAGCAAGAAAATAGTTATTCTCTAATCTTACGATTGTTTCAGGTTCCATGAAACTGGAATTGGCCCAATACCGTGAAGTCGCTGCCTTCGCCCAGTTCGGTTCCGATCTTGACGCCGCCACCCAGCAGTTGTTGAACCGTGGTGTACGTCTGACCGAATTGTTGAAACAAGGCCAATACATCCCCATGGCCATTGAAGAACAAGTTGCCATAATCTACTGCGGTGTCAGAGGCCATCTCGACAAAGTCGATCCAGCCAAGATCACAGTCTTCGAGAAGCAGTTCGCCGAACACGTCAAGTAAGTATTTTTAATTTTTATTTACCCACGGATGTGTACTTAACCCAAAAAGTTTGACTAAATTATAATTATTTGTGTTTAATAATTAAAAAAATATAAGTAAAGTTAGTCCAATAACCACTTTTGGAACCAATATGGATATAATTTGTATATAATTTGTATACTGCAGGGAATAACTTGATTCTAAATACCGAGTGTCCCAATTCTACTTACCCAGCGATTTTCTCGAAAACTAAAAAAGATAATCAAATTTTGCAAAAACCACCTTCAATGGGACAACAATATCTATAAAAAGTAGCGAAAAATAAAATCCACCCCTAAACTCACTCCCCCAACTTACCCCTAACTTTATTTTTTTTAAATAGCGCCCCTATATTTTTTTGGTTGTTTTGGATAGGCCTTGAGCTTGCAAATAAATTGGTGTATTATATGTACTTGCTATTTTTAAGTTTCAAAAATTGGTAAAAAACATTTAAAAACAACCCCCTGATTTTAACTATATTTGGCACCGGTTTTCCCGAAAACAAAAAGAGATAATCAATTTCTGCAAAAACCAGTTTAAATAATACAAGCAAGACAAAAAATTCTTGGATACAAATGTGAAAAAATAAAAAAGTTTGAAAATGTCCGTCTGTCTGTCTGATGTCACGTTTTTTGTAGACACGATAACTCAAGAACGAATAATCCGATCGACTCCAAATTTTCAGGAAAAATCAAATTCTATGAAGGGAAGATCCCGATTGTTTTTGAAAGTAATCCCCCAAAAAAAAGTTATGGGGGGTTAAACTTAAAAAAAAAATCGAAAAAATCTGAAAAAAAATTCCGATTAACGTAATTTTTTCAGGAAAAATTACTTTTATTATCAACTCAACAAAAAAAAAAATTGAAAATTTTTGATTTTTTTTAATTTTTCGTTTTCTGCAAAAAGAAAATTTAATAAAAAAAATTGAAAAATAATAAAAAAAAAACAATTTTTCAAGGGATCTTTTTGAAAAAATGTATTTTTTTTTGTTATTTTTTAATGTCAATATACGGTATTTTGACTATAAAAACTCGAAATCTACGCGGTAAAAAAACAATTTAAATAGAAAATTCGGGTTCAGCACACAAAAATACATAAGACATGATAGGTTTAGTCCTTGGAGAAGAATATTTTTTTTTTGTAGACCAGTGTAAGAGATATAATTCCGTAAAAAATGCGCAGTTGGGAATATGAAGTGATAAGATAAAAATGTACAAGATTTTTATTGTTCAATGTATTTTTATTTTTTACAGGGGCAGCCACCAAGACATTCTTACCAGTATTGCCAAGGAAGGTAAAATCACAGACGATACCGATGCTAAACTTAAGAAAATTGTAACTGATTTCTTAGCCAATTTCAGTGGTTAAAATAATATTTAAATTTGTAACCCTAAAATCTATTATAATTATAAAATTTATTATTTTTAGTCGATAATTTCCAGGAAACATACCTACAATATGCGAAATTTGAAATTGTGGACTAAAAATGTTTTAAATAAAGCAGTTTAAAGATAGGAATATATAGTCTTTTTGGACTGAATAAATTATTCGAAACGAGATTATATACCCATTTTTTTTTATCAATCAAACATCTTGTACAGCATTTGTTTTTATTATCCTATTTGTAACAATAATGTGGATAATATATTATGTTTCACCAAACTACGTTCTTTTATTTCTTACAGTTTTATTTACAAATTTCAGGGCTCCCACTTGTCATAAAATCATAAAATGCATAAAATGATCCAATTTGTCCTAAAATCGTCATAAAATAAAATTACTGTCATAAAAGTCAGTCAAGGTGGAAAATGATTTTTAAATATTTTTAATATTTTCTTTAAAATCGGTGTATGGGGGTTTTTGAGGTCGCTGAAACTGAATCTGTTCATACATTTTTTTCTACAGCCCCGGCGTGCAGGCGGTAATTATTTTTAAATATTTACAATATTGTTTAGTGAAAATTGCTATACCTACAGGGTTTTTTAGGTTGCTGAACTCAGTTTTGGAATAAATATTTTCTTACTCCATCCACTGGGGGTAAAAGGCAATAATTTTTAAATTTTTGAGTTGAATCTGTTTTAACTTCATCTTTGCAGGGCAGGAGTAATAACTTTCAAACGATTACAGTATTTTCGTAAAAATTGGCTCTATCTTCCGAGGTCGCTGAAACCGTTTCTGGTCCAAAACCGAGGGCGAATCACAATTATAAAATCGGTAAGATTCGAAATGAAACTCCCTCGCCCCCAAATACCCTAACTAATATCTTAAATGGAAACCCCTATTTGAAATACATACATATAAAATCGGTTCATTCCTTAATTGGGTGTGGCAAATTTTAATATTTAAAACTTAACTACCTACTTACTTTAATTTTGGTAGAAAATTTCAACAAAATACATTGTTTTTTAAATTTATGTTTAGAATCCTTTCACCACTAAATACCCTTATCAACCCCAACCCCTTTATGTATACGTTTTAGTAGAAACCATTTCTTGTTAAATATTATAACGCTATTGGACTGGAAAAAATACATAACTTTTGGTACTTATATTTCAAACTTTCAGTGCCGGCCATATTTCCGGTATGCACGTCGTTGGCCGGGAATTTGTGTTCCTTGGAATCGCCCACATATCTTGGAATTTGTGTTCTGTGGAATCGCCTCACATATCTATATGAATATGTGAATCCCCTACTGTACAGTTCGTTGAACGAAATGTTAAGCATATGACCGTTCTTAAAGATTTTGTGTTTGTTTACTGTTATAACTGCTGTTTTTAATTTTTGCTGTGAATGATGTTTTGTTGTTGTGTGCCTAATTGTTTAAATACTAATAAAGATTAAAATGCATCTATTTCCTAAAGATATTCATGTGAGTGTTTATGTTTTAACTATATACAAATTAGTTATTGTTATTTTATTAATTAATATTAATCAACTTGAAAAACCAGAGGTTGTTAACTTATTATATTTTTTAATACTTTTATTAGGACTAGTCCAAACACTTTTATTAGGACTAGTCCAAACCACCCCTATTTTCAGCGAGACGAAAAACCTCCAAAATTATCAGGTTAGGGAACGTTCAAGTATTATGTAACGCAAATTTTGATAATTTTGGACTTTCTCGAAAACTGGATTGATTTTTGTTTTCTTTACATATTTGGATACCAGATCAAAACCTATAAGAAAACATATAAATAAAGTTGTGTATAAAAAAAAGTTGAAGTTTTTTTAATAAATATAAATAATAATTACTACTTAAAATTATTTGATAGTTTCAAGTTAAAAAAATACCATGTATATGTATAGTTATATATTTTTGGTAAAAACTTGTTCCTTGTACCAAACTGGCAGTTATAACCACAAAGTAATAAAACAAGCAACGAGGTAGTTTTTCTCTGAGTATTTTGGTTTCCACTAAATTAGATTAAAACAATGGTCAATATTTAAATGGCAATTTTATTACCCTATCGCGCATATACAATTTTTATTTTATGGCGAAGATGCTTTGCAGTAGTCTTAACTAGTTGTAAAAATATAGGACTTTTTCTTTTTAGAGATTATATAGGCATATTTTTCTTGTTAATTTTGTATTTAGCAAAGTATTTTATTGATTTAAAAAAAGATTTTTATATATTTTTGAACTTACAGCAATATTTTTGTTGTGGATTTTTAAAAAATTAACAAAAAAATGTCTATAGAATTTTTTAAAAACAAAAATATCCAATTAATTTTACAACTATGGTCTGTTTTTTCAAGCAAGATACTAAATTAAAAATCGCACAGTAAATATTTTTACAAGTTCGAATAGTATATTTTTTTGTATAAAATATAGTTATGCTTTATAAAATAAACTACGCAGAATATTCGTACATCCAATATTCGAATCTGTTTTAAAAATATTCACTGTGCGATTTTTAATTTACTATCTTGATGAAACAGACCATAAATACTGTAAAGCGCCTTCGCCATTTTTTTTAAATAAACTAGGCTACGCCCGCTAGATGTCGCGGCCAACAATGTTTCGTTAGGCAACACGGCAAATACCTATCCATGGGAGTTGTATAATCTATGGTCGTGACGGCCCTGGAACGCCTGACACCATAGAAACACCGTAAAACACAGAACTCCAAAACCAATGCTACCTGACTACGTATAATACGTAGTCAGGTATTAACGTAACGTAACGTATTAGGATGTATGTAAGCGGCCGGAGTAAACGCAACATGTACCTACAAAACGACCGATGACGCACGGTGTGTGCCATCGGCACTGAACGCGTTAACATCAATCACCCTCAACCACCCCCTATACTGGAAATTCAATAAAACCTGCAGTGACTCATACCTCTGCTGCTTTCATATAAGGGGTCCGCCTTTACGAAGCTTCGACGAAATTACGCGAGTCGCACCCGAACTGGTATGATCTTCGCCTTTTACCACATATTCGCCGCTGAGTCACTGCAGGTTTTATTGAATTTATAGTAGGTATAGTATAGGTACATTTTATTTTAAGTCACAGTTGTTGCTTACCATTTTCAATTTATGTCTAACTTTAACGTGGTTTGGGAAAATATCCATAACAAAATATGCAGTCTTACAGATATCTTTTTGCAACTACAAAAAACATTGGGCATTTCCCAGTGTTCTGTGGCATTTCCCTCTCGATTCAGGCAATGACTGCACGATGGTCACGGATTTGACTTGAGGATTTTCTCCCAAAAAGGCATACTTGATATTGATTGTTGATATGATTTTTTTAGTTTTTTTAGGGCCACTTGCACCAATGATGATTTAACTTTAAACTTGGATTACGCATTCCAAACAGAACGCAACATTTTTAACTTAAACTCGGTTTAGCTGAGATAATCCTAGACCAAAAGTTGGTGCAAGTGGCCCTTAAGGAATCGGAAATTTTCACAAAAATTGACTTTGAAGTTTAATAAACCAAAAACGGTTTGAGATATTTAAAAAACTGTTTTCACCAGGTAAAAAAAAACACCGTTTTCAGCCAATTTTTACTATTTTTCTGATTTTTTTTACGAATTATCGTGGTGCGCTTTAAAATATTTGCGAATTTTTATTTTTTTTAAACATAGAAATAAAAACAAAAAAAAAAATATATAAAAAAAACGATTTTTTATTCGACTGTATTTTTTGTATAATAAACCTGTACAAAAAGTTTAATTTGTCGGCCGACAAAGGCCGGCCTAGACCGCAAAAGTTAAATAATCGACGTTTTAAATACTAACCTCTTTGGTGTCAAAAATACAAATGTATTAATAGGTATTTATCAATATATTACAATCGGTATTTGTTAATATACAATTGAATAAAAAATAGTGTATATCAAAATACAATAACAACAGTAGGTTCCGTTCCTATACTCGCAATGTATAAAAACCGGGATAAATACTGTAAAGCGCCTTCGGCATATTTTTTTGAAATAAACTACACTACGCCCGCTAGATGTCGCGGCCAACAATGTTTCATTTGGCAACACGGCAAATGCCTATCTATGGGAGTTTTATTATCTATGGAGATGAAGGTCCGGCGCCGTTTCGATATGACGAAGAAAGCTCGCTAACTGATGAAATGATGAAAGTACTAAGTTTTAGGTAAAAATTTTGTTCGATTAATCTGTTTTCACACTGTTAATCAGGTCCATTCCGGTGCGTAAACAATATTGCTATTTTTGCTATTTCGGCAAAAAAAAACAATATTGTTTACGCACGTGAATAGACCTGATTATAATGGTAACTACTACAATAGTGTAATTATATTTATACTTTTTTATTTAAGATAATATTTTTGATTAAACTCTTCTTTTAAAAATGGAGATACGACTTTTTGAAGTTTTAAAATATTTTGTGAAGCTACGACAATTTATTTTATAAATTTAAGCATAATATCGTCATCTAAAGGCTCTAACGGTCTAACTCCAAAACGTCATATTTTTCAGGAGACGTAAAGAACGATTTAAAACTTAATTATAGCAATTTAGAACTTTAAAACTAGCTTGTTCACAGGTAAAAATGTTTGAAATGTGTTAATGTATTTAAAACTTTTCATTGTTATCTATTTCATATAAATTATTTGAAAACTAAATTTTAACCACAGAATCTAAATTCACTAATGGTCTAACTCCAAGGGAAGATAAAAGAGGATACCTATCGTATTATATCGCGTAATATTATTACAAAAAATTTATATTTTT
The DNA here is from genome assembly GCA_958510825.1 of Brachypterus glaber. Lineage (NCBI taxonomy): Eukaryota > Metazoa > Arthropoda > Insecta > Coleoptera > Kateretidae > Brachypterus > Brachypterus glaber. The sequence continues at coordinate 31,022,844 of OY294045.1, read as the reverse complement.
ATATTTAATATATAATATTACTACTAGGTAGGCATAATATATATACATTATTAATGGCAATAATTATAATTATCATCAAACAGTAAATTAACAAATATTTGAAACGGAATCCCCTGTTGTCGAGAAATAGTTTGACATTAGTGACAGTTCTCATTTAATTGTTTTCTCACAATCATATGATGGAGTTAGACACTTAGCGACTTAAAATATTTACATTTTTGCATTTTTTGAGGCTGATATTGGTTTAATGCAACTTTTTTTTTTTGAAGTATGTTGGTAATCAGATAATGAAGAAAATTTGATAAAAATTTCATATTTCAAAAATTTGGTGTTAGACAACTAGAGCCTTTAGGGTCACTTGCACCAAATTTTGGTACGGGATTAACTCAGCTAAACCGAGTTTAAGTTAAAAATGCTGCGTTCTGATTGGCCATCCGTCAATTTAATCCAAGTTTAAAGTTAAACCATCATTGGTGCAAGTGGCCCTTAGTGGACGATATATAAATATTATATTGATAAAATGTTTTTTTGACACTAAAGTACTTAACTGTAGATATAAAAATATGTAAAAATCTCAAAATGTCCGAAAATGGAGATACGAGTCGTATCATACGACAAACCAATACTGGGGGGACGATTACGCGCGCAGGTCCCGTTTTATTGCTATGAAAGCTATTTACAATGTCATAGTGGCTCCATTTTCCTCCATGCTACTGAAGTAATACTAATATTCCCGCTCAACTTTAAATGCGTCTTCTACAGCGTAAGTTTTTATTGGCCTAATTTGACGACGCATGCGCATAAGTACTTCTATCCCATATAGCATGTATTTCTTACCAGTGTTGCCAAGCGTACTATTTGTAATACGATTACCTTTTTCTCAACAATAATTTAAATTTATTGAAAGCAGTTCAGTTCATACTTTATAATTAAAAACATACTATATACGATATAAATTAAAAAGTAAATCAATAATAAGCATACATATTTAAGTGTAAAACTTGTTATTAACTTCTGTACGAAAGCGCGGGTTTTTCTCTTGGCAACACTACATCATTGCAGAAGCCCTTTTGAAGCCTTTGACCGGTAACATCTTCCCGGTGTCTTTGCCGTTTTCCCTAAAATAAACGCATATTTTTTTGCCCTACTGCAATTCCAACTAATTTACTCGTTTATACAATCATTAAAACTACAGGGTAAGCAAATTTGTCTTCGATTTTTATTTTTTCTTGTTTTAACTACAATTGCAATTTTACACGTGCGTTGCTGTCTTTGTCCTGAAATTAGTTTTTTCGTTTTTGTTTATAGGTAAATCATGGATGATTGGGATGACGTTTCTACCTCTAGTCCAGTGGTAAGATTATCAGTGGATTCACTAATAAATCTTGTTTTATCTATTTTTTTTGCAATAAAATGTTTTTTAGGATTGGTGCATGGTGTGTGCAGTTAATGCTTATATTTCTCATTACTTTCTAAAATCTGCATTACTTTATAAGATTATTATTGCTATAATATTTTATTAAATCATTTGAATTTTATAGGGTGTAGCATCTGAAGGAGGTAAGAAGTTTTCAGCAGGAAGAGGATTTAAATCAACCATGGGGGATGATGATTGGGGTACAACTACAACCTCCACCAATGGAGGTGGTGGTGGTGGATGGGATGATGCACCATCTAATAAATATAACAATAACAAAGGAGGACGAGGTAGAGGAGGTGGTCGAGGTAAATATATTGATAGTCTAGCATACAAATGTGCTAAGTACATAGGTCACCTTATGTGCTTAGCACATTTGTATGCTAGACCATCGATATTTATAAAGTTCCCTAAAAGCCTTTACCAAATTAATGTTTTTGGTCAAAAACTTGTTCTCACAGATAAGGAAAATCAGGGAAAAGTCAGGGAATTAAAAAGTGTTGTGGAACCTAGAATTTACTTGATTTAAACTCTATATCACTTGATATTGGCAGTGAAAAGATTGTATTTGTAAATGAAATAAAATATTTGGGCTTTTTATTGACAGTTCTTTAACATTTAAAAGTCACTTTGATTTTGTTTAAAGAAAGATTTCAAAGTTGTTTTTCTTTTATAGAGTATCCAACAGTATCACTTAATTATAGGATAAAGGTGTATAATGCTATTATACAACCTTACTTATTAGACAAAAACTATGTCAATCAACTCCAGGTATTGCAAAATAGGGGTATGCGTTCAGTGTTACGTCTTATCAGGTATATACTAATAAGAGTAATGCTTAACTCCTTGCAATGGCTGTCAGTTGCAGACAGGTTGATGTTTTGTACTATGGTTTTTATTTTTAGACTAAAGAAAGGTTTACTTCCCACATACTTTAAAGAGTTCATGTCATTTACTTACCCCACTAGAGCAAATTCTGATTTTCACATTAAAAATGTAAGATCTAGAAATGCTGCTAAATCTCTACTTGTTAAGGGTCTAGACCAGTTTAACGATTTGCCATTCTATTCTATAAAAGTCAAGAAAAATATTAATATTTATGGGGTTTCTGATAAATCAGGGAATTTCACTTTCAGGTTTTATTTCTTTTTTTTAATAGCCAATATATTGTCAGCCCCATATTGGTTTATCGTATCTCCATTTTCAGACATTTTTACATATTTGTTTATCTACAATTGCACTTTAACCTCTTCAGACCCAGGTCTGGCCAAAAAAAAAGTATTTATAACTTAGTTTTTTTTGTCATATTTTAGAATTTTATCAACACATATTTTTCTTAAATATTAAAACAAAACAACAGTGGTGTAGAAATTTTGTAGATTTTAAGGTACTGAAATAATTTTAAAATGTTTTCAATATTTCCTTCTTCTTCCTATTTATTGGCGTCGGCTCCTTGAGCCATATCAATATTTCCTTGAAAGTTGGTATATAGGGGTTTTTGAGGTTACTCAAACTAATTCTGATAATGGGTAATAAATAATATAATAGTTTATTTTCATCTCAAGAAACATACAGTTTATAGAGGGACACATCTAATCAGACAATTTAATATACATATTTTTATGCTAAATACATTTTTAATTCTAAATACTAATGATAATAATATTTATTGGAAATCCAACAGGCTAAAAACTGAAGTCTTTCTGCCTAAATTTACATAATTTACATTTATAATAACTAAAAATATATAAGTTCACAATATTGTAATTTGAATTACACAAAAAAAGGAAAAAAAAAATGTTTTAATTATACCCTGAAGATTAAAAAAGAAATATATATATATATATATATATATATATATATATATATATATATATATATACAGGGCGGGCCATCTAAGACGTATAGGGAATTTTTTGGCGTTATTTCTAAAGCTATCAATTTAAAATTAAAACTATTGATTATAGACCCACTAAGCTATTAGTCTGACCAAACAAAACATTTTAACTAGCTTTTATTTTGGAGTTGCGGCCATATGAAACTGAATTTCAATGATAAAGTTTAGTTAAAAACTTGAAAATCTAAAAATATTTGCTTTTTCTTTAACGTTCAATACTTTTTGTAACTAGTAACTCAATTTTTTAAACAAAAAATCTAAATTGAAAAATTAATAATTTTAAAATTTTCTTACAGTGTATTTAAATAAAATGATTTTATTTAGTTTGCTGTGATAAAATTTTTCTAATCGTGAGTCTTTCATAAATGTCAATTTATTTTACCTATGATGTCAACTGACTTTCTTTCGCGATAACTATGTTCGAAATTAAAAAATAAACTTATTTTTTTGATAAATTAGTAAAAAATGGATTAAAAAATAGGAATCAGTTAAAAGTGCTTCTGAATTTTATCACCAACCAGCATAATTTGAATACATGTAGTTTTTGAACGTTTTAAGAACTTTTATAAAAATAAGGTCTACACAATAAATTTATAACTAAAAACAAATAAAAAAAACTAAATAGATACGTATTTGAATTTTTATTTAAGTTAAGCAATTAGAAGTATAATTTAGTTCATTGTATTAGCTATTGTATCTCTTGGCTTCCGAGACAAGTAAAACCCAAATTTAAGTAAAACTCGAGGTAAAACTGCACCATTTTTATGAAAAATAAACATGCACCAGGCTTTTCTTGCTTATTTATAATCTTTTATCACTTCCAAGTTATAATTTTAAAACTTCTCACTGAATATTAATTTTTCGCCAAACCATGGTTTACAAACTGTAACTTCCTAATATATGCTATTATTTTATTTTTCTAAATATCTATTTATTTATTATAATTATTAAGTATTTTTCTTGTTCATAAATAAAAAACTAACATTTTCAAAATTATTCAAACCACTGACAAGTGAATTGTCATTTTACAAGATTTAGTAAAGTGTCACAGCAAGCTTTATCTACTTGCGTTCAACTCATACACTGTTAAAAAAATTTAAAAATAACTATTTTTTAATTTCAGTTTTTTGTCTTAAAACTAACGTTATTAGTTATGAAAAGTATGGAACGTTAAAGAAAACGAAACAGTTTTTCAGATTTTAGAAGTTTTAACTAAAGTTTACCAATTAAATTCAGTTTCATATGACCGTAACTCCAAAACCAAAGCTAGTTAAAAATTTTTGTTTAGTCAGATTTATAGCTTATTGGGTTTATAATCAATAGTATCAATTTTAAATTGACTCCAAAAAACGCCCTGTACGTCTTAGATGGCCCGCCCTGTATATATATATATATATATACACGGTGTCCCACGGTAAACAAATCAGTAAAACTGTAGCGTTATTAACAAAGATATCAACATGAAACTTTTACCAGTCAATATGGACCTAATTATCTTCAATTGACCCAAAACAAAAGTTTTCTACTCTTTTTTGGTTTTGAGCTAGAGCTTCACACATGCACTTTTAAAAGCATAACAATACTTTCAAATGGCAAAATTTAAAAAAGTAACAATTTTTCTATATCATATCATAGTTTTTTTCACTAAAAACAATAATTTTCCATTTAAATTCTTAATTTTATAAAACCTTAAAAAGGGGCAATTGCATAATGGAATAACCCCGCTATGGCAAAAGAGTAGGATGCCTTGAAATTAAATTTTTTAAATAAGTCGTATATGATGACAATAAATGTCAAATTTGATTTTACATTATAATCAAAAAATTAACAAAACAAGATTTTTATAAAACCAAGTTTTGAATGCCAAAATGATAACTTTAGAAGTAAAGAAAGAAATTATTTTAACTTATGGAGAATGTGCTCGAAATTTAAGAGAAACAACGAGAAGAATAGTAGAAAAGTTCCCCGATGATAGTATTAGTTACTTTAGCGTACGAAGAATTGTTAATTTATTTTTGGATACTGGAGGAGTGAGGGACATAAAAAAAGTTTGCGAAAGTCCAGTAACCAAAGATCCTGAAACTATAACTATAATTCAAGAAGCAGTTATCAATGATCCCCACACGTCTACAAGGATAATCGCAAGGGAACATCATTTATCACGCACATCAGTTAGTAGGGTTATTAAAAATTCTAAATTACATCCGTATAAATTATGTCTTAATCAAGAGTTACATAGGAGGGATTTTGAAAATAGGGTTCGATTTTGTGATGAACTTTTGGAATTATCAGGGGATGACGAGGACTTTTCTACCCAAATTTTGTTTAGTGACGAATCTACATTTAAAAGCAATGGAGTTGTCAACAGGCATAACATGCATTATTGGTCTGTTGAAAATCCGTATTGGGTTAGGCATGTTGACAACCAGCGGATTTTGTCTTTTTATTATTGGACCTTACTTTTTTAATGGGTATCTAAATGGGAATATGTACCTAAATTTTTTGCGTGATGAATTACCGGAACTTTTAGAAGACGTACCACTAAATTTGCGAAATGACATAATTTTTATGCAGGATGGGGCTCCTGCTCATTTTTTTCATGAGGTGAGGACTTTTTTGGATGAGACTTATAATACATGGATAGGTCGTGGTGGTCAAATTGCCTGGCCAGCAAGATCACCCGATTTAACCCCGTGTGATTTTTTTTTGTGGGGATTTGTAAAGGACAGGGTTTACTGACAAGCTCCCACCACTCCTGAAAATATGCGTCAAAGAATCGTTGAAGCATTTAACGAAATAACACCGGTAATGCTTCAACGAGTCAGACATAATTTTGAAAGTAGGCTTTTTATGTGTATTCAGGAGGATGGGAGAACTTTTGAACATTTACGAAACGACTATGACTAACTAATTTACAAAAAGACAGATAGATACACAGACAGACTCAGACATCTAAACAAAATTAAATTGCTTTATCGTGGTAAAAATGGGGGCTTCTTATGTAGACGATGTGGGGAAGAGGATCAATGCAGATACATATTAACTTGCTGCTTGATTTGAATCCATTTGAATCGTGGAAGACTCGCAAAGAATTAGAATTATTTGCTAATAATAGATTTTGTGAAATGGCATTTATATTCCCATGATTCTCTGAAGTTAGATGCGTAATTTTGACCTTTTTTCATCAGAACTGGAGTGGTTTGGGAAAACCTAAGGACTAACATGGATTTAATTGAAATATTGTACAAAACAATTCTAATAACACTGAAAATATTCTAGAAAGGCGTAATATTTTGTAGATGTATGGAATTTGACACAATGATGAGTTAATTAATTCAAATATCATAAATACGTCTTGCGTTTCGCATATTAATAAATAATATTAATAATAACAATCGATTTGATATTTTAACTTATGAGAATTATTCTTAGTATCATTTAACTTTTAATTCCAACCAAAATGTACGTAATTAATTACATAACAATAAATTAATTGACTAAATTGCCCATAATATGACAGTTTTTTTCCTTTGTTCTTCTGTATTTGGTCTAATTTTGGTCTGGTTTGGTTCAAAAAAACAAAACAAACGACTAAGAACAAAAGCACGAAGTAGGACTAGATGAAGTGACCCTAATATGCAGGGCCGGACAGAGCCAGCCCGGGCCCCGGTGCAACTTTTTACTCGGGCCCCCATTTTTTCAAAACAATTGTCCCATGCAGGCCTGCAGCTAAGGCACTGAGGGCCGAAGCGGCGCCCCCATTCATTAACTAAGCGCCGCAGTCGAAAATTTTTCCAAATTATGTTAATTTCTGACTGTTTTATTTTCATAGTTCAGCAAGCTTAAGTATGCAAAAAATAATAAAGTCTTAGCGCCGCAGGCGAATTTTTTTTCAATTTTGATAGCTCTGGCGCCGCAGGCAATTTTTTTACAAATTTTAAGCTTTTGCAAGCTTGAACTAAAAAAAATACGTAGGTAAATTAGCCCTAGCGCCGCGGGCGATTTTTTTTACAAATTTTAAAACACTAGTAACAGTGCACTATTATTTTTTACAAAAATCCAAAAAGGCTTAAGCGCTGCCGCGGCGAAATTTTTTCTGTATAACAACATTTTGCTACTTCACGGCTTTTTATTATTTATTCATTTATTCAGTTTATTTTTATTTGCGATACCACATTTAATGTACGAATTACGTTAATTTCTATAATTAAATAAGCATGTTTTGAAATTGCATACGGTTTTTTTATGTTTTTGTTCAACAAAAATAAATATGAGACCTCAGACCAAAGAAATAAAAAAAATAGTAATAAATTATTTTTGTCTTCCAGTTAAAAATAACATATTTTAAAAGGCAGAAGTATTAAGCCTTTAAGAATTAAGTTTTACCACTAGTAACAGTGCACTATTATTTTTTACAAAAATCCAAAAAGGCTTAAGCGCTGCCGCGGCGAAATTTTTTCTGTTTAACAACATTTTGCTACTTCACGGCTTTTTATTATTTATTCATTTATTCAGTTTATTTTTATTTGCGATACCACATTTAATGTACGAATTACGTTAATTTCTATAATTAAATAAGCATGTTTTGAAATTGCATACGGTTTTTTTATGTTTTTGTTCAACAAAAATAAATATGAGACCTCAGACCAAAGAAATAAAAAAAATAGTAATAAATTATTTTTGTCTTCCAGTTAAAAATAACATATTTTAAAAGGCAGAAGTATTAAGCCTTTAAGAATTAAGTTTTACCACTGTGCGTTGTTGTCTGTAATGAATATTGTTAGTATTCAACACATAGTGCCCTAAACAATATTTTTATGCTTTATATTTTTTAAATTTAAGTTTTTATTAGTTAAAAATTGGCCACACTTTTTAGCCCGTCAGCCATTCTGTGGAAACATTACCATTTTTTCTGACTTGAGCAGACCCTAAAGAAAATAACTAGACTGAATTAGAGGTTACCTTTGTCGGCGTTTTTTACAGACCCTCCTTTAAGAATCGCTTTAAACCTCATAATTTAAAGAATTATATAAGAGAAAATTATTTTTTTTAGCATTTCTGGTGTCCATTAGAGTTTACTAAAGATGTCATGGCACACCTAGTTAAAAAATTAAAACAAAATTAAAATAAAATTTGACATTTGAAATGTCACTTATGTGGTATCAGTGTTTTCAGAAAAGTGTACAGATTCCAAAAATGTAAGGCATTTAGATGTCACACTTAAAATGTAAAAGTTGTCAACACTTCTGGTAAAACCGGAACTAGCAAAATGTTGTATTATTATTATTATTATTATTATTATTATTATTATTATTATTATTATTATTACATGCAACAGTAGGCGGCATAGCCGATGAGACTGTGTTCTATGTCAAAAGTTGAGGTTCCTTATAAGGTAGCAAGGGATGTTATGTTACAAGAAATTAACATCACTCTTGGGTGTATTTTTAAACTAAATCATAACACCACATAATATTGAAAAATAACATGTATTTAACATCACATACAACGTAACAAGTGAGACGTGACAACCATGTTATTTAATAACAAATATTTAGCAACGCTGTGAATATATCGCATGTCACATATTAACGTGGCTTTCACGTGAATGTCATGTTATTTTACTTCTCACCGACGTTCGAAGCAAAAAAATCGATATAAGATGATGTTGATAGAGTAAATTATTATAAGGAAATTGTATACACATTATACGATTTCCAATGGATAGGGGCTCTGCCGGGCTTCTCAAGAACACGGATTAAAGGAATATATTCTGCAATTTCGTTTTAATATCTATCTGTTTCAATCTGTGATTGTTTCAATTACTGATTGATTTTAAATCCGATTTTTTTTATAGGGTTATAGCGTTTTTAATGGTTTTATTTAGAAAAAGCTAATATCCTAGGATATTATTTAAATATTAAAGTACTAGTAACGGCATCCATAAGATATTAGATATAACAGCGCAGGAATGTGGATTTATAATGTCACAAACACTATATTTTTGGGATGTCATTGTGTGATGTTATTAGGGGCGGACTTAGGACATTCCCACCATGCTACATTCTTGTTAAATGAGACTACAATCTTAACATCACATGTCACATATTAACGTGGCTTTCACGTGAATGTCATGTTATTTTGCTACCTGGATAAGTACATTATAGGTACAAAATTTTATCTTTAGAAATACAGAAGTTAAGAGGGGTGTACATTGGATCTGTGACACCCGGTATATTCTGACATTTCCGTTGCCATAGGTGACAGTACTTATAGTTTAAAAAATATCCTTTTTACAGGTGGTCGTGACTACAACAACGATAGGAACCAGAACAGAAATGGTTATGGTGGCAAAGACGAAGGCAACGGTGACAGCTGGGGAAGCAAAAACGCCTCCAACGACGATGGTTTTGGCGAAAGCTCCGGCGGAGGCGGCTGGGGTAAGGACGACAACGAGGGAGGACGCAGCGATAGAGGCCGAGGTGTGTATACATTTTATTTTGTATGTAAAAAAAGTACCATTGGCAACACCCAAATTTTGTACCATTTAAGTCGAACTTGTCGAAAAAGTCAAATGATTACTTGACTAAGTCACGAATATTTGAAACTAAGTATAGTAGTCTTCTTTGAAAAATAATTTCAGGCCTCCCACTTCTCATAAAATCATAAAATGTCATACAATGACCCAATTTGTCCTAAAATCGTCATAAAATAAAATTACCGTCCTAAAAGTCATAAAATTTCATAAATACTTTATACTTTAGAACCACCTGGAAGAGAAGTTTTTTGTTTTTCTGACGTTTTTTGTTTTTCTGACGTTTAGTTTGGTTTGGATATAGAAGGTAGAAAGACCCCTTAAACGAAATTACGAAATAACGAAAAGTGTATTGCAATACAATGTGATTGTGCTCATATCAAACAAACAGATAGTATTAAATATTTGGGAGTATACCTAGACCAATGCATGAAATGGCACAACCATATAGAGTACGTTAACAAGCTCCTGTGAAAAACCCTCTATAAATTTTATGCACTCAGGCAAATTGTTTCACCCTCTATCCTAAAACAAGTATATTTTGCATTAGCACAGTCAGTTATTTCGTATGGAATAACGGTATGGGGGGCGGCATGCAATACTACACTAGGTCCACTTTTTGTTACCAAAAATTATTTATTGAGAATAATATTGTTTAAAGAAAAATTATTTAGTACAAATGAAGTATATAAAGAAGCTAAATTAATGAATGTTAGACAGTTATATATACAAAATATAATAAAACTTCACTATAAGAACAATAATACATTTCAACCTGTATCACATGATACTGTATCAAGATCTATTACTAACCAACATTTAGTACTTCCTAAAACTGTTTTTGCAGCATCACAAAGGCACTATACATATATAGTACACAAAGGCACTATACATATATAGTACCTAAAATAATAAATAAAATGCCCGAAAACTTAAATAATAGACAATACCATAAAATTAAGAAAAAGTTTGAAGAATGGGTAATTGAAAATTATGAAGAAATCTGTTCAAAAATATATTGGTTTCGGACATGACGTAAAACAAATCACATAATATAAAAGTAAATTTTAATTGTAATGTAAGTAGAAATTGGAGTGTACGCACAAACCCCAAAAGGGGCTTATTATTCACTATAAAATGTACAATCCTATGGAGTAGTACCTGTAAGTAATTTTAAGTAATATTTCTTTAAATTGTAAACTCTTTGTACAAAATAAATAAATAGTTGAACCGTAAATTTCCGTAAATTAATTATTTTTAAATAATTTTACTATATTCTTTAAAATTGGTGTATGGGGGTTTTTGAGGTCACTGAAACTGAATCTGTTCATACATTTTCTCTACACCCCCGGCGGGCAGGGGGGTAATTATTTTTAAATATTTACAATATTTTTTAGTGAAAATTGCTATACAGGGTTTTTAGGTTGCTGAACTCAGTTTTGGAATATTTTCTTATTTCATCCCCTGGGGGTAAAATGCAATCATTTTCAAATTTTTGAGTTAAATCTGTTTTAACTTCATATTTGCAAATTCGCATATAGGGGCTTCCGAGGTCACTGAAACCGTTGCTGTTCGGTAATTCTTGTGGACACGATAACTCAAAAATGCTTTGAGGTAAATTTGGTACATACCACCTTTCCTTAAGCCTTTCCTTCCTGAAGTTCTCTGTTGGAATTCTTTTTGGTAAAAATGGGAAAATAACCTATTTTTAAAAGGGTTATATCTAAAGAAAGAGCTGTTAGAGGCGGGGCCAAATTTAGAGGGAAGCTTCCCCGGGACCCGGGTTCGAGGAGTTCGAGGCCTTGTTGATATAAAAACACATGCTCATTTCTGTAGCTCAAAGGGTTCCTGAGATATTAAACAAAAATCTAATTTGCGGGCCTGTCACTGAAGGCCCGTAGCTCCCTCACGAAGCATTTTTGGACATAAGTTTATGTGAACTTTTTTTCGTCTTTTGATAGGAATTCACCTCCCAAAGTTATGAAAGGCTAACTTGAAAAATGGGACTTGCATATTAGGGTGCACTATAAACTTTAAATAAAAAAAAGCGCTTAAATGACCCCTTGGGGACTCGACTATAGTGGTCCTAAATTAACGACTGACGTTGACAGATCTCTTGCCTAAATTTTCTGTCGCACAGTGATATTATTTCAATAGCTAACTGAAAAACTTAGGTTAAATCATAAAAATTATCTCAAACTGGCTCTAGCCATCAAATATTATTTCTAAGCATAATATAAAAGTTTATATTTTTTTTTATAAATTTTGGGATTCTTCCATCCCACTGTTGAATTTATACTTAATTTAAAAAATAAAAAAGTTATACTTTTGTCAAAGTGTTGTCAACTTGAAAATTATAGTATATTCAACTTCAAAATGAAGTGCGCGTAAACAAACGCACGTGACAACAGATTTAGTGACAGGGTAGGACTCGAAACAAAATATTTCTATATAACGGTCCATTGCAATGCATTGCACGCTTCTTCGCAAGTACTCACGTAATGACCTGTTTAATTTTCTACATCCCTACTTTCGCAACATTTGAGTGTCCAAACCAATGAAACCACGTGGCAGCTGTCGCGTGCGCGATTGTTTTATTTACTTCTACTGCATATTGAAGTTGAGTATACTATAATTCTATGATTTTAAGCCGTGATTATTTCATGCAAAAACTCATTATTCGCCATTTAATATGTAGATCATATTATACAAAATCGCAGTTTTGCTACATTTAGATACGCGGTTTTTGCAGTTAGACGTTACTCGGTTTTGCAGTTGGACATTAAGCGGTATTGCAGTATCACGGACGAAATATCAAATCAGAATATGGCAAATTTTGGCATGAATTTCGATAACTGTCAATTTTTTTTAATATTGATTTTTCTGGATAGCACAAGTGCTTTTGTATTGCTACATTTTTTTACATGATTATTTTATAAGTAATCTTTGCTAAATATTCTTTATAAGTAATAATTAAGTCTCAGATATTCTTTATAAGTATATTCTTTATATTTTACCATAGATTATTTGGTGTGTTTATTGAATAAAAAATTATTTATTTCTTAGGTCGAGGCCGCGGAGGCGGCAGAGGACGTGGTGGCTACAACCGCCACAACGATGGAGGCGGGGATGGGGGTGACGAATGGGGAAGCAGTGGAGGCGGCGGCGACTGGGGCTCCGGAGGAGGAGAACGCCGAGGCCGCGGGGGCGGCAGAGGCGGATTCAGAAACAACCGCAATGGAGATGGCGATGGAGGTGAAGAGGGCGGAGATGATTGGGGAAGCGGTGGCGGAGGACGTGGTGGCCGCGGGGGTGGTCGTGGAGGTAGAGGAGGCGGTGGTCGTGATGGCGACCGCGACGCAGAAGGCGGTGGTGAAAATGGTGACGAGAAGCCACGGGAAATTTATATTCCTCCAGAACGAGGTACTGATGAAGATTTGTTCACCAGTACCATTACTTCAGGTAACTACTTTTGTTTCCTTTGCGCACAATACTTTCCAAATGGCGTTTATTATAATTAGAACTTTCTTCTTTTCAGGTATAAACTTCATGAAGTTTGACGAAATAGCGGTAAACGCTACGGGCGAAGACAAGCCGGACCCGATAAGAACATTTGAATCTTCGGGCCTTAGATCACACTTACTTGAAAACGTAAAAAAATCGGGCTACACCGTACCCACCCCCATTCAAAAATACGCAATCCCGATCATCATGGAACGCAGAGATCTTATGGGTTGTGCCCAAACCGGATCGGGTAAAACGGCCGCATTTTTGTTACCAATATTACACAACCTACTTGCTAGTCAAGATCCTCCAGTAACTGAGGGCAGTTGCGCACAACCAAATGTCATTATTGTGTCACCCACCAGAGAGTTAACGATGCAGATTTATGACCAGGCGAAAAAGTTCGCGTATAATTCTATAGTAAAAGTGGTAGTAGCTTACGGAGGTACTTCCGTAAGTTATCAAAGGAACCACGTCTTAAATGGCTGCCATATCCTGGTTGCTACACCAGGTCGGTTAGCTGATTTTGTTAAACGTGGACATGTATCATTTGCCAATGTCCAAACCGTTGTGCTAGACGAGGCTGACCGTATGTTGGACATGGGGTTCTTACCATGTGTTGAAGAGATGCTAGGAGATGCATCGATGACAGCAACAGGGGAAAGACAAACCCTCATGTTTTCTGCCACTTTCCCCGAAGAAGTGCAACATTTAGCGGGGAAATTTTTGCACAACTATATCTTCATAACAGTTGGTATAGTGGGAGGAGCTTCCACGGACGTCGAACAAACTGTTTATCAAGTCAGCAAATTCGACAAAAGGGACAAGCTGATAAGCATGCTTAAAGAAGGTAAGGCGCACTTTTTAAGGACAATTGATTGGTGGCACCGCTACTACATGGATGGAGCTCCGCCATTGGCGGATGTCAAATGAGGAGCTCGTTATCAAAATGCAACAAGTCCATTTCTTAACTTTTTCAGAAATAATGAACGGTTGTGAACTCTTGCCAATTATTTCAATGGGAAATGATTTTATTTCTCTCTTTATATTTTATTAGGAAGAAAAGTACACAAATTTTTCAATTTTTCATTGTGTCAATATTATAGTCAAATAAAGGCTGGACCTGTTTTGAAAAGAAAAGTGGGACTCAATTCAATTTGGAAATAAAAGTCTGTAGACTTGTTGCAGTATGAAACGTAAAGTATTAGACAGAGCTCTGGTACTAGTAAAGAGAGAGAACTCTAGTACTAGTAAACAGCTCTAGTTACTAGTAAAGAGTTCGATTTGATGTATCAAGAGCCATCTTTATCTTAATAGGGGAATTTTTGGACTTGTTGCGTTTTTAAAATGAGCTCCACAAATGAAAATCTACTGCTTTTAATAAAATAGTACAGTGTCCAAAACTCGACCATTAGATTTCGTTTTTTAATAAATTTAGATAACCGTTCAAGTATTATACAGTATAATACTGCTGTACAAAAATATTTTTTATTATTTGCTGGGGACCTTTTAGTTGCGTCTGGCTATATTTGATGCGCTAATTTCGGAACCTTTTTCCGTTTTCTCGATCAGCTCGTTTTTTTTTTTTGGGTTACAGCGCACAGTGTGTTTTTTTATATTTGTAGTAAAAAATAAGTCTAGGTGTAATTATAAAACATTTTACTATTCCTTAAAACGACTTTTGTTTGATTAACGCAGTCGTCCCTCCGAAGTGACTGATCGATTTCGTGCTTTTTAGCACTCTTCAGAGCCACATATCGGTAGTAGGGACAACTACGATAATCAAATCCTTTCCATATATCTCTATATGGAGTTTAAAAATCGTTGTAAGGAAAAGCAAAAACAGCTAGCGACATCTACTGCTAAAAGCAGAGACTGGATAAACCTATCGACAGTCCAAAAAAGGAAGCAGTTATTGGTTTCAAGAACCTATTGCACGCTGTCGATAGGGGGCAGATTAATCAATGCCACGGTGGACACTGCCGTCAATTGAATCCTAAACGCTAGGTATAATTGTTTTTTTGCCGTGGATTGGTTCTCCATTAATGGGGATCTAAGTCATAAAAAGCAGATTTAAAATACCTTTTGGAGTGTTACGCCCATGTTAATGGTATAGGAAAATAGCGTTACAGGGGGGGGGGTGGTGGTCCAAAAGATCAAAATTTGCGTTACGTAATACTTGAAAGTTCCCATATTAATGTAATTACCTTTTTGTTTTTCATTGTATCCCTGCCAAATTCTACTCTCCGTTTGAAAAATTTCACAGGTCCCCATCTTGTTCTTCAGATTCGTCTGTCTTACTCGCACATTTTTGTTCCAACAGAGACAACAATACCAGTTACTGGTAATTATTATTTTTCAGGCCTGAATATACCTACTATTTGTTTACAAACAAACCGAGATGTTGGCGATACTTTATTTTAACGGTATGCGTATTCTAGAAAGAAGAGTTATTAGTTCGTTGGATTTTATTAAAATCATTATCTATTATACACTAGTGGAAAAAATTAAAGGATCAAAAAAAAATTTTTAGAGATTTTTCAAATGGCTGTATCTTTGTGAAAAATAGACGAATCGGAGTTATGAAAAAAGTAATTTGAAGCTTGAAGTCTCTAGTTTCGAGATTTTGAGCAACAAGTATCGCGCAATCCTAATTAGTACAGTGAAGAAAAAAAAAATCGATTTTTTTTTTGTTTTTTTTTGGACCACGGATTTTGAAAAAAATTTTCCGACTAAACCACTCTATGGATCGGATAGGTTGTTTATCCAGCTTTAATTTTTTTTTTGTAAGCTTTGATACGACCATTTCTCGCTGAGCTATCGGACTTTGAATGGAAATGGATCATTTTGTCTTGGATCATCGATATCTTAGCAACCAATGGTCCCACAGAGAATTGAAGATGGGTTTCAGAAACTTTTTAAAAATTCTCTACAAGGTTTGGCCTTCGTTTTTTTTATTTTTTTTCCATTCTTAATATGATTTTGAAAAATCGTGAAAAAATGTGCTTTAGAGGTTTTTTGGAAAATTACGCGCTGAATTAAGAATATTGCGAAAACGACTAACTTCGATCTCAATTCCACTTTTCAGAGATTCTTTTGCGATACTTGTTTTGAACTCACACAACGCTTAAACAAACAGTTATTTTCAAAAGGATTCTTTTTCCAGGTGATTTCTTATCATGGTAAGACGCCATTTATCGGAGCCCGAAGCTGCTCGTGTAGTGAGTCTCATTGAAGAAGGTTACAATCACAGAGATGTTGCCAATCCGTCGTATTTCGTGCTTATGCCAGATACCAGGAGACGAACTGATACAATCGTCGCCCTGGACAAGGTAGCGAAATCGCGTTGGAAATCATAAGTGAATCCAAAAAAAATTTTTTTTGAAAAACTCAAAAAAAAATCAATTTTTTTTTTATTTTGATTTTTTTTTGTCATAACTTTAAACGCTGGTCGCGGTAAAAATGTGAAAAAAGTCGAGAGAATTTTTTTCCGTTTTTTTTTTTAAAGATTATCAGCGTTTAAGAGAAAAAACGTGATCCTTTAAATTAAAAAAAAAAAAAAAAAAAAACGATGGCCAAACCTTGTAGAGAATTTATTCAAGTTTCTGAAACCCATCTTCATTCTCCGTTGGACCATTGGTTGTTGAGATACCGATGATCCAAGATAAAATGATCCATTTCCATTCAAAGTCAGATAGCTCAGCGAGAAATGGTCCTATCAAAGCTTACAACAACAAAAATTAAAGCTGGATAAACAACCTATCCCATGTGGACAAAAAAAAATTCGAATTTTTTTTTTACGCAACCCTAATGAGTGCGCGATACCTGTTGCTCGAAAAAACATGTAGTCCCAAAACCTCGAAACTAGAGACTTCAAGCTTCAAATTGCTTTTTTAATGACTCCGATACGTCTATGTTTCACAAAGATACAGCCATTTGAAAAATCGCTAAAAATTTAGAATTTTTTTTTGATCCCTTATTTTTTTCCACTAGTGTAAAAACATAACTTGAACAATTTTACTAAAATATAAGCTTAAAACATAATTTAATAAATCAAATCTTGAATTTTCAACATATCCACCATTTTGGGCGCTGCAATGTAATATACACAATTTTTAGTTAGTTGCTACAATTTAATAGACAATATAAACTAAAACTGCTATAGTAGATGATGATTTTAATAAAATCAAAATATTTATAATGCATCTTCTACCTGGGCTTGCATAAGACATAACGTAAAAGTCCGCGCATGAGACATATGACGGTATGTTAAATCCATCACGGTGTCGTTCTATGCTATGTCTTATGCTTATGCGAGACTGTGGATAGCGCTTAAACCAATATGTCATGGAGTCAACTTATTGACGGACTCGAGTTTTTGAGTTGGTTCTCTTAGTTATTTTTTTTGTATGACTTATGTTAACAGAATTATTATCCTAGTGTGAAAATTTGTTTGAAAAAATTCACGGCCATAGAAATAAAATAAAATTCTTAAATTGCCATTTTTCTTTTTTTAACTCAATTATTTTAAAAACCGCTAAACGGATCTATAAAGTATCTTATATCATTTTATGCATAATTTTATCCTATATTTAACTAGTAAATAAAAAATATAGCATTCCATCTAAAGAAATGAGTTTTTTATGTTTGAAAATCCAAGTTTGAATATTTTTTTTTGATATAGTATAAAATGTTTAATTTTTTTGCACATAAAGTAATTAGATACACCTTTTAAGATAACCTTGCAAAATTTTATTAATTTTTGACAAAAAATAAAGAAATTTGAGAAGGTTTTATCTCATCACTAAAAATGCCTTTTTTCTCAAAAAAAATTATATCTCAAAAACTATAAATATATATGGTATGGTATGGTATATATATTATCAAAATAAAGGAATTTTAATGAGAAATAAGATGGCATAATAAAAAATATACCATTCTATTAAAAAAAAATTAAGTCAGATGTTACCCACCATCAGGACCATCCTGTATATTTCAAAATATTTTTAAAGTGTGCCTTTTTCAAAACCATACAACTTTTCCCTTTAATGATTTTGTGGATACTTTACTATATATCGACCGAGTCGGCTTGGTTGAGACACCCTGTATATGACTGAAGTGAATACAAGGGTTTTAATTATCATGTTTTTAAATTTTGGTATGCTAAAAAATGCATGTGTGGATCGATACCCGAAAAACAGAAAAGAGTAGAGGGACGAATTGAAGATAATAGGGTCATTAATTTTAAGGTGTGATTCTACATAGCGAAATATAAAAAACAGTTTCTATAAACATATGTCTAAAAATGCGTCGTAAGGGTTTTTATTTAAGAACTTAGGAATTATTTGCGATGCAGTAACGAGGTTTTAAATGCAAACTAATCTTAGTAAGGCCCATCTTTGTATGTTATCTTCATGTACTGATTTTAACCAGAGGTGTGCCTTATCAGTTTTTTGTCCCAATTTTTTTTCTGTGTAACTTTTTTGTAATTTTATTTTTGGAATATGATTCCACAGATCAAAATATGTACATAAAACGGTACTCTTGTTGTAATACTGTAGGATTAACCGTTTTCGAGAAAAATTCATTTGAAGGTAAAATTTCACATTTTGAGGACGAAAAAATAAACACTAAAATGTTGAAAACCGAAATTTCAATGATGCAAGATGAATGCAGATCAACTAAGAAAAAACCTCATATACAGGTACTTTCAAAAATCAATCCTAAGGTAGCTATGGTCTCCTAAAAATACACCATTTTTAAAGGGCCATAGTAGCTTTAAAAGCGGTTTTTCGACCTACATGTATAGATACTTTTTTCTTAGTTTTTGGTATAGAATAACCCCGAATCATTGAAATTTTGGTTTTAAACATATTAGTATTAATTTTTCGTCCTTGAACCGTGAAATTTCACCTTCAAATGATATTTTCTCGAAAACGGTTAATCCTACAGTATTATAACAAGAGTACCTTTTTTATGTATTTTGACCTAAGGAATCATATTCCAAAAATAAAATTACAAAAAGTTACACAAAAAAAAGTTTGGGATAAAAAACTGCCCCCTCCCTTCCCGTTTCGCTCACCCCTGGTTAAAATAAGTACATGAAAATAACATTCGAAGATGAGCCTTATTAAGATTAGTTCACGTGCAAACCCTCGTTGCTATATCTCAAAGGGTTTCTAAGTTATTAAATATAAACCGATTTTTTTAGCCACTTTTTAAAGGGGCTTACCTCCCTTACAACGCATTTTTAGACATATGTTTATAGGAACTTTTCTTCATATTTTCCTATGTAGAATCACCATTTAAAATTAATTACCCTATTTCTGAATAACCCTGTATTGAGTAATAAAAATTTAATTTTGATATCTTTATTAATGTCGCAAAGTTCGTGATTTGGATACCGTAAAACACCCACTATACATAAAATAAACAAAATAAAAAGCGGTTGTTGAACTGGGAATCGAACCCCGGTCCTCTGGGTCACAAGCCGGACATTTAACCACTCAGCCAACATGTCAATAAGAAACGAGTGTTTAAGTATAGTCTAATATAATATAATTCATTCATTCAATCACCATTCACACCTATTCTTGACCATTTTCAAGATTAACCAGAAGGTAAAAAAATTATCTTGGATCCTCTGGACAACAATTTGCAGTTAAATCTTAGCAGGTGGCATTTGGTAGATTTGGTAGGTAATTTTCATCTTGTTATTTATGTTGGTAAAACGAACTTAAATCTTTTTGGTAACTTTGTAGTAACTTTTGAATTCGCTCTCTTATGTTGGTAACGTACAATAAAACCACGATTATTTACCTACTTAATTTATTTAATTTATGGTAAAAGCCAAAAAAAGTAGTTTAATTAAATCAGTTTTAATAACAAATATTTCGCTCGGTTCATCACAACTGCAGACTTTCTGATCAACATAAACCAAGTTTTTAAATAACAAAAAGGCGATTCTTATAGTGTAGTTTACAAGGATTCTGAACCTGTTTGTAAATTTTGACTCTTTCTGTTTTTGAGAAAAACCAAAAAACAAAACGTCAACATTCGTTTTTGAACAAAAATTACATATATTTTTTTTTTCTAGCGGGAGGAAAAGAACGAACAGTAGTGTTTGTTGAAACGAAAAGAAATGCGGACTTTTTAGCCACGTTGTTGAGCGAAAACGACATAACCACAACCAGTATTCACGGCGATCGTCTTCAGAGAGAACGAGAGCAGGCTTTATGGGACTTCAAGAAAGGTATGCTTAAAAATAGTAAATATAAAGTAAATCTGTCTTAAAAAAAAACAAGCCGTGAATATATCTAATGCTACGTATTCTATTATACAGGGTGGCCACTATTTTTCAGAAACAAATTTCCCTGACTTTTCCCGGTTTTCCAGGCAACTTTTTTTATTTTTCCCTGACCAATAGGCAGAGTCACGACAAAAAAAAACGACTTTTTTAATTTGATTTTTTATTCGAATAGGGCGTATTTTATTTATGGATACTAAAATTAGGGTTCTAATACTTTTTTATTAGTTTACTTTAGACAATTGAGTGCATTTGCTTTCTATTTATTTAATGAAAGTAAAAAAAAACAAAATAAAATTATAACTAAAAAAACAAATACAGCTTTCATAAATCGAAAAAATATAAACAAATGAGGCCTTCATAACTCGAAAAAAAAAATATACGAATTTGTAAAACAAGCACAATATTAGCGCCGCAGGTGAACATTTTTAAAATAATATGCAAAAAAGTAATATTTAAACAGTAAACTAAGTCTTCACAAATAAAAAAAGATGAATTTATTTTAAAAAAAAACACGAAATAAGCGCCGCAGGCGAAATTTTTAAAATTATATGCAAAAAAGTAGATAAGTTATTAAACAAATTAGGCCTTCGCGAATTAAAAAAAATACATGCATTTGTAAAAAAAGCACAACATTAGGGCCGCAGACGAAAATTTTAATTAATACATAAAAGAATGCGCAAAAATATAGTATTTTTTTGCTTGTTTTCTACAGCTTTAGGTAATAACAATTTCGTAGGTGAAAATGTTACAAATTATTGCAAAAAACAAGTGTTTAGCAAATTTGGTTTTTAACAGGCAAATCTTTTATAAAGAATAATGCAGGCGCCTCGGGCTAAAAATTTTCAGTAAGGTTTAAATGGCATTCCGTGGATTGAGAAAATATATGGCCTCTGGCAATCATTAGAAAACTTTTTTTTTAATTAAAATTTTATATAATTTTTCTTAAATTTTTGCTTTTTTCAAAATTTTCCCTGACTTTTCACAAATTTCCCTGCCTTTTCCCGGTCGGTCAAATTCCCTGACTTTTCCCGGTTTTCCAGAGAGTGGCCACCCTAATTATACTATTGCTTTTTCCCAAATATTAAAAAATATATATAAAAAAAAATTAATGTCTTTTTGAAAAACGAAAAATTAAAAAAAAATAAAAAAAATTCAAAAATTTTCAATAATTTTTTTAATTATCTTTTTGCAAAAAACGAAAAATCAAAAAAAAAAAATAAAAAAATTTAAATTTTTCTATTAATTTGAAATTTGGTCACAAGTTAGTCTTCATGGTTAGCTATGATTTTGGTTAAAAAAAGTTTCAAAATGCTGTACGTAGGGGGCGCTGCAGCTAGTGTACGCTTTTTTTTCGACAGCAACCAATGGCTGCAGCATTGCTTGTCAGAGAAGCCAAATATGCCATTTAATAATATAAATATTGGATACACTGTAAGTGTCGGCCATTTAGCCCATTTTAAAGTGGGGTCTGCAGCAAAGCGCTGCGTCTTCAAACAGTGGTCCCTAAAAAAAAAATTTTAAAAGATATAAATTTGTTGACAAGTTGACTAGCATGGAAAGCTTCTTCTTCTTCTAATTTTCTTTGACCTTTTTCATTCGAAATTTAGCCAGAGCATGGTAAGCTATGTTTTTATAAAAAAAAAGTTTTCAAATATGTATACATAGGGGGCGCTGCAGTCAGTTTTAGCTAAAAAAATTGAATTGTTTCGACGCAGATGGTGGCTGCAACGCTTGTCAGAAAAATTAATAAGGTCCACCCTAAAGAACCACAGTTTAAAGCGACGGAGTCTTGCTGCGGACCCAACTATAAAATCAACCCAATGGCGAGTACTTAAAAAGTGGTAAATATAAATGTAGCAAATAACAAAGGAATATCTATATTGTCGAATGGCACACTTGTTTTTTCTTATAAGCGTTGTTGACGCCATCTATTAGCGACGAAAATAACTATTTTTTTTTTACCGAAAATTGTCTGCAGTATGTACAAAAATTTGTAACTTTTTTTTCACAGAAACATAGCATGTAAGTCCATTTGTGAACAAAGAAGGATATCGTTTTAAAGGGGAGTTTTGGGCTAAATGAGAATAATATGTTTTTGTTTAAAAAAAGTGCAAAATGAAGAAAAGAAATGATGAAAAACTGTTTTATTTGTTAATTTTGATCAAAATAATTTTTTCGTAAACAATTTTTGTGTTATCGTAAACGTGACAACAATGGCATTTAATGCTAGCTTGCTAAATTCCTCTATCTCATCTTAAAAAAATAAAATAAAAGTGACGTTTTTCTTTGTTTATCTGAACATCAACATTTGGAATGTATAATAAAAACACTGTATAATATTAATTAAATGTATTTATTTAATACTACAGCTTAAAGGTCTCTTAAAAATTGGAATTAAAGGTATTTAACACGTTAAAGCCACATTAAATTACTAGTCTGGGTTCACATTGTCCCGTGGGACTCGATTGCTTTACACTATTATTAGTATAAATACATACCTCAAAAAGAAACTCGATAATCTTACTGAAAAACTAGTCTGATAAGTCCAATGCACATTGTGTAATACACAATGTGTATTTTACACCATGCTAAATCCGTAAAAATTAACAACAAAATATTTTAATTTTACAGTCAAGCTCAGTCAACACATCACAATACACAGCCCTTGGTCCCACAGAAGTTATTTTAATTTTGACATGACATGACACTTCACACAAACCATCCTTAGTTGCAATTTTGGCAAATCGTGCATTGACATATGTCAAAAATCGTAATTAAAATAATTAATTACAGTATGTTCCGGGATGTAAAAGGGCTGAGATGTATCTATAAGCATGTAAAGTCTTATCATTGCAGGCGATTTAGCCCAAAAATGCCATACCCTCCTTTCAAATTTTTATCTTATTAAATAATTTTTTTAATTACCAGTTTGAAGCCACGGCGCTTCGCTGCAGATCCAATTTTAAACTGGACTAAATGACGGGCACCTAAAGTGTTATCAATGGAAATAAAAATTAATTAAGGAATATTTATATTATCGTAAGTCATATTTGGTTTCTCTGACAAGCGTTGCTGCCGCCATCTGTTGGCGTCGAAAAAAAACCATTTTTTACCGAAAACTGGCTGCAGCGCCCCCTATGTATACACATTTGAAAACCTTTTTCACAAAAACATAGCTAACCAGCATGCATGCTGGTTAACTTGTGAACAACTTTCTAATTTTTAACTTTTGAAATAATTTTTTTAAGGGCCACAGTTAGAAGCGTTTTGCTGCAGACCCCACTAAAATGGTAGCGGGCACTTAAAGTGTAATTAATGGAAATATAAAAATTAATAAAGGAATATTTATATTATCGAAAAGCATATTTGGTTTTTCTGACAAGCTTTGTTGACGCCTTCTATTGGCTACGCCAGTTTTTTCCAAAAACTGGCTGCAGCGCCCCCTATGAACAAAAATTTTAAACTTTTTTATTACTTAATCCCTTGAGCCCTAGGGCTAAGTCTATTTATAACTTTTCAAATACATTTTAATAAACCACAGTTTGAAGCGACGGCACTTCACTGCAGGCCCAACTTTAAAACGGGCTACATGATGTGTACTTAAAGTGTAGTCAATAGAAATATAACAGTTAACAAAGGAATATTTATATTATCGAATGGCATATTTTGTTTTCTGACAAGCGATGCTGCAGCCATATGTTAGCGTCGAAAAAAAACTATTTTTTACCGTAAACTGGCTGTACAACATTTTGAAACAAAAATTACACAAAATCATCTAACCATGAAGGCCAACTTGTGACCAAATTTTAAAACAATCCAAATAAAATTTATATGACTTTTTTGTATGCGCCAAATGCTTTAGCCCATAGGGATAGAACTGGAGGTCGGATCAAAGAAATATTCTGGATTTGTGAGTAATTTGAACGTACTAACGTAATAAAAAAAATCAAAAAGATCCGATATCCGTTGTAGATCGATCGTAAGAAAGAACAGGGAAATTATAGTTAGGACTTCAGATTACAAGGGCGTAGAGGGGGGGGGGGGGGGTAATAGCATGATCGTAGATATTTTTCCGGGATAAAAAATGAAAAAGGTAAATTATTACGTGTTTTAATATTTAGATATTTTTAGATACTATATATCACTATCTATAACCTAGTAGGTTATTAACCTATTTTAGGTTAATAACATACTAGGTTATAATACGCCTTTTTTAATTTGGGAATATACATTTATATTTTTATAGTATAATTCAATAGGCAACCATTAATACACCTGCATAATTTGAAAGTCTCCAAAACGTTATATTCTAGCAAAAAAATGTATATGGCATTTTTTATAGGGCTTAAAAACAGCTTTTATTTAAAATATAATTTTTTGAAATCGGGTTATAAATAAGTGAGATATGCTAAAAACCGTTTTACTGCTTTAAACGCCAATATCTCGAAAACAATGTATTTTAGGAAAAAATAGTTTGTAACATTTTTTGACCAATTTAAAATTATCTTTCATATAAGTGCTAAATTAATAAAATTCAATAATAATTGCCTAAAAACGCTAAAAATAGGAGTTTACCCCATTCTTACCCCCTTACCCCCAATCTTTTACCCCCAAAATCTAATCAGCTCTTCGAAATACGACAAGAAACAATATGCAAAAAACCGCTTGTCGATGTCGATGTCTTATATAGAAATGGAGTTATCGAGTTTACAAACAGACAGACGGACGAATTTTTTTTTTACTGATTTCGATTCGGAAAGGTCTAAAACGTCGAGAAATGTGAAAAAAACATGGTCAAATATTTTGACTTCGGCGAAGATTTCAATACATCGGCACTCTTAGTAGCACTAAGTGCCGATGTAAAAATAATTCCGTCTAAAAAAACTTAATTTCATCGCCAGGTATCCGCAACATTTTAGTGGCGACCGGAGTGGCCGCCAGGGGGTTGGACATAGAGGGCATTCAGCACGTCATCAACTACGATCTGCCTAAAAGCATCGATGAATACGTGCACCGGATAGGCAGAACTGGTCGAGTGGGCAACAAAGGAAAAGCGACAAGTTTCTTTGACGCATCGTCAGATGGCGCTCTGGCCGGCCAATTGGCCAAAATTCTGACGCAAGCGGGACAGGAGGTGCCCGATTGGCTGGAGAGCGGAGGATTCGAAGGCGGCTCGAAGAGCAATTTCGGAGGCAGAGATATTCGTGGGGTAAGTACTAAAAATACTGCTAGCAAAAAAATAATACTTTCCTATGTATATGTACAGGGATCCCACGGGTCAAGGAACTCCTAGAGTTTCACAAAAACTAATTCCATGCCTGGAAAATTCCCGAGATTTCTTTTTTTTTTGTTATTTGCCAATTTTATGGAAAATTTTTGAATTACAAGGTTTTATAAACTAATTAATTTTTAAATTTTGAGGTGTTTGGAAATTGACATTTGATAACACAGCCACACAAAAAAAATTATATTCCAGAGACTAGACCAAGGCATTTTTAAATTTTCGGGATCGCTGAAACCGAATCTGACCTCAGAATTGCTTCATCAGATCAAAACTTTTGTTTACACGAAAATTCCTTAAATTCAGATGTTTTAAGTGTAGAAAAGAATTGTGACCTGATAGAGCAATTCTGAGATCAGATTCGGTGTCGGCGACCCCGAAAATACAAAAATGCGTTGGTCTAGTCTCTGGCACATAATTTTTTTTTTAGGTGCTGTGCACAGCCAACAAAATAAAATTATGTGCCAGGGATTAGACCAACACATTTTTATACTTTCGGGGTTGCTGAAACCGAATCTGACCTAAGAATTGCTCCATCAGGTCACAATTTTTTTCTACACTTAAAAAAGGGTGCGAAAATTCCTTAAATTCAGATGTGTAGAAAACAATTGTGATCTGATGGAGCAATTCTGATGTCAGATTCGGTTTCAGCGACCCCAAAAATATCAAAATGCTTTCTCGTCTCTGGAATATGATTTTTTTGTGTGGCTGTAATGTAATCCCACGGAGAAACCCACGGGCTGACCAAATATTTTAATTAATAAACTTAATGTCAAAATTAACGGGCGGTGCTCTTCTAAGGGGGGTGTTTTCCGAATTAGCTGCCACGTAGTTTGAGGGAGGTTATTAGAGCTCGTGGTGATAATAGTCATTATTAATTTTGTCTGTGTTAGTTTGTTATTGTGTTATTGTATTGTTTCAAGTTTTCATAAAAACGTTAATTTTAATTTTTTGCGTTTTTTTTTTTTATTTTTTTGTTAAGGGATATTTTTGTTCCATTTTTTTAAGTGTCAACATAAAATTTCACTTAGTTAAGTACAATTTTAAAACATTCCATTGTTTCTCAGTAATTAGAACAACGATTTTCAAGGTGTCCGTTTTTTTCTGGTTTAGGAGATATCTGCATTTTCCTGGAAGTTGTAATTTTTTCAGTTAACTAAAAAAGTACTAAATCAGCAGAGTTTTTTATTTGAAGCTCATGTCTTTTACTTCTTCTTCTACAGTTTCTTCATCCCGGGGCAACTTTCTATTGCCGTCTGACGGACGCTTAACGGTGATTTCGCAGAACTGCCGCCGGACGGAGTGACCCTATTTTGTCTTTTACTCGAGTTTTTCAAACCCAATTTATGTTTTTGATAAACTTAATTAGAAGAAAAACGTAACTCGGTAAAGCTTCAAATTTAAAGCACAGCATCAATCAAATTCATGTAGTACTTTTTAAGTTAACTGAAAAAATTACAACTTTCAGCAAAATCCTGATATCTCCTAAACCAGAAGTAAAAATGTAAAAAAATAAAAAAGAAAATATTTATTAAAATGGCGGCAATAAGAAAGACTTTATTAATTTAATAAACAGTTGCAGTGGCGTACCATGCAAGTCCTAGAAGATGGAGTAAAAACATAGTTGTAAATTATTTGTTGCTGTTAACTATGATTTCGCGAGAGAATCGAACAGTCGATCTCCAACACATCTTTGATTTGAATGATATTTTTTTTCCTTATTCCTACAACTAACTACGAGTCAAATCTAAAATTTTTCTTAAATTGGGCCAAAACTTTGGCCTCTCGGACCAAAAGAGTTTTAGGTCCCCAAAAAAGATAAAATTTTGTTTTTGCGTTTATATAAATTATTTAAACACCTATCAACTTTATTTTTGGTATGTGTATGACTCTCATGGATTACTAGATTTTCACGAAAAAAAAAAGTTTAAATATTTGCCTAATGATGGCGCTGTGGTCATTTTTTCGAAAAATATTCACCATTTTCATGACCTATGGACTCGAAGAAGCAACGCTGCTCAGAAAAAGTGGGCATGGCACATTAAACTACAAAGTTTCCTTTGTAATTTACCATAGAGTCTAACTAGGGGTAATTTGATTCCTTTTGGCAAAATCAATTTTAAAGTGACTCTTCACGTAGGCATTGAATTTAGTTTTTTGGGTATATAAAAATTATTTCAATACCCATTAACATTATTTTTGGTATGTATATGACTATCATGGATTACTAGATTTTCACGAAAAAAAAAAAAAATTTAAATATTTGCCTAAAAATGGCGCTGTGGTCATTTTTCCGAAAAATATTGACCATTTTCATGACCTATGGACTCGAAGAAGCAACGCTGCTCAGAAAAAGTGTGCATGGCACATTCAACTACAAAGTTTTTTTTGTAATTTACCATAGAGACTAACTAGGGGTAATTTGATTCCTTTCGGCAAAATCAATTTTAAAGTGACGCTGCAAGTAGGCATTGAATTTAGTTTTTTGGGTATATAAAAATTAATTCAGTACTCATTAACTTTATTTTTGGTAAGTATATGACTATCATGGATTACTGGATTTTCACAAAAAGTTTAAATATTTGCCTAAAGGTGGCGCTGGGGTAATTTTTTCGAAAAATATTGACTTTTTTCATGACCTATGGACTCGAAGAAGCATCGCTGGGAAGAAAAAGTGGATACAGTACATTAAACTACAAGGCAAGATCAATTTTAAAGTGAATCTGCATGTAGGGGTGTTCCTTACATTGTTTACTAGGATGATGTGCTTATATACATTAAAACTGCACATAATACTGCACATTAACTCTAAAAAAAGTTATTTCCTTCTAGTTCTGAATCTGATATTCAGATGGCACTGCTTATTCTTTATAATTTCCTGTAAATAAGAGATTTAATGTAAGTGCGCGTTCAAAAATACATGCAATTTTTACTAATTTGGGGTCGCCAAATAAAATAAAAGGTTTTTTTTATAATAAAACGTACCATTTGACTAAAAATTATAAATATAGTATATATTATAATATAATTTATATACATATCTTTAAATAAACTTCTCAGTTGAAAGAAAATACGACGTGCAGTCACCGCTGATTAAATCAACAATAATGTTTTTTTAAATGTCCTTTCAAAAAATCAAGTAGCTACTTGGTTCTAAAGTTGCAAGACTACCAGCTAAACGGAACTTTTTGTTGTTTTTTACCCGAAGAATACTTGCAACCCAGTCAAATTCGTGGATTAATATCCCAATACACAAAAAAAATATGTAAAAAAACATCCTGCAACAAAAGAAAAGCGATTACTTTAGACATGGAAGATGGATTTTCAGAAATTGGGCCCAACATCAGTGAAATTATTTCCACTGTCGTAAATAACATAGAATAATTTCGAAGGAAATTTGATTAAAAAAAGGTAAGATAACTATAACTATACCAATAACATCTTCTCTTATATCTTCTTCTTCTCTTTATTTTTTGGCCTTTGCATTATATCAATTAGCCATCTCGCTACTCTTTAGTGTTAATTTCTGCAAATGGTTTGTCTGGTTGCTACCATACCATCGCTTTCTTTCGGCCAGGTCTTCTGTAAGACTTCTTGTGGGACCTCCCAATTCTGTTTAAATGTGCGTAGAAATAAATTTCTTCTATCATAACCTCGAAACCATGTGGATAACCCTAATTCAGATTCAACCACTAAATTACATCACAAATACATCACTTTCTTTTGGCCTGGTCTTTTGTAAGACTTCTTAACTGTTTACTTCTTTTTCTCTGTTATCCTTGTTTCAAATAAATAAAATTTCTTCTATCATAACCTCAAAAACATGTGGATAAACCTAATCCAGATCCAACCACTAAATTACATCACATATACTAACATTCCATTGTAAAATCAATATGACTAGTTATACCGATTGTAGATTTGATAATATTTTCTTTACAAACACATTTTTACATAAATTACTGGATACATCTGGCGCGAAAAACCTACGCCATTTTTAGTCACCTTAAATGTTTAACTACCTAACACCTTCGCGTGTCCCACGCGAATGTATCTTCTCTTATATATTTATATCTTTTTAGCCTTTCTTAACTTCAAAAAATACTACAGCGCCATCATGACTTAAATATAAGAACTTATTACATAGTTATATACACAAAAATACAATAAGCCAGTAAGTAATATCATACAGTCATAAATAAGTAATGTATATTCAGAGAATCAGAAAGATAACTGCAGTGCCATCTCAAGCTCGAATTCATAACTACACTGTAAATGCAAATATGGTAATTTTACAGCAAATAAAGTAGGTCATATATTGCCAGCAAAGAAAGTGGTAAATTTAAATCAGTACTGTAAATTCACAGTTATCTGTAAAAATGTGAATTTTTATTTTGGTAATTTTACTGCTATTATGGTAATTTTCGGGACTGACTGTAAAAGTGCTGGGTTTTTGGACCACATGCATGAATTTTAATGCAAAATTATTGTACCGATAGGAAAAGAGCTCAGATTTTACTAAACCCAGTAATATTGAGGTTAATTTAATAAATATTGTAAATTCACATTCTGACATTGTAAATTTGCTTTAATTATTACAGTTAAAACTAATGTAAGATTGACGGACAAATTTAGAGTGTTAAAGGAAATAGGTTTTTTTAAGCTAATGTGGAGTGTAATGTGAAGTTTTGATGAATATGATTACATCAGTATGTTTATCCCAGTAAACAATATCAGGAACACCCCCTGCGTGCCGAGTCTCTTTTTTACCGAGAGGAATCAGTTTACCCCTAGTCAGTCTCTACGGTAAATAAAAAAGGAAACTTTGTAGTTTAATGTACAGTATCCATTTTTTCTGCGCAGCGATGCTTCTTCGAGTTTATAGGTTATGAAAATAGTCAATATTTTTCGAAAAAATTATCCCAGCGCCATCTTTAGGCAAATATTCAAACTTTTTTTTTGTAAAAATCTAGTAATCCATGATAGTCATATACATACCAAAAATAATAATGGGTATTGAAATAACTTTTATATGCCCAAAAAACTAAATTCAATGCCTACATGCAGAGTTACTTTAAAATTGATTTTGCCGAAAGGAATCAAATTACCCCTAGTTAGTCTCTATGATATATAACAAAGAAAACTTTGTAGTTTAATCTACAGTATTCACTTTTTTGGCTCAGCGATGCTTCTTCGAGTTCATAGGTCATGAAAATAGTCAATATTTTTCGAAAAAATTACCCCAGCAGGGCAGGCAAATATTCAAACTTTTTTTTTTGTGAAAATCTAGTAATCCATTATAGTCATATACATACCAAAAATAATGTTAATGGGTATTAAAATAATTTTTATATACCCAAAACACTAAATTGAATGCCTACGTGCAGAGTCACTTTAAAATTGATTTTGCCGAAAGGAATCAAATTACCCCTAGTTAGACTCTATGGTAAATTACAAAGGAAACTTTGTAGTTTAATGTGCCATGCCCACTTTTTCTGAGCAGCGTTGCTTCTTTGAGTCCATAGGTCATGAAAATGATCATTATTTTTCGAAGAAATTACCACAGCGCCATCTTTAGGCATATATTTAAACTTTATTTTTGGTGAATATCTGGTTATACATGAGGGTCATATACATACCAAAAATAAAGTTAATATGTATTGAAATATTTTTTTTATACCCAAAAAACAAAATTTAATCTTTTTTGGGGACCTAAAACTCTTTTGGTCTTAGAGTCCAAAGTTTTGATCCGATCAAAGAAAAAAATTAGATTTGACCTAAAGTTAGATGTAGGAATAAGAAAAAAAAATATCATTTAAATCGAAGATGTGTTGAAGCAAAATTCCCAAAAACTGTTCGATTCTCTCGCGAAAGCATAGTTAATACGAAAAAAAATTTTTTTAATCATTCTTAAAACAAACAAAAGTACAGAATGTTTAAAACAATAAAAGAATCAGTCAAATCCAATAATTATTTTTCGAAATATTTGAATTTAAAAAATGTTTTTTAATGAAACCTCCTGTATATTTTTAAAGTTTTGAAATCTTAATTAAATTTTCTTTATTTTAATATTAATAGTTTGTATTTATCTCCAGCGGTTTTTGAGTTATTCGGGTTTATAGAAAATAATTAGCAAAATCAAGCACCCTAAAAAAACCAATAACTCTTTGATCTTTTAAATTGAAGAAACATTTTTTTGGGGTTTTAAACCCCACATGATATGTCTAAAATGGCGTCGTAAGGGAGCTAAGCCCCTTTGAAAGTAGCTAAAAAATTTGGTTTTTATTTAATAACTCACGAACCCTTTGAGATATAGCAGCGAGGTTTTGCAGGTGTGCTAATCTTAATAAGGCCCATCTTTGTATGTTATTTTCATGTAACTTATTTTAAACAGGGGTGTGCGAAACGAGAGGGATTATCAGTTTTTTGTCCCAAACTTTTTTCTGTGTAACTATTTTGTAATTTTATTTTTGGAATATGATTCATACATAAAAAAGGGACTTACGACGCATTTTTGGAAATATGTTTATATGAACTTTTTGTCACATTTTATAATGTAGAATCACACTTTAAAATTTCTGACCCTATTTCAAATACACCGTGTAGGCAAAAAAACCACTGTGTGCTATATCTCAAAAAACAAGCTGATCGAGAAAAACGGAAAAAGGTTCCGAAATCGGCGCATATATAGCCAGACGCAACTAAAAGATCCCCAAATAAAAAAAAAACCTTTTTTTGTAGAGTAGTGTTATTTTCCTGATTATAATTATTCTCCAGCTTAGCCAATTATGCTTAAAAAGTATAGTCAGAAATATTTCTGAAAATATATTTCCCTCTTCTGTATAGTTTTCCTTCAACTTCTCGGACAATTTAATCCTTTTTGACCACAGAAAAATCCGGGACATCTGGATACATGAAAAACACTTCTTTTGATGTAGTTTTCTCCTTCGAACGTTCACTGTATATTTACTATCGAGCTCATATGACCTTTTATTTGCAAGGTCGGTTTTGAAAATACCTATTTCATTATATACACGGTGTATTTTAAATAGCATGGGAAATTTTAACAGATTCTACATCATAAAATATGACAAAAAGTTCCTATAAACATATGTCTAAAAATGCGTCATAAGGGAGCTACGCCCCTTTGAAAGTGGCCCGTTTGTGTGTGTTATTTTCATGTACTTATTTCAACCAGGGGTGTGCCAAACGGGGGGGGGGGGCTTATCAGTTTTTTGTCCCAAACTTTTTTCTGTGTAACTTTTTTTTTGAAATATGATTCCTCAGGTCAAAATACATAAAAGGTACTCTTGTTGTAATACTGTAGGATTAACCGTTTTCGAGAAAAATTCATTTAAAGGTGAAATTTCACGGTTCGAGGACGAAAAATTAAATACTAAAATGTTGAAAACCAAAATTTTAATGATGCAGGGCAAATGTACATTAAAACCTAAGAAAAAAACCTCATATACAGGTACTTCCAAAAATTAACCCCAATGGAGCTATGGTATCCTAAATATGCACCATTTTTAAAGGGCCATGGTAGCTTTAAAAGCGTTTTTTCGACCTACATGTATGAAAACTTTTTTTTTTAGTTTTTGATGTAGAATAACATTGCATCATTGAAATTTTGGTTTTCGACATTTTAGTATTTAATTTTTTGTCCTCGAACCGTGAAATTTCACCTTCAAATGAATTTTTCTCGAAAACGGTTAATCCTACAGTATTAAAACAAGAGTACCTTTTTTATGTATTTTGACCTGAGGAATCATATTTTAAAAATAAAATTGCAAAAAAGTTACACAGAAAAAAGTTTGGGACAAAAAACTGATAAGGCCCCCCCGTTTCGCACACCCCTGGTTTAAATAAGTACGTGAAAATGACATACAAAGATGGGCCTTATTACCTCGTTAATATATCTCAAAGGGTTCCTGAGTTATTAAATAAAAACCGATTTTTTTAGCCAATTTCAAAGGGGCGTAGCTCCCTTATGACGCATTTTTAGACATGTTTATAGGAACTTTTTGTCATATTTTATCATGTAGAATCACCTGTTAAAGTTTCCGATGCTATTTCAAATACACCCTGTACAGTGATCCGCTTCACCTCCCGAAATTTACTTTTCCCATAAAAGAAATCCCAGAGAAACACAAACCACATAAATCATAAATCTCTTCTACGATGTCTCACGTGTATTTATTCAATAAGAAAATAATCGGTAGAGGGATTCGTGAGATTATTTGTTTTTATATTTTTTTCAGTGTATGTTTAATTTTTACTACGGATATCGAAAGAGTTTATTTTTTTAAAGCAATTTTGTAGAATATCTTTGTTTTTATTTTAATTTGTTTCTAAATTATTTAAAATCAAAATTGACAAAACATATTTTTAAATCAAGTAACCTGTTAATATAATTAAAAAATTTTAAAATAATTTAAAATCTAGCTTAACGCCATCTATAAATTTTATGTTAGAAAATTACCACAAAATGACTCTAATTTAGTACCAACGCCAACTTAATTTTATTCTATAGATATTGTGTTCTGGTGCTTAGAGCCATTTTGTGGTAATTTTCTAACATAAAATTTGTAGATGTCATTACGCTAATTTTAAATTATTTAAAAAAAAATTAATATCACAACAGGTTACTTGATTAAAAAATGATTTTTGTCAAATTTGAATTTAAATTATTAAGAAACAAATATAAATAAAAACAAAGATATTCTACAAAATTTCTTAAAAAAATAAACTCTCAATATCCGTAATAAAAATTAAACATTCACTGAAACAAATATAAAAACAAATAAAATTCGATTTACTCACGAATCCCTCTACCGATTATTTTCATATTGACAATAAATACTTGTAAGACATCGTATAAGATATTTATGAAAAAATCCCCCAATATACATTTTATTATTTTTTATTTTCAGGATGATTTTGGTCGTGCACAAAATTTCTCGGCAAATCCAGCCGCCGAAGAGGAGGAAGAGTGGTAATTTTTATACTAGTTCCTAAGACCATACTATTAAGTAAATACAATCATTTAATAATACAGGAGAAAATGATTTAATAAATAGAGAAAAACTCAAATAAGCTTTAAGTATAGTTTAAGAAAATGTTATTTTTGTATGCCAGTTTTTGCCTGTGTTATTAAATGAAAACAATTTGTTTTCTTGTTAACGTTTTTAAAAAGTTGACTTTTTGTGTTTAGAATATATACGTTTATTTTTTTTATTTAACTGTTAAGTTATATTTTATGTTTGTTCCACACTTTAAATGCATGTATGAATGCCATATAGCACAATGTGATAATTTCTAAGACATATATGTTTAAGAGTTATGTGGCTGTACTGATATTATATAATAAAGTATTTTCTATAAAATATTTAAAAATTTGTTTCCTAAAGTTTTGTTATTTGACATGGAAGACGACAATATCGTACTTTTGCATTTCATTCTGTAGATACAAGGTCCCACGAAAGCACAGAGGCCGATTTTTAAAACTAGGGAGATTTTAAGGGAAAAAATTACAATGTAAAATAGGTAATTTTTTTTACATAAACACTTGACTGCGGTGCTGCTCCCAGAGACATGTAAGCAAATAACTTTTACCTCAAGAAGTAATTTCAGACCAATGTTTATGAAGGTGTCATCTTTTTGTTTGTTTATTTACTAACAGAAACGCGATACAGCTTTGTGGTGTAAAATGTACATGTCGGTAGTCGACTTTCAGGCTACCTAGTAGCGATGTTGCGTTGCATGAATTCAAATCATTATACTTAAATTAAAAATGTAAAAAACTTTATGGTGTATACTATAATTATGTTTAATAATATAGTATATTAAAATCTATTAAAATTAAACTACTAGTTCATATAAAACTCATATAGAACTAATGTTTCTTAAAATTTACAATAAAATATCCAAAGTATATGTTTCCAATCGGCAACACTGTACCCCTGTCAGTAATTTTACGACATTAGTCTGAGTTTACACATTCTTTCTCTTTACGCGTACTAAGTGTAAACAATAGCCACTCCACCAGCCCCTCACCGTAGTTGGTTCACGATTCAAACGAAGCATACGGTAGATTACATCATGTTCCTTCTTGAGGTAAAAGTTCTTTGCATTTAAGTAACCATTAATCGGAATAAATTCAGTTATGACTCATCAACGTTGAAAATAAACACAGAAACATAGGCTTACGGAATAATTTTGCCGAATTATGAGGGAAATTTTTATAAAGGTCACTAAATCGAAACATTTGACGACTAATTTGTAAACACAACAATATTGAATATACATATTAACTATAAATATGTAAATATATCGGTCTTTTTCGAAGAAAATAAAAATGTAAATATTTAAAACCTCGCATCAACGATAGAATCGACGCGGCGCCTATGCGAGCACTGGAAATTCGCCGATGACTGTAAGTAACGTAGCCCGTAATTTTGTAAATCTTAAACATATTTTATCGCCACAAATGGCTTTATAAATTTATCAATCATAATTATATAATAATTATTGTAAGAAACTGTACAAATCCCCGGGGGCATGTGCTGCACAAAAATTATACAACTTTTTTTCTTGCCCTGATCTAAAGGTAAAATTTTCTTACTAATTCAAGGGCGTAGAATCCAAATCTAACCTTAGAAAAATTCCAGCACCTCAAAATTTTGTGATATAAGTCCAGGAAATAATGACGTTTTTTTATCAAATCAAAATCTTTAAAAAAGTAGGAATTTAAAAATTTTAGGGTATATTAAAAAAAAATACGAGGAATTCATATGCAAAGGACCTACTGTACCATTAGTAACTATGCCAAAAAAAGGGGTTAAAATTAAAGTGCAGAGTTTAGTTAGTTTCTCATTTGTGGCAAAACTATCAAATTCGTATAAAAATTTTATAGGACAATTTGTAGATTATAAAATTCTCTACAAAAATATATAAACAAATATTTTTTTATTTGGGTTAGTTTGTTCGTAAAAAGTAAATAAACGAAAAATCAATAAAATTAAAGCACACTGAAAACTTTTTTCCCGATCACAAAAAATATTTTTTTCTTATCAATTTAAATTTTATTACAGGCAATTAAGTATGCCAATTTAAAAATTATAAATAATTGCGTATTTTTTGTCTTTTTTTTTAATCCGTAAGTACAGTTGTTTATGCCTTTTAAATATTCTATTTTAAAATCAAACTATGATAAAAATAATGCATTGAGAAATTCGAAACTACCGTATAATACTATTCTACGCGCTGTGAATTGTATAATAATTAAATTCATACTTTACGTGGTAGTTAACTTTAATTTAGTTTAAATAAATACGGCACATGGCCAAATCCGTATCTGACGTTTTTATTTATTTTGAAACTGTTCTACCTCATAAAAAAAAATTGAATTTTTGATATATTTTATCGAATACGAATACATAAACAAAAATGGCGGTTGTGTTTAGCCAAAAATGGCCCTTTTTGGTTTTTCAAAAGAAAAAAAAAGTAATTTTTATATAGGTTGTAATGTTCGAAAATCGACAATATTTGGTCTGTTTTTATAGACTATTCTTATAGTCATTATGCGTGCCAAATTTGAAGTCAATCGGAGCGACACAACCGGAGAAAAAAATAATTTGTGTCGAAGTAAAAAAAATAATTCTGATCCGGTAGCCGGGGCGGTTTAACCGTTTGATACTTAATTCGTCACGGCAAGAGCGTGGGTTCGAGTCCCCGCGCTGGAAGCCAAATTATTTAATTCATGCGATGAGGCATTGAGATTTGTGTCCGACTGTACATTATATGGCTGCTCTCGTTGTGGCATGGAGAATTGTGTTTGACTATACAGTATGGCTGCTCACCTTTTAACATGGTGAATTGTGGCCGACTATACAGTAAGGATGCTCTTTTTGCGGTGTTATCTTGAATTGTTAAATTTGATTCTACTTGTATATTGAACTAGGTGGCAGAAATAATTGTTTGTTAAATTTCTATAAAAATAATTTTTTGACAAAAATTGTATCTGTGCCTTACGAACAGTGGTAGGAAGTCCACAGTTAGATTTATGTACTTTTCTACCAGGGTAAGCAATCATTTAAGTTCTGCTTTAAATTAAAATAATTAAAAAAGATATAAACTTATTAAAAAAAACTGGCACACAAATAGGAGGGTTCTTGGGGCACAGCCAAGCTGCCTCAAATTTTGATATATTGTAATTTCGGGGGTAAAAATTAAATTAGCAACATTACAGCCAAATTAAATAACCAGTTTCGGAGAAAAATGCTTTTAAAAAATCATTTTATGACAGATTTTTTGACGTATATTAAGGTTATTTTTGTACTTTCATAAATAACTTAATTAGTCGTTTTACTTTTATTATACTCTATTAATTAAAGAAATATTATATAAAAGGCTTTATTATCATTTACTTACATGTGATAATAAATATTATAACTTTTGTGAATCTTCTAATATGCTGAGTTTTTCTACGTGTTTGCTAATTATATGCAAACATTTGCACATTTTCTGTTATATTTTTACTTGATTATGTTGAAACATGGTTTGGTATATGGACAAATATTTTATAATTATATATTTTAGATTTTCTTGATATATATTTTTAAAATTACATCTGATAGTTGACAAATCTGCCATGATATTTTCATAGGTAATAGTTATTTATGGTACTAGTGGGTAAAGTAAGATATTGCCCATGAGAAAATTAACCTGCGAGGCGTCAGCCAAGCAGGTTAATTTTCGAGAGGGCAATATCGGTTTACCCATGAGTGCCATACATGGTTTTATCCAATAAATAGCTTAGGAATTCATATTTTTATTAAAAATTTTAATGACATTTACAAGAAAATAATTTGACAAGTGCCAGTTGAGTGGATAAAATAAATAATTATCCACTCAATAAAGTAAAAGCCTCGCGGGGGTTATTATTGAGTTTATCTATTTAAAATAAAGCCGGTAATTGTCTTATTATCTGCATGTATTGCATAAAATATATTATTGAGATTGCAACCGATAGCAACAACTTTTAATAAATATCACTATAAATAATCAAACAAGTTTGTTACAATAACATAAGATTAAAATGAATAGGGGAGAAAGGGGTAATAAGAAAGGGGTAATAAGAAACGATCAAGAAAAAAGCATGAAAAATTTCTTCTAAAAAGTACAAAGAACTCACATCCATAAGCTATTATTCCTAAAAATTGCAGGTTGAATTTTCATATTTTTTTTAAGTAAAAAGTTAACATGTATTCATGAACTTTAATGTTTAAAGTGGGACCATTTTATCTTTGACTATGAATAAAAATTTTGTTTGGTTTTAGCAGGCTTTGCAACATTGATATATTTGACTGACATTTAAAGGTTTGTAAATGTCATTATAATAATTTATTAAAAGTGATTCTGGTGTTTGCAGAGTTGTTTTCTCTTATTACCCCAGGTATTGTATTTTATTAAAACTATTTATTTAAGGAACGATAAGAAACAAAAAGTTGATGATAAAAGCAGTGTAAAGAAAAATGATAAAGGTAAAAATTAAATTTCTCGATATTCATCAGAAACTAAAAGGACAAAGAAAAAATCCAAAGTAATAGAGAGTGACTCATCGTCGGAAAGTTTAACCTTGGAACTTGAAGACGCTGACGAAGACTTAAATATCTCTGATATCGAAGAAGAGGAGTCACCAGAACTGGCGCTACTAGAAAAAAAATTTTATGCAGTAAATTTAAATCTAAACTGGTATTTGGCCTTTATTCAAGAGGATTTGAATGAATTA
The DNA here is from genome assembly GCA_958510825.1 of Brachypterus glaber. NCBI lineage: Eukaryota > Metazoa > Arthropoda > Insecta > Coleoptera > Kateretidae > Brachypterus > Brachypterus glaber. Next base: position 30,983,109 of record OY294045.1, on the reverse strand, counting down.
TATCAAATTAAGATTTTACAATCAGAAATGGATGAATTTAGCTGGCCTCCAAATGAAAATATAGAATTTGTTCAAAGAAGACATTTTTTTTATGGACCCATTCAATTGTTGGGAAATGGGCCATTCTAATTACGCAGAAGCGATAAATTAAACATCAACAATGGGTTTAATTGTTTGTAAAAGTTAAAATTACCAGTTATTATTACTGCTTTTCATCATTTTTTAGTTTTTTATAAAAAAATTTAAATGCGTTTTTTAGTTTAACAGTTCACCTTTTCAAAATAAAATTTTGTTTATTGATAAGTTTTTTAATCTTTATTAATTTTTGTTCAAATTAGACGTGCTTTAGAGGTGTGTCTTGTGTATTCAGTTTATTTGTTTAAGCCTTTTTTATAGGGTATAATATTTTCGTTTCTTAATACCCCATAAGGGGAGTGTTTCTTATTACCCCTTTCTCCCCTATGTAAAATTCTACTAAATATTAAACTAAATTAATACCTAATGTAATTAAAGATGTGATTTTTGCCCTTGTTCGTAGAATAATATGTAAGCTTCACCTGATACGATCGATATTGTGAAATTGAAGATACTCTAGAGTAGTTGTATTCGTACCACGTGTGATTATCGGGATGTTTACAATAGGCGGTGTAGTTTCCGCTATACGCGACATAATTGTTCAATCTAATTCTTCTAGAGGGAAGTCTACGGTGACTCTGAGCTTACTTACTTACTATAAAGGGTTCACTAATATATTATGTTGCTAGGCAATATCAATAATACGTTTTACCTATAAAAATATCTTGACAGATTTGTCAACCATCAAATGTAGTTTTGAACCAAAAACTTTTCGCAAAAAAAAATGAATCGACTTCTGTGTCTCTAAAAAGTAAAAAATAAAAAATACTTAAATCGGTGCCAATTTCACCATTACCTAAATTTATTACTAAAAATATTTTTTTCATTATTTTATTATTGTTAGCTGTGAAATTGGCACCGAATTAAGTATTTTTTATTTTTTACTTTTTAGATACACAGAAGTCGGTTCATTTTTTTTTGCGAAAAGTTTTTATTTTTTACTTTTTAGAGACAGAACTTGCAGATTTGTAACGTCATCTAAGCTAAATTATAATTGTCCTTCCATCTCGGCAAGCTGCTGACGTCACAACGTCATTATATTAAATATAAATTTCTAAAAAATAAAAGTAATATTTTTATTTCAGCGCCCAAGAGTCCAACCAACCTTATTTTAAAGGAAATACTAAAGTAATTTACTAAGTAATAATCAAATAACGCCTTATAGTAAAATCACAAAATTTATCATTTTCTCTTGGTATTTTAATATTACAGGTCCAAAGTTTAGAGGCATTTAAAAGATTTTCAGTGTGCCGCAATATTTGAGTGACCCGGCTTATCCGATATTTCTCTAAAAATTTGGTTAGTAGTAGAACCAAATTAAGCCGTTTTTAAGTAAACTTGCGTTAAAATTATTAGATTTATCTTAATTATCCGGCTTACCCAGCATTATCCGAGCGTCAAATTAAAACGGGACCACCTCATGAATGCCCTCTTTAAGTTGCAAGAAGTTTCATCAAATTCCGTTCATTCGATACAAAGTTATGCGGGAACAAAACATAAAACAAAACAATCACACGTCGAATTGATAACCTCCTTTTTGGAAGTCGGTTAAAAATATATCAAGAAAATCTAAAATATATAATTATAAAATATTTGTCGATATACCAAACCATGTTTCAACATAATCAAGTTAAAATATAACAGAAAATATGCAGATTTTCGCATATAATTAGCAAAAATTCAGCATATTGGAAGATGCTTTATATTTTTTAGAACCACATGTAAGTAAATGATAATATAGCTTTTTATATACTATTTCCAATGCCTGTTCTTTAATTAATAGAGTATAATAAACTTAAAACGACTAATTAGGTTAATATCAACGTAAGTAAAAAAATAACCTTAATATACGTCAAAAAATCTGTCATAAAATTATATTTTTAAAAGCGTTCCTCTCCGAAACTGGTGATTTAATTTGGCTGTAATTTTGCAAATTTAATTTTTACCCCCAAAATTCAAAATATCAAAATTTGAGGCAGTTTAACTGTGGCCCAAGAACCCCCCTATTTGCGTGCCAGGTTCTTTTATATTTAATTAATAAAACTTTTATTCTAAGAATAATATATTATTCTAAGTATCTTACGATTTGTGTATTTTTAAATTGCAGAAACTTAATATTTTAAGCAAAATTTCCACTTTCAATGTAAAATAACTACATAACGCTACCGATTTTTAAATAGCATACGTCATTTGGTAGGCTACACTAAGTACTTTAATGCTTAGATGCACGTTTTTGCCCATTTTTTTTGTACAAGGAAGTAAATTGATCTTTTGTATAGCATTTACATATACTTTTTGAGTAAAAGTCCGCTTTTGGTCATAATATAGTAAAAATTAGTAACGAGGGGTTTTCGAGGATGCTCAAACCGAATCTGTCTTCAAAATAGCGGATCAAACATGGCGGCTAAATCTGTTAGATTTTATTGGATCTGATGAAAATTGGTATTTAGGAGTTTTCCAGGATGCTGAAATCGAATCTGTTTTTAAAAATTCAAAATTAAAAATGGCGGATCTAATATGGCGGCCAGATTTTATTGGATATTGATGAAAATTTCTATTCAGAGGTTTTCGAGGATGCCAAATCCGAATCTGTTTTTAATAATTTATAATTCAAAATGGCGGATCTAATATGGAGGCAAAATCTGTAAAATTTTATTGGATTGTGATGAAAATTGGTATTCTGGGGTTTTTGAAGATGCTTAAACAGAATCTGTTTTTAATAATTCAAAATGGCGGATCTAATAGGGCGGCAAAATGAGTTAAATTTTATTTAATTCGGATGAAAATTTAAAGGTTCTTGACGATTCTGAAATCGATAACTGAGATGATGTAAATTGATACGAAAATCATTTTAAAAACAAATTAGGTTTTAGCATCCTCAAAAACCCCCAAATATCAATTGTCATCAGAATCCAATAAAATATAACAGATTTAGCTGCCATATTAGATCCGCCATTTTGAATTTTTAAAAACACATTCGGTTTCAGCATCCTCGAAAACCCCTTGTTAGTAATTTTTACGATATTACGGCCAAAAGCCGAGTTTTCGCCAAAAACGAAGGCCTCCTGGCACATAGTGCCTAGGTCACAGCGTTCAAAAATAAAACTAATGTTAATCAGGCCTATTCACATGTACCATTGATATTGAGATTTGTGGCAATATTGACGAAAATTGCAAGGTCATTTACGTCAACTGTATTAAAACTGCATGGGATTGTAATTTTTGTCAATATTGAATAGATTTCAATGGTACATGTGAATAGGCCTAAATGGGTATGGCAATCAGGCCTATTCACACGTACCATTGAAATCTATTCAATATTGACAAAAATTACAATCCCCTGCAGTTTTAATACAGTTGACGTAAATGACCTTGCAATTTTCGTCAATATTGCCACAAATCTCAATCTTAATGGTACATGTGAATAGGCCTGAATGAATCACATGTGAATCATGGGAATGTCAACGTGTTAAATAATTAAAGGAAAATCAGTGGCGTAGCTTTAAAGTTTGGTTATTATATTATTCACAACGCCTGCGCTAGAATAGTATTATACGGTAGTTTCGAATTTCCCAAAATCGCCAAAAAAATTCCTAGACACATGGATACAACTTTGAAAATGTGCATCCGTCCGTCCTATGTCACGATTTTTGTGGACACGATAACTCCAGAACGGATTGATCGACTCGAAATGTTCAGGAAAAATCTAGTTCTATGAGGGGAAGATCACTATTGTTTTTTAAAATAATCCACCCAAAACAAAAAAGTTATGGGGGGTTAAACTTAAAAACAAAATAAAAAACTATCATTTATTTTTTTTAAGTTATTTCGTTTTTGGCAAAAAAAATATTGAAGATGTTTGAATTTTTATTTTATTTTTTTTTGAAAATTATTTTTTTTAAGTATTTGGGAAAATGCAATAGGTATACCATTTACTGTGAATAATATAATATATCGTCGGCTTACAAGTAAAGAGCACTAAGTCCAAAAACATGGTTTTGAGATATTGACAAATTTAACTTTCATTGTTGTTTTTTAATTTTTGTAATAACTGTTTTTGGAAAAAAAACTACCGCAAATCGCAATGACATGTTTTGACATAATGATGTCCCATTTGCAGTTAAATAAAGAAAAATTAAAGTAGTTTAATTCAACTAAATTTGAAAAAAGACATGGACTTAGTGCCTTTTACTTGTAGGCCCACGACGTCGGCTTATAAGTAAAGAGCACTAAGTCAATAAAATAATATAAAAAAATATTTAAAATTAAAACCTTTCTATTAATTAAACGTAATGTATAACTATAAAGTAGAAAACAAGATGTTTACATACATTTTCAAAAACTAGATTTTTAAAAGAAGGGAACGTTTCCAAAATTAATAAAATGAATTAGTATTAATTATATGAAACTGCTTACTATGCCAGAACTAAGATAGTTTTCAGAGGCCATCGGCTGTGCCGGCAAAGAAGCATTTCCTAAAGTCAATAATTATGAATCATTATTAATGATAAAACACTTCACGGTGCAATTCTAAGGGCTGTTTTTCGAACTTGCCGCGAACTTTAGTTTTTTTCTTATATTCTTGTTATTTATGTAGCAACCAAGGATTTAAGAGCAAAATTAATATAATCTATCAGTTAAAATTTGAATGCGTTTGTCAGTACAATAAATAACGCGATATTGTATCATATAAATGATTCAAGCAATTATATTTTTATACAATTACTCTTTTTAGAAAGTCGCTTAGTGCAGAAACATTTGAAATAATCTACAAGTAAAACGCACTAAGTGCACTAAGTGACTTAGTGCCTATTGCCAGATAAAATTTTAATCAAAATCAAATTGGTGCGTTTTGTATAGTGGGTAACTCCCTTGGCAGTTCACCTAGAAGTTAGTTCGGTTTACCTATACATAGATCATCAAAAATTAACTACAGTGCTATTAAAATCTCATTTTTGCAAAAATGTGACTTAGTGCCTTTTACTTGTAAGCCGACGATATATAATAATGGAATGAGCAACATTACATATCTTCACGGCTTGTTTAAAAAATGTACTGTTTTTTTGAACTTATTTACTGTTTTTTTATTATCAATTTACATTTTCAATATTTGAATTTGTTTGGACTTGGACGTTTTAGGAATGGGTCGTCAATGTCGGTGATTTTGTCACGGCTCCTTAGACGGAACCGGAACTGGTAAACCACTCTAAAAATAACTTTGTTTTCGTATGCGCGCGATTCCAATCTATTAAAATAAGGAGGACCGTACACCTGATGTTATTTATCCCGTATTTCATTGGTGGTAATCGCGCGCTTGCCTGTAACTTTTTTATTTCTAGAGCATAGCCTTAACTAAGGCGTGACGAAGGTGGCATTTGCCACGGGCGCAACACTTAAGAGGGTCGCCAAAGACTAAAGAATGTACCTACGTACTTTTAGTTATGAAGAACTGCATAGTTTTTTTTTGTTCATATTTTATTAATAATGTCAAATCAGAAGGCGTTTTTATTTTTGTTACTTTTTTCCTTGTTTACTTAACCTAATAAAAAACTTTAAATATTTCAGTTGTTTTTATATTGGGTAGAGGGCGCAAAGTGATAACCTGCCACATATGCAAACAGCTCTATTCTAGAGCCCTAGAGGTAGAATATTTTAAATTATGTCTCGTAACGTAATTGTTTTTTTACTTCTGGTTTAACCGGAAACGACCCTAACTTTTTGGTTTGGTTTATTATCAAACTATAGGCACATATCCACCTGTAATAAGTATTCTCTACTATATCTTACGTATTAATAATGGGAGATCAAAAAATATTTAAAGTTAGAATAATGTTAATCCATTAATGAGCTGTTTTTACTAAAAAAAAATCAATTCTTAAACGAGATTATTAGTAAAATGTAAACAATTCAATCAATAGAAATAAAAAACCATAATTTCTGCATATGCTAAGCCATAAATAAATAAATAAATTGAAAACATGCATTTAAAAATACTCCTTACAAAAAATTCTAAATATGTATGAATATTTACCATTGGGCAGAGAAGTAGCAGATACCTGGCACCAAAAATGTATAATTCATTACCTACTGATATTAACAACACAAAATGTATAATTAGGTTTAAACAATTATGCAAGGATTATATTTTAGAGTTGCCTAGAAATACAATTAGTCAAACAATAGATCTAAAAAATAACCCTTCCTAAATATAAAAAAATATTAAAAAAGAAAATACACATATATACTACTTTCTTACTTACTTACCTTCTATACAACTTATTATTCAGCTTTATTTATCAACCCTTTTTAAAAACTTTATTTTAAATTTTAATATTGTTCGTCTATGTTTCTGTTTGTCTCTTACCTACACAATATGTTTATTTTTAAATTTTGGTGTGTATATCCTCCTTAAAACTGTTTGTTTTTATTTTATATCATTTAATTTTTTGTGTTTTGATATGGTTTAACTGTTTCTTGATATCTAATAGGTTATATATATATATATATTAGACTTTAAGTTTTTCTAAATTTTAGATTGTAAGTTTTCTATTCCATAATGAATAGTATTATCTAAAAGGATAGTATTATTTTGTATTTATATTATTATTATTTTGTATTTATAATGCACATACAAATGCACTAGTTGCGTTTAGGTGCTTATAGCATATTTATTGTATCTTTTTATTCAATAAATATTATTATTATTATTATTATTATATTATTATATTTAGACGGTAGTTAATTTCTAAAGTTGGAAAAAGGTTAGAATTTAGTTACGTAAATAACGTTAGATTGATGTATTTTACAAAGTTTTTGTCAAACGTTAGTTTTTAACGTTAGATTTACAGATTTTATTTTTTTTTCTCCCAGGGACCCGGCTGGCTGTCTGGTCCTATGCACGCATGCAACTTTATCTATTTCTTTTCTATCCTATAAAGAAAAAAAAATAAAGTCTTTAGTCAATGCATTTATTTTTGTTAAATTTAAATTAAGTTTCCGGAAGTACTAGCCATTTGATTCGTAGGGGGCGTTGGAAAATTACCCTCCGTCCAAGTTATTAAATTATGTTCTGACATTTGAGAAGCTTGAAAATGGTCGCTAAGCAACCTTTGTGAAAAATCCACGTGTCCCTGATAAGCATCGTTCTCCCTTTGTGAATCGTTGTAGATTCTGTAGAGATCTGAAAATGTAAAATACATTATTATTATTATTATTACTATTTAAATAAAAACCAGTCAGGCCACCCCGCGATCCGACACCTACGAGGTGACGAGCTGGGAAAGACAAATAGCTGCTCTCCACGTCCACGGAGTAAGCGACTACTGGGATTGATTTTTATGTGTTAAGATTATACTGCACTACACTCAAAAAATTGCCGACACCATTTTAGTTGATTCTAGACCTATTTGATGCGTTGTTTTCGGAACGTTGCTTCGTTTTTGTCGATCAGCTTGTTTTTTTTTTTGAACTCTAAGCCAAAATAAGCGGATTTAAAATATATTTATTCGTTTGTTTTTTATAGGCTTCTATATTTTCATAAAAATTTTATATAAATATTAAAGATATGGCTTTGATTTTTATTGGCAACACTAATGCGCATGTGAAGTTTGTAAAAAATAAAAAAAAGTTTTGGATTGAATCCTGTAACGCAGATTTTACGGGGAGTTTTTGAAAGCAAAACAACAATATTTTGAATTATTTAATGTTATTTTATTGTTTTAAATCAATGATAAAGTTTTTTTTTGATTTTTCGTTTTGTTTTTGTTCATAATAAATTTAATTTATTGTCTTTCTCTTCTAAAAATAAATAAAATAATATTTTAGTTTTTTCGATAACCCCTGGTAAAATATCTGTCACTTGATTAAATCTAAAACTATTTTTATATTTATAAATCGCACATACAGTGTGTCCCCGGATCGACTTGACAATACCACAAAATGACCATTTTTTTTTGAATTAAGAAAAACTACTTTGGGACTTTGCCCTGCTTGCTTAAAAACTAATTTTTGTCAAAATAAAATTTTGAAAAATTATAGGTGGCGCCAGTTTTCAGTGAAAGAGTAAAAAGTTTTCAGATAAACTTACCTTTCCGTAACAGATATAAAAAAAGTTATTTAAAAAATAGGTTTATAATCAAAAATAGGAGCCGCATGTCAAATTTTTATAATTTTAACTCATAATAATTTTTTTTATTAAAAAATGTATCACTGAAAACTTCGCTATAGTCAAGTACTATATATACGTACTAATTGTTTTTGTCAAAGTTTGACATTATTGTTTAATTAAAAACATAGTTAAGAGAAAAATAAGATTAAAAATGCTTACAAAAGAACAAAAAATTTTCATTGTTTAGTGCTATGGTTTAGGTCAAGTTTCCTTACAATATGTAAGAGATTTATTTATTGAACAATTTGGCATTGAAATATCTAGACAAAGTATCCACAATGTATTAAAAAAATTTACTGAAACTGGTAGTATCAATGATATTAAAAAAAAAGAAAAAGAAACTAGACGAGGACGATGCCGCCACAATAATTGCCCTGCAGTCTGTAGAGGAAGATGCCAAAATGGCTCTAAGAAAAAGATATTCTGAGTTGGGTATAAGTAAAAACCACCTCCAAAGAATATACAAAGAAAATGAAATAAAACCTTATAAAATTCAATTTAGGCATAAACTTAAAGATGGGGATGAGGGAAGAAGGCTACTTTTTTGTTTAACTATTGGTGAAAGAATATTAGAAAACAGAAATTTTCATAAATTTATAGTATTTTCGGATGAATCATTTACTACAAATGGTGTTGTTAGTTCTCAAAATTGTAGGTATTGGAGCAGGGATAATCCTAATTTTCTTATTAGTAGAGATAATCAATATGACACTGAACTTAGCAGATTTATATATTTAAACATGCTTCAGCAATACTTTTTGGCAGAAATGGAAGACGTTAATTTAAATTTTTGGAGAAATTTTTATTTTCAGCAAGATGGGTGTCCGGTCCACACTTCCGAAATGGTTACACAATGGTGTAATGAAACTTTTGGTTAAAAGTGGATAGGTGGAAACGGGCCCATCTTGTGGCCAGCACGATCCCCGGACATTACACCAATGGATTTTTATTTTTGGGGAAAATTGAAACAAAACGTTTATAAAAGAAACTTTGGAAATAATTTAAATATGCTTAAAGAAGCTATAAGAGAAGAGATACGAAATATTGGAAGGGAGGAAATACAAAATGTTTATAAAGAATTTAAAAGAAGAATAGAGAAATGTGCGGAAAATGGCGGTGGATATGTAGAATTTCAATAAATTAATAAAAATATACGAATTGCTAGAATTACCTTTTGTATTGTTTACTGTTTAAAAAATAATAAATAGGTACTTAAAATTAAAGTAACATTTACATTACTGTCAAGTTTCCAGTGTTTGAATTTTTTTAAATAAAAAAAATTTATGAAGTAAAAGTACTAAATTTTGGTATGCGGCTCTTATTTTTAATTATAAATATATTTTTTAAATAACTTTTTGTTGTATCTTTTACGGAAAGGTAACTTTACCTGAAAAATTTTTACTCTTTCACTGATATCTGGCGCCACCTACAATTTTTCAAAATTTTATTTTGACAAAAATTAATTGTTAAGCAAGCAGGGCAAAATCCCAAAAAAGCTTTTCTTAATTCGAAAAAAAAGGGTCATTTTGTGGTATTGTCAAGTCGATCCGGGGACACACTGTATGAGTTAGTATTACGTATAAAAATTAGAGTCGTATTTATATGAAAATTTTATCAAAATATATCGAAAAAATGCGAAAAACTCTCACTTTTTGAATTTGGAAGCCTATAAAAAACAAACGAGTTAAGATATTTTAAATCCGATTTTTTGGCTTAGGGCTCTTAATAGAGAAGCAATCAACGGAATAAAATAATTAGACCTTATTTTTTTATCAAAAAACAAAAAAACGAGCTGATCGAGAAAAACGGAAAAAGGTTCCAAAATCAGCCAGACGCAACTAAAAGGTCCACGGCAAATAAAAATATTAATATGAAACGAATACCCTTTCTAGGCGGGTGGAAAAATGAGAACGTTTATAAAATATCAAATTGGCTTCGGCTTCTTTTCATCTAATCCAAAAAAAAAAATTCTTTTTCGGTCGACTTTAATAACGGGTGTTTCCACCCGTAAAAAAAATCTTTTTTTCGTAGAGCAGTGTTAGTATTATTATTTTTCACAATTATCCGGTTCTTAATAGAGTAGTGCGGAAAATATTTCAATGAGTCGATGGTCTCCCAGGACGGGAGACAATGTGTGTCATGTGTAAGATTAAAGTTTTCTGCACTAGTATGTATGTATATTGTTTCTGGAACTTTTAAGGGTTTTATTGCAGCTTTTACATTTTTTGGTATAAGACCCGTTGATAAGAAGATTACTGAAAAATCTAAACAGTCTCGATAGTCTCCCATGACGGGAGACAATGTGTGTCATGTGTAAGATTAAAGTTTTCTGCACTAGTATGTACATATGTATATTGTTTCTGGAACTTTTAAGGGTTTTAATGCAGTTTTTACATTTTTTGGTATAAAACCCGTCGATAAGATGATTACTGGAAAATCTGAACAGAAGTTTGCCACATCGCTTCGATTTTACTAGAAAGGTTTCGTTATGTTTAGTTTTTATGTTTTCGCTGTTAGGTATACTGCCCGACTAATCTAAAAAGCAGTAACTCCAGTAAATATTACATCAGAATTGACGTGAAAACGTTGCTATGCGACAAAGGGAGTTACTGCTTTTTAGCTTTTTTTTCGAGACCTATGACAGTAATGTCTGGCCTATCATGAGTCACATTCTTGTCTTTATTAATAAATCTTTAAAACAATGTATTTTTAAGCATTTCACCAAATACAGGGTGTCCCAACTCTATTTACCCAGCGATTTTTACGAAAACTAAAAGAGATAAACAAGTTCTGAAAATTTTTTTTTTCTTAAATGAGACAACAATATCTATAAAAAGTAGCTAAAAATAAAATCCGTCCCTCAACAAACCTTCCCAACTAACCCCTAAAATTATTTTTTTTAATGGCACCCCTATATTTCTGTTGTTGTATTGGTTGTATTGTACATATCCTCGAGGGCTTGTAAGAAAACATGTATGTACTTGTAATAGCATAAATTATGTTATTATGTTACATAATATGTAAGCAGTAGACTATTTTAAAAAATAATAAAACTTAAATCTAGCTTACAATACATTTTAATCTGGTGTGGGGACCTGTACCTTGAAATCGGCTGAAGCGGAAGGGGTTAAACGATTTTATCATCAATTATGCTTAGTTATACCAATAAAATAGTCTTTTCAACTAGCAAATTTTAATTTTTAAAACATATTTTTATTTTAAACCAAAATGCAATTTTTTGAACTATTTCCCATAGTTTTTCTTAAACAGTAGGTATACCGTTTCAGAACTGCACATGTTTATACATAGGGGAATGTGGGGAATTCCGAACTATAGGGAATGCCGAACCATTGACTCATCTGTCATTATCTGACATTCGATCTATACGACTTCTGTCATCGTATTATTTCAGCCATCTGATTTTTCCATTAGCAGTCGAACCGATGAGACGTATTTTGTGCTTTCTGCGATAATCAAGTGATTTTTGAGATTCCAAAAGTGTTTTTGTGTTTTAAAAACTACATTGGTTTTTCAAAAATTTTGCGTAAAACCAAGCAGGTAAATATCTTTAAAATCATTGTGTGTGAATATTATTTACACTCAAAAAAAACTTTTTGCATGAAATTTGGTTCTGTGGCTCATGGGCGGCTATTTTGTAGAACATAGCTTGTGGGGAATGTCGAACCACTTTTTGTGGGGAATATCGAACCACTTAGTTTTTGACATTTTTCAAGTAGATAATGTATTTTTTATGCTCCTTAATGGTTTTTCATGCGAAATTACAATAAATTATCGACAAAAAACTAGTTATAGGTAGTTTTTCAATTGTGGCGTATCACATGAAAAACTTCTAAGAAATCTTGATAAAAAACTTATAAAAGACGGTCATAGATTATAAATCACATTTATTATAATAATTATACATATAATAATTATAATAATATATATAATAATTATAATAATTATATATTATAATTATATATATAATAATTATAATAATTCAAATAATTATTTGAATTATGCAATTTGAAAGTTTCATTCTCATTTATATTATTATTACAAGAATAGATGCGCGTAGAAGCTCCAGAACATTTTAGAAAATTCTAGAACACTGATCTAGAGATCAGTGTTTTAGACGCGCCTCTGGATACGTCTGGACCCTTCTGGAACGTTTTCCGCCTACAGGTATAAAAAGGGCCGCGCGGCCTTGTTTTGTCCTTAAAATTGTAACAATCTGCTGAAATTTTTTAAAAAGCATTAATAGGTTTTATCAAAGGAGGCATTGAAATCGTAAATTTTACAACATCATATCATTCTGACAAGAGATTTTAAAAGTTGGGTTAAACTTTTGACAAAAACGGTCTAGGGTAAATTAAAGTAAGTAGCCTTAGTTACAAACGTTAATCTAACGTTACATTTTTTTATAAAATAGCCATCTTTTTAGGTGGCCCTAAATATTTTTCGTGTAATATGCTGTTATACTTCGACAAATACGTTTACCTCTCCGAAAAACTTTATATTTAGTTAGTTTGTTTAAAGCAGCTGGGGGAAGCTTGGGAGCTGCACTCTAACTGTGACTCACTCAACCCCCAGCCTCAGAGGTTTGTAGATAGACTTAACTTCAAAGTGAGTCAAAGGTGTTAAAAGAAAGAATGATCATAGGTGAATGATATTTTATTTGGATAGAATTTGGTTTATATACAATTTAGAACTTAAGTGTTTTATTAATCTGCACGATTTAGCATTGATTATGTTTTATATTTTAATATTGCTGTTCCTTGTAACCAAATTCTTCTTTTTTATACAAATATGTATATTTTAAATAATGCCTGTTCAGGTTTTCTGAAAATATTGCCGGGAGGCAAATAGGCACGGAAAAGCCCTGTTCAGGTTTTCTGAACATAGTTATTATTTATTTATACATTCAGAATCTTGAAATATTGGTTTAATTCTAGTACAGCGTTGCCAGACTTACTATAATTTTGACTTTTGGGGATATTTTTTTAAATTTATTATAGAAATAATAAATAATTATCAAACCTAGGCACATAGCTGTCTGAAATAATTATTTTCTACTATAGCTTACGTATTAATAATGGAAATTAAAAAAATATTTAAAGTTAGAATAAGGTTAGAAAAAGGTTAGAATTTGGTTAGGAAACTAAATTTAGATTTATGTATTTTATAACGTTTTTACCAAAAGTTAGTTTTTAAGGTTAGATTAATATATTTTATAACGTTTTTGTCAAACGTTAGTTTTTAAGGTTAGATTTATATATTTTAAAACGTTTTTGTATAACGTTTGAGACTAAACATAAAAATGTCACTAATCTAATGTTATGTTAAGTTAGATTTATGTACTTTTCTACCAGGGCTTACTTTAAAAATTTATTCTTACCTGTCAAACTAAATCACACTATGTTGTAAAATGTGCGATTGATAAAACCCATTAATGTTTTTTAAAAAATCTCGGCAGCAATGTAAGAAATTAAATAATACAAATGCCTCATTATTATAACTGGTTTGAGCCAGGGGCGGATTTATTCCATTTTAAAGGGGGGGGGGGCATCCATAAGGAAAAAAATTGCGCTTTCACCAAAAATACAATTTTGAAGGTATTTCTATGCTAATATATCTCGCTGGGGGGGGGGGGGGCATGGCCTAAATCCACCCATGGTTTGGGCAGGAGTCAAAAAATGTTCAAGTAACCTGAATTTGGTATTCAAGTATAGTTTTTCAATTGAAACAACATAGGAGGGGTGCATATGAAAAAATCAGAAAAAAGTGTTTTTTGCAATCCACCATTCCACATTCTTAATATTAAAGTGCTGTTTTACTTACCTTTTAATATAGCAGATGCCCATAATTGTACATGTACATCCGGTATTTTACTAGCTAACTGCATAGCAGGCGTAACCATATTCATGCTTTCTTTACTGTTGCCCAGTGATAAAAATATATGTCCTAATAGTACTAGTGAACATGAAGTTAACCTATTTAAGTCTTCTGAATTTGCCATTTTTAAAGTCTCTCTTAAATACCTCCTAAAAAAAAAACCGTGAAGATTTCGACACTCTCAAGCAACAAGGTTGTAACTCAAGTTAGACCCATTTTGAGTTATACTCATAGGTAAACGCCTTGAAAAAAGACACACATGGTGGTACTACTCAGGTTTCTCCACAGTCCACTTTAAGCAAAAGTTTACTTAAAATCACTAAAGTAAGAAATTCTAAACTTGAATATTATCAGAAACAAACAGTAAATAAACAATAAATACTTAAAAACTTAAATAGAGAATTTTATAAGCTTTCAAATGATGTACCACATGACTTCCTTTTCCACTTCAATTATTTACCCACCCTTAAATAACAAAAAAAAATATTTTAGAAATTTAGCTGTCGTGAAAAATGACAATATATGAGTTACGGCTTTGTTGCTTGGGGGTATTTTTCTGTTTAAAACTATTAATGGTAGTTTACTTTTTTTACGTTAATGAACGTAGAAATGTACAATGCATCCAAAACCGTAAAAAAATCGATTTTTTTTTGCTAATATACCTTTTCGCTACACCACTCACATATAAAATTTCAACAAATTACATTCTTAATCCTGTTTACTATTACTGCAAGCAAAATTTTAAAATTAGTGGGCAGCTTATTATAATAGCAGTAAAATCTAGGGACACTAGATCTTAAGTTAGCAAGGCGCCTTGCTAACTTAAGACCTAGATCTAGTGTCCCTAGTAAAATCTACCTAATTATACAGGGTTATTCAGAAACAAGTCGAGAAATTTAAGAGGTGATTCTACGTTAAAAAATATGAAAAAAAGTTCCTATAAAGGTTGATCCGGAAATGAGTCCTAAGGGAGCTACGACTCTTTAAAATTGTAATAAAAATAAGGTTTTTAATTAATAACTCTTGTACCGTTTAAGCTAGAGCGACGAGCTTTTGCATGTATACTAGTATTAATAAGGGCAATAAGTTTATGTTAATTTATTTTTTGAATTAATCCAGAGGCGTGCCTAGACGGACAAAATATGTGAAGCTTAACACATTTTTGCCCCAAACTTTTTTATGTATATATTTTTTTATTTTTTGTAATAAATATAGATTCCTTCAGTAAAAACACATAAAAAAGGTCATATAGTGTAACACTGTATTAACACCCGTTTTCAAAGAAAAATGCAATAAAGAGGAAGTAACATTTTGTGCCACTAAAAATGTTTCTTCTTCTCTTTATTTTTGGCTTTGCCTTTGTCAATTAGCCAGCTCGCTATCGCTGTAACTCTAAAACAAAAGCTATTGCAGGACTTTTAGTATGCATGAAAAAAAAACATTGATACCTCCTATGCTAACGCCAGAAATCAGCTGATAAGTCTTAGACGGCCCTATATCTTTAAATGCATAACTTTTACCGTTTTAGTTAATTTAACATAAATTCTCATATTCACACCCACGATACAAGACAAAATATGCTTCTGAAAATACCTCCTTACAAAATTGTGAAATTTAAAAAAATGACCCTTGTATAATTGTGAAGCCATACGTGATTTTAATTGTTTTAAATCAAAAGTAAAAAATATTGCAATTAAGGCATTTATTTATAATTTGGAAAAATGTACTTTTTATTTAAAAATCTTTTTAACTTTGTTTAGTTTATTTTTAGATTTTGTTTAGTTTGTTCATTTTATCTTCATATTTTAAATGTTTTAATTATGTATCTAATTGTTTACATTTTAATTAGTTATTTAGGTATTTCCTTTTAAGCGTGTACTTAGTTTTAATTCCCTATTTATTTATTTGTTTGTTGCTAATTAGTCACCACTCTAAGGCTTTTTTTGTTTTTGTATTTTTTTTGTTTTTTTTTTAGTCAACACAGTTTTCATTTCATATCAATTGTTGACTTACCATATGTAAAACATGTATTAAAGTGATGAAATAAATCTTATATTATCTTAAATCTTATCTTATTATTTTATAAAACAATAATTATTGAAACAAAAACAACTTACTTTGCTTCATTATATCTTCCTTGGAAGAACGCGTGAAGTCCCTGCACATAATAAGCGGCCGCCCTCAAACTATGGGAATGGGACGGCAAACTTTCGGGGTTTATCCGATCGTGTAAAGAATTAAAATCAAACTCTCGTTTTCCTCTTAAATACACAATAGCCAAATTTAAATTGGCAAAAGTCCACAGCTCTCTTTCTTGCGACGTCTAAAATCAAATTTAAGAAATTAGCTAAAGGTAACTTAACATACACAAATCATTCATTTAGTATACACTTCAGAGTTGTGTGTTCCCTCTTATGTTAGTGCTGGCCTACTTTCGAAATCGGGATCAATGGCTTAGGACGCTAGTCGCGACGCGTAATTATTTAACTAAAAAAAGTCCAAACGAATTCTACTTTGAAGTGTATACCAAATCGATGGATTACCTTATTAGAACTAGAATTAGAATTACTGAAAAAAAAACAGTAGAATTTACATTTTTTACCCTGCAAGTAAAATAAAAATAAAAGTTTTCTTTGGCTGTATACACGGTGTTTTTGAAATAGGGTCCGAAATATGACAAAAAGTTCCTATAAACATATGTCTAAAAATGCGTCATAAGAGAGCTACGCCCCTTTGAAAGTGGCTAAAAAGTTCCGTTTTTATTTAATAAATCAGAAACCCTTTAAGATATAGCAACGAGGTTTTGCACGTGAACTAATCTTAATAAGGCCCATCTTTGTATGTTATTTTCATGTACTTATTTTAACCAGGGGCGTGTGAAACGGTGTGGGCCCTATCCGTTTTTTGTCCAAACTTTTTTCTGTGAAACTTTTTTGTAATTTTATTTTTGGTATATGATTCCTCAGGTCAAAATACATAAAAAAGGTACTCTTGTTGTAACACTTTAACCATTTGGACCGTTTGTGACAAAAACTGATGAGACCCCCCGTTTCGCACACCCCGTTGTTAAAATAAGTACATAAAAGTCCAAACGAAGATGGCCCTTATTAGGATTAGTTCACGTGCAAAACCTCGTTGCTATATCTCAAAGGGTTCCTGAGTTATTAAATAAAAGCCGAATTTCTTAGCCACTTTCAAAGGAGCGTAGCTCCCTTACGACGCATTTTTAGACATATCATATGGGGTTTAAAACCCCAAAACAATGTTTCTTTATATACAGCGAGGTCTTTGCCTCTAGCACTTTTCATTATTTCAATCGAGATTACGATTCGTACTAAACTGATTAATAATTATTAATCAGCTATTTATACAAATCAATCGATATAAATTTAAGAAAACACACATTAAAAACTCAAACACAGATATATGGGTACATTTAGTAAACGTTCCACTTTATCAATAAAAATACAAACCAAAATCAAAACTAACCAAACTGAACTGCCATCAATCCCACGGAAAAACCCTTATATAAAATAAAAATAATGTATAAAAAATGGCGCGGTAAACGATTTTCGCTGTAAAAGTCATACGCGGTAAAGTCCGTTCGCGGTAATGGACTGCGCGGCAATGGCTTGTCGCGGTAATGGCGATCGCGGTAATGCACTGTGCGGTAATAGTCTTCGCGGTAATTTTTTCGCTGTAAAGTCTGGCGCTCCTAAGTTTAAAACGCTTTGACCTAGAGACATAAAACTTGGTATGGTGACCCTGTGGAACAAGGCCAATCAACGCACTTGTCAAAATTACAGTTCAAGGTCACATTTCGCGGCGTTTAAAAATTTTCACCGATACAATATATCGGTTGGTCTTGTTTCAAAGTCAATGCATTCAAAATATGACCTTAAACTATTACTTTGACAGGTGCGTATCTTGTTTCAGGGGCCACCTATACCAAATTTTAAGTTTAAGTTTAAAAGCTAGCAAAATATGACATTGAACTGTCATTTTGCCAGGTACATAGATTGGTCTTGTTTCGGGGACCACCCATACCAAATATCATGTTTTTAGGTCTAGGCGTTTAAAAGTTAGCAAAATATGACCTTAATTTAATTTAAAGTATAAAAAGAGGGGGTTGTATAAGAATTTCATGTTATGGTAGTTAAGGGTAGGGGGTAAAATTTAATCCCAAATTATGCAGATGATTTAAGCAGGGACGATTTGAAGGGGGGGTGTCACACCCCACCATGAAAAGTGGTAGTCGGCAAAATCAGTCAGTCGGCAATAAAGTTTTAGAAAAATTTTAGCACACAAAGCTCGAATCGTCCCTGGATTTAAGTTGCCCTAATGATGAGTTAAAGCTTACCTAACCCTTTAATATAATTTGAAATCAAAGGGACATTATGGGAAATGACTTTCGATCAAATTTGCTGAATTTTTGATGTGTTTTAGATAATGATCTCCTAATCAAAAATGATCTTTGCTCCAAATCGCTGCGGCCCCTAGTTTCCGAGATATTTCATTGCAAAAAGTGAATTTTATGAACAGTTTTTAAATATTTTTAATTTTTCATGATTATAAAAATTCTAACGGAATCAGAATCCTCCAATATTTTGACATAATGAAGTACTAACAAAATATTAAAAAGTTATTATCATGAACAGCGTAGATTTTTACTCGGCTGCGCACGCCATCAAGATAAAGTTGTTCACGCGTGTCTGTTTTTGTACTTAAAATTCTTCATTACATCGTAAATCTTAAACGACTTAACTGATTAAGACAAACGAGATGTCGCTAGATTCGTCTCAGAATCGTAAGTGATGAAAAGCAAAATGGCGAATTATGGATGCCATTTTGATTGTCCGAAAAAGATAGTACAAGATAAAATTAAAGGTATTGGAAAGACGATCCCAAAAATATAGACTAGTCATTAACCAGACTTTGCTCCAAAAAAATATTTTTTTTTTATATTTACAAAGTGATTATTAAAAAATTTGTTACCTATATAAGCTTGTTATCTCATGATTTACCTTTTACCCTTTATTCCTACCTCCCTTAAGGGGGGTTTATCTTATAAACTAAGCAACATAGACAAATTCTGAAACCAGATTCGCATTCAGCGGTCAAAAAAGAATAAGTTTTGTTTCTGTCTTGAATTGAATTGAATTATAATTTCACAAAAGTGAACGGACGTAGGACTGAACGAAAAACGTCACTTATTTCATAAACCGGACAAGTTAAGTAAATTCTGCTTTTATCTAAACTTTTACGTGTCCATAGGTATTATTAGCTGCGCTGCATTCATTTATTTTAATTTTTGAAATCGTCTTTTCCAAATTTTTGATACTTCACACAGCGGATTTTGTTGATTGTTTTCTTTTTCGCACAATGAAAATGGCATCAATAATTGAACATTTTTATTTTTATCACTTACGATTCTAGCGACACCTCGTTTGTCAAAATCAGTTAAGTCGTTTGAGATTTACGATGTAATGAAGAATTCTAAGAACAAAAACAGACACGCGTGAACAACTTTACCTGGCTGGCATGCGCAGTCGGGTAAAAACCTACGCCATTCATGATAATAACTTCTTAATATGTTGTTAGTTCTTATATAAAAATATTATACGATTCTGACAGTTTGAATTTTTGTAATCAAGAAAAATTAAAAATATTTAAAAATTGATTTTTTTATATTTTGTATTTTTGTAGATAATGACTGTGGCTACAAAACATAACACTGTATACTATTTTCATAAACTCAAGTTAAGTAAACCTTTAGCTTAATCTTTTGTAAAGAAAGTTTTTTTCTACGGTTAACAGAATAAGCGATAGAGCACAAAATACTGACCAATGCATAATATCATAAAATTCACATTTTGCAGTGAAATATCTCGGAAACTAGGGGCCGTAGCGATTTGGCGCAATGATAACTTTTGATCAGGAGGTCATTAACTAAAACACTCGCTAAAACATTCAGCCAATTTGACCAAAAGCCATTTTACATAAGGAAAGTGCGGGTCCCTTTGCCGATTTAATCTTTAAATTTTGTTAAAATTAACGAAAATATGGCACAAAACAAAAAAATATGAAACTGCAAGCCCATTTTTTATGAGTTATTTTCCTAGTGTAAACTGTAAAAATTTCACGATTTTATACCAGCCCGTTTTTTTTAAATTTAATTTTGAAAAATCAAATCACTAAGAACTTGGAAAAATAAGAGTAATTTTTTTATTCTTTTTATATATTAAACACAATTACTCTACAATAATTACAGATTTACAAAGAAAAACTGTTTAGTGCCATACATAATATATTTTTAATATTCAAGAAAGAAAACTCGTAATAGAAAACATCTTAATTGGTCCCACAAAAAAAAAGTGATTTTTTTTGCACCGCTGATTAAGAAAAAAATAGTAAAAAATGTGAAAAAAGAAATTTTCGCTACATTAGAGTGGTAGAGGAAAGGTAGCAAATGTGGGCTAGGTCTTGTAATATGGGCTAGGTGGGTTTCTCAGCTATCCGATGCAGTTCTCTGCATCCGACTATCGCAAATCGTAAATGGCGAAGTTAAACTTCCACAGTAAAGATTCATTAATTAATTCATACATTCGTTGACGTTTGGGAATTTATTTTTATTTTCCGTCCTTTTCAGCAAGCCACAGAACTTTTTTGAGTAAGTTTATAAATTCCGTTACCTGATAGATAACAACGTTTTCAAACCCATTTCTGCAACAAATTAAAGCCACATAATCGGGCTTTGATGTGTGCTTATTAGTTTTCTTCTAATTACTGAGTTTTAGACATAACCTCTTTTGTTGCATACACCGAGTATTTTTGCAATATGGGCTACCCTGTGTTTCTATTATGGGCTATATAGAACTATGTATTTGAGCCTAGAATTTTTCTAGGAGGCCAAGAAAAGATCAGCAACAGCCAAGAATAGAAGAAAATGGAACGAGGACGATATGGAACGCGCTATAATAGCGATGAGGCAGTACGAGATGGGTACACTTCAAAGCTTTAAACATTTTTAATATACCACGTTCTATATTAGGAGATATTTGATTTATTATTTCATTTTAGATATAACTTTTAACTTATTGCGACCAATAAGATTGATTGCCACTTCAAATCTAATATTTATTACACAATTTTGGGGGCAGCCCATATTTAGGGCCAATTTCAAATCGACACAAAAGTGCACCTTCTTACTATTTACGAAATAATGAATTTATTATTTGTTTTAATCAATATGAATTTATAACAGGTTGTGACTAATTAATATAGCTATCGTTGGGTACGTTTGGTATTGGAACTAAACTTTTATTTATTTTTTTACAAGAAAAAATAAAATGGGTAGCCCATATTTGCTTCCTTTCCTCTACAAATTTAAAAAAAATGTCCGATTTAGCTGAAACTTGGTATAAAGGCTTATTTTGATAATCTTTATGTCCAAAAACTCAAAATTCAAAATGGCGGAATAAATATGGCTTTATTTTTAAAATGTTGCCCAAAATAACAAAAATATAGCAGGGCTGCTTAACGGGCTGCTATACAATCATGAAATTTCTACAGTAAATACTAGTAGATATAAGGAAAATAACTCATGAGACATGGGCTGCATCCTCATAGATTTTTACATTATGCTACATTTTCGTTAATTTTGGCAATCAAGGTTTTCATCCACTTGACGTTAGCCTGTAATGTTATCTCTGCATTATTTACACAAATTTTTCTATTTGGCTGGTTTCTGAGATTAAACATTATATAACTAGTTTTTTCCTCATTTAAAATGAGATTATTTTCACCTAGCCATTTTTTTACAGCCTTAAGAAGAATGTTGGCTTCAGATAGTAAGTTAATAGAATTTGATTTTATTAGAAAATTTGAATCATCGGCAAAACTGACCAACGTCTGATTTTTGTTCTGCAGGGTGTGATGTAGATCATTCCCGAAAATGATGAACAGAAGTGGCCCCAAAATGCTGCCTTGAGGCACCCCCACCCCAACAGAAATCTAGAGTACAGTGATTTAGTACAGCTGTATGTTTTACCTAAACTTTTACGTGTCCATAGGTATTATTGCGCTGCATTCATTTATTTTGTTAAATTGAAGATGACCGAAAAAATCAGCCTCTTGGAAGAATCACTTTGTAAATATAAAAATGTATCTTTTTCTATTTAAGGCTAGTCTATATTTTTAACGCAGCGAACGTGTTAAATTATGTTTGCTTAATTTCTGAAAGATTTACTTTCTAATGGCATATGGGATAATAAAAAAATAAATATGATTTTTAGAAATTATTATAGTTGTTACGTATGTTACAAAAAAAATGTTACGTATGTTACCACAGGGTGATCACAAAATTTTAAAATGTTAAATTATTCTTCTATAGGGCAACATTTTATTTTTTTTTGCAAATGATCGTTGATCACTTAGGGGTCGCTTAGGCACCCTAAACTTTCAATTTTGGTTATGTTACAAGTTTATTTGGACTTAGTATTTCACAAAAGTTTTGGAAATGCTGGATGAATTTTAAACTATAACGTTACCCAATATCTAAATAAATATATGATAATATTTAATTTTTGATACTGTGATGCGGTTGACGCGGAATGATCATTTAGCGACCCGAAAACCCCTACATACCAATTTTTACGAAAATACAGAATTTTGTCAGCGGAAAAAAAATTCTGACCCATTTGATCTTTAGACTACCTAAATATACTAGTCACTTTGCGTACATTTATATTGTCTTATTAATTTTATTAAAGAAGGATATGTTTTTGTTTAAAAAAACAAACATTTTTTTTATTAAAAACTCGTTAACAATCGTAAACATGACAACAATGTGATAAACTAAATGCTTTATTATCTTGAAAAAACTGATATTTTTTTTATCTAAATACAACATAACATTAGGAATGTATAATAAAAATACTGTACAATATTAAATTAATGTATCTATGTAAAACTACAGCTTAAATTTCTCTTAAATATTTAGGTTGGATTGAATTATTAGTATAAATACCTCAAAAACAACTAGATAATCACTAAAAACCTAGTCTGATAAGTCCAATCTAATTACACATTTTGTATTTTATACCACATGTTCAGTCCGTAAAAATTAACAACATAACAACAAAATATTTTAATTTTACAGTCAAGCGCAATAAACACAACATAATACACTTAGAGCTGAGCCCCAAAGTAAAACTTAATGTGCAAAGTTGTTATTTTGACATGACGACATTCGAACTATCGCAATGTTGCCAAATCATGCATTGACATATCGTCAGGTTAGAGTTACAAGGTTCTATTTGAACAAAACCACGTTTAAAGGTTTTTAATATTTTAGTCAACATTGGTACATATCGTCGTATCTCCAAATACACAGGTTTTCAGGGGACACAAAAAACCGGTTAACTTTAAAATTCTTATTTTTTTATTGTAATATAGACAAATATAAGTGTAGTTATTTCTTGTGGATCCCTCAAGCATAAAAGATTGCAAAACTATTAGTTACGTGAGTCAAAAATTAGAATTATTGAGTTACGAGTTAGTTACAGTAACTATTATTTCCAAGTCGTAACCCTGTACTGGAGATACGAGGTTGCTCAATTAAAAACTGTGAAATATTTAAGGCATATAATTTTTAAATATTTACAATATTTTAGTAAAAAATAGTATATTGGGGTTTTTCGTTTGGACTTTAACTGAATCTGATGATATTTTTTTTCTAACTTCTCCCGTGGTGGTGATTATTTTAAAATGTTTACAATATTTTTGTAAAAGTTGGTATATAGGGTTTTTAAGGTAGCTAAAACTAAATCTCATAATAAAAAAGTTCCAACTCCACCCCCGGGGGGTAAATTGTAACAAACGCTCCCCCTGGGGGCGGGGGTAATTTTCATGAATAAAGGGGTTATTGAGGTTGCTAAATGTGAATCTGATAATTAAATTTTTCTAACTCCACCCTAAGGGGGAGGGGGTGATTATTGGTTTCCGATTTTGAAAATTTTCAAAAGTTAGGGAAGCCTTGTATTGGTGCAAAAAATTTTAAAATTGTTTTTTGCGTCTTTTTGAGTTTTATGATGTTTTATATCAATATAAATGAATTTCGAGCAAAAAAAAAATTGTCAGTCGATCGGTCGGTCTGGTCTGGATAACTTAAGTACGCTTTAAGCTAGAGACTTGAAATTTGGCATACATGTATTTTACCAAAAGTTCTCGCTCGGGATTGTTTTTGGTTTGGACTTTTTATAAAATTTAGCTTAAGCGACCTTAGAAGCCCCTAGATATAAATTTTATAAACATTTTAAGAAAAAAAAAACGATAAAAGGGATATTTTTCACCACTGGGGGTGAAATGGAGGGGTGGTAAGTCTTTTTTTACTTCACCAATATATTTTCCGCATCCAAATACATAAGTATGCAAAGTTTTATCTTCTTAGATATTTTCACCTACGGGAAATTCCTTATTTGCTAGGCCTAACATTGGAGATACGAGGTAGTTACAGTATTTATTTTAAGCAGTAAAGGAGATACAAGGTAATTAGTTCCACATAACTTATAAACCAATTGGAATTTT
Organism: Brachypterus glaber; assembly: GCA_958510825.1. NCBI lineage: Eukaryota > Metazoa > Arthropoda > Insecta > Coleoptera > Kateretidae > Brachypterus > Brachypterus glaber. The sequence continues at coordinate 30,958,325 of OY294045.1, read as the reverse complement.
AAATTAGGACTTTGTTTAGGTCATTACTAATCATGTACAGAATTGAATAGTGCAAAAAAACGAAAATCGAATTTTTGGAGATACGAGGTAGTTAAGGTAACACGACGATATGCATTTTTGGGGTCGCAAAAACTAAATCTTTATTTTTTTTAACTCCACCCCCGGGGGTGAATATTTTTAAATGTTTACAGTGTTTTCGTGAAAATCGGTATATAGGGGTTTTTAAAGTCGCTAAAATCGAATTTCGAATAGAAAATTTCACTCCTTAAGGGGTGGGGGTAGTTTTCTTGTAAATTGGTATATAGGGGGTTTTAAAGTCGCTAAAACTGTATCTTAAAACAAAAAAATTCTAACTCCACCCCTGAGGGAAAATTAATA
>OY294045.1:30932514-30957747 GCA_958510825.1 Brachypterus glaber | reverse complement strand
AAAACGTCGAGAAATGTGAAAAAAACGTGGTCAAAGATTTTGACTTTTCGGCGAAGATTTCAATACATCGGCACACTTAGTAGCACTAAGTGCCGATGTAATTAGCGTATGGGTAGTTTCTGCGTTCATTGTATCTCAGGTCAATGTTTATTTCGTGTTCAAGTAAATGAAAAAAAAAAAGTTTCCAAAATTATTTTATCACTTAAACAAGCCGTTAATATATTTAATGCTTCTCATTCTTCTCATTCACAGTAAATGATATATTGCATTTCCCCAAATATTTAAAAAAATATATTTTTTTATTTTTTTTTAAATAACATTTTTTTTTTCAAAATAAAAAAATATTATTCTATTAATTTTGAAAACAATTTCTTTTTACAAAAAACGAAAAAATTTAAAAAAAAATGAAATTGATTTTTTTAAGTTCAACCTCCAATAACTTTTTTGACTGTCAGACGGACATACAGTCGGACGGATGGACAGACGGAAAGTGTCAGACTCTGATGTCGCGATTTTTGTGGACACGAATAGATTAGAATTGCTTTTTATTTCATAAAAGGACCAAATCACAATTTATATTAGATAGCATATAACTTAAATCTAACAAACTATAACCTCTCCTTAAAGAAATGGCGTCTTAAATTCATGTCTAAAAATTAAATACTTAATACAAAAATTATTATAATGATTAAACCTCATCAAAATATTTAAAATTAGTTAAAATAAAAAAAAAACAATAAATTTAAAATTACAATTAAAATTATATTAAAAAATTTCATGCGAAAATACATAAAAAAAAATCAATAAAAATAAATACATTAAAATGTGTCTAGAGTTTGGTATTCCAAGAACTCTCTTATACGGTCCAATTATAATTAAGTATTTTTTTAGTTGGTTTTTGAAGGAATTAAGACCTTTGATGTTTTTGATACAGGATGGTATTGTGAAATTTAATAGCAGAATAATACACACTTTTTTCATAAAAGTATGTGATGTGGCACACTTATATCATCAGATCTGCTTTGATGACTTTTTGGTCTTTTACCTGCGTTTTGGAAATCCTCCGTGCTCTTTTTCATAAATACCAATACTTCATATATGTAGAGTGCAGTTACAGTAAGGATATAGTGAAGTCTAAAAAATCCCACAAATTAATTTTATTGTTCTTTTTTGGGTTATAAATATCTCGTTTGTTTCATTTGTTAAAATGGTACCACCCCAAAAAATTATTCCGTTACTTAAAATGGATTGGAAATAAACTGTCCTTACTGCATCTGCCCCCACATATGCCTTTATTACCCTGATGGAAAATAAAGTTTTGTTAAGTTCTGGAAATAGATAACACAAGCCCACAAAAAAATTTTTTTGTGAGTCTTGGATTCCAATATGATATTCCTATGTATTTTTTCCCGCTGAAACCGAATCCGTAACCTGTTTAACCCCTACACGTCAGGATTTTGACATAACCTCAAAAAACACCCGAAAAACTTCTGAAACCGCTAAAATCATCTACTCCATACCACTTTCACCCCCTTCCTCCAAATTCGTAATTTCGTAACCCCATAATCCCCTCACCTCGAAATACCATTACTCCATAACCTCAAAACCCCGTAACCTCATTAAGTAGAAAAATCTGGTTCGGGAAAACAGAACAATTACGTGAAATTTTCTTGTAGAATATAGTTATGAATAAGTAACTGTATAATCCTAAAATCCCATCACACCTCCTAACCCCTTCACTCCGTAACCCCATATATTATAACCTCTTAACCCCATCATCCTATTCCGTGGAGAAGTCCGGTTCTCAAAATCATAAGAGTTTTGTGAGTGAAGTCATGAATCAAGGTCTACTTCATTATTTTTTTAACCGGACATCTCCACAGAATAGGATAACGGGATTAAGGGGATATAGTATATGGGGTTACGAAGTGAAGGGATTTTGAGGTTATGGTGTTGGGGGATTTTGGGGTTATAGAGTTACTTACCTATGACTATGTTTCACAAAAAAAAAACTGAAGAATTTTTTCTGTTTTTCCAAACTAGATTTTTCTACTTAATGAGGTTACGGGGTTTGGAGGTTATGCGGCTATGGTATTATGAGGTTAGGGATTATGGGTTTCTGGGGTTTTAGAATTAGCAATTTGGGGACAGGGGGGTGACAGTGGTATGGCATAGATGATTTTGGAGGTTTCAGTAGTTTTACGGGTGTTTTTAGAGGTTATATCAAAATCCTGACGTGTAGGGGTTAAACGGGTTGCGGATTCAGTTTCAGCGGGAAAAAATACATAGGAATATCATATTGGAATCAAAGACTCAGAAAAAACAAATTTTGTGGGCCTGTGTAACTTACCTAAGATAAGAGACATGTTCATAATCATAATAATCATGATCATAATTATATTTATTTGGTGCCGTACAAGAATACTATTTACACAAGTCATTTTTATAAAATAATAATACAAGAAATAATAATACAAGAAGAATGTAATACCACAGCGAAAATTCCAGTATTGAACACCACAGCGAAAATTTTAGCATTGAATATTGAATATATCAGCAAAAATTTTAGTATTGAAAGTCAAGCAGCAATGCAGAATGATAAACATTACCCAGAGAAGGTAAAGTTAAATTTAAAGTTTAAAAATTCATCTATTGAAAAGAAGGCATTTGATATTAAAATACCTTTAATAATAGTTTTAAACCTTGCCACTGAAAGAGAGCGATGCATCGCGATGGGCAGGAGGAAGTTTATTGAAGAACTTAAAGCAGTAGTAGTTCAGACCGTTTTGCGATTTTGTAACCCTAAGAAAATTCGGACGTATATCACTTTTTGAACGAGAGTCATACCCGTGTATATTCTCACCTCTAGAGATATTGTTATTAAACTGGACAGAATGGGCGTGCAGAAGAGAATTATAAATGAAGAAAGAAGGAAATGTTAGAATTTTCAGTTCAACAAATTTCTCCCTGCACTCATCCCTGTATCCAGACCCCCAATTATTTTGACAGTTCTTCTTTGCATGGCGAATACCCTGTCACTGGACGAACAACACACTTTTTTCATAAAAGTATGTGATGTGGACACTTATATCATCAGATCTGCTTTGATGACTTTTTGGTCTTTTACCTGCGATTTGGAAATCGTCCGTGCTCTTTTTCATAAATACCAATACTTCATATCATATATGTAGAGTGCAGCTACAGTAAGGATATAGTGAAGTCTAAAAAATCCCACAAATTAATTTTATTGTTCTTTTTTGGGTTATAAATATCTCGTTTGTTTCATTTTTTAAAATGGTACCACCCCAAAAAATTATTCCGTTACTTAAAATGGATTGGAAATAAACTGTCCTTACTGCATCTGGCCCCACATATGCCTTTATTACCCTGATGGAAAATAAAGTTTTGTTAAGTTCTGGAAATAGATAAGAGACATGTTCATAATCATAATAATCATGATCATAATCATATTTATTTAGTGCCGTACAAGAATAGTATTTACACAAGTCATTTTTATAAAATAATAATACAAGGAATAATAATACAAGAAGAATGTAATACCACAGCGAAAATTCCAGTATTGAACACCACAGCGAAAATTTTAGTATTGAATATTGAATACATCAGAGAAAATTTTAGTATTGAAAGTCAAGCAGAAATGCAGAATGATAAACATTACCCAGAGAAGGTAAAGTTAAATTTAAAGTTTAAAAATTCATCTATTGAAAAGAAGGCATTTGATATTAAAATACCTTTAATAATAGTTTTAAACCTTGCCACTGAAATAGAGCGATGGGCAGGAGGAAGTTTATTAAAAAACTTAAAGCAGTAGTAGTTCAGACCGTTTTGCGATTTTGAAACCCTAAGAAAATTCGGACGTATATCACTTTTTGAACGAGAGTCATACCCGTGTATATTCTCACCTCTAGAGATATTGTTATTAAACTGACAAAATGGGCGTGCAGAAGAGAATTATAAATGAAGAAAGAAGGAAATGTTAGAATTTTCAGTTCAACAAATTTCTCCCTGCCCTCGTCCCTGTATCCCAGACCCCCAATTATTTTGACAGCTCTTCTTTGCATGGCGAATACCCTGTCACTGGACGAACAATTTAATTTAATTTAATTTATTTATTTAGTTAGCAAATGCTAATAAAGTTTACAATTGGTTTACATTGTATCACAGTAATTATCACAAATTGTTTTTAACATACATAAAAAAAAGTTTCTTAAAATTATTAAAATTATCACATGATTTTAATTCCTGAGGTAGATTGTTAAATTTAATAAGACCATTAATAGACAAAGATTGGTTTATATGACTACGGACAGAAGTGTTAACAAAAAAGTTGTTTCTGCTTCTTGTATTGAAATTGTGTACATCACTAACAAAAACAAGTCTCTCTGAGGGGTATTCTGGAAGCATGTTATTTTTCATTTTAAAAATAAATTCAAACGTTTTAAATGCAATTTTTTGTTTTACTGATAACATTTCTAAAATACCTAACATATACAGTATTGGTGTAAATCTACTACATTTAATAATAATAATAATTATTTCAGTTTGATTTAAATTAAAAAGTATGCTAGCACAAAACTCAAAGTCCAAACTTAAATTTTTACCTATTCTACCAAGTAGAAAAACTTTTTTAGATATTTTATTACATAAATAGTTAGAATACTGCGAAAAACTTAAAAAAGTCCAAACTTAAAGTATTATCTAAAATCACGCCCAGATGCTTAAACTCATTTACCCTTTCAATCACTAAATTGTTAAATTTAAGTTTTCAAAATTAAGTTTTCCTAAATTATAATTGCTACCAAGGACCATGTACTTGCATTTATTTATGTTAACACTTAGTTTGTTGTCACACAACCACTCAAAAATATATTTTAAGTCCTCATTCATTAGTTTAAACAATAAAGCTATATCATAATCACTAATGTATAATTTTGAATCTTCAGCAAACAACTTAATTTTACAGTTTTTTAAACACTTTATAATGTCATTAATGTACATTAAAAACAGGATAGGCCCTAGCACTGTCCCCTGGGGGACCCCATGCAGGAAGTTAATTAGTTCCGATAAAACATCCACCCACCTAACTTTTTGATACCTATTAAAATCCCCTCAAGCAATTAAGCCGTAATTTAATATAGAATCAATAAGGCCGAAATATGCTGTTCTTAGTACTGTATGGGACAGTGTCCTTTAAGCTGTGTAGACAATATACTTGTTTTGCTAGTCTGGATTTTACCTGGTCAACATGCGGTTTCCAAGTTAATAGAGGGTCAATGGTAATCCCTAAGAATCTTACACTAGACGCTCCCGCAAAACTTTTTCTATTTCTTAGCGTGAACAGCATTTTTTCGGTCTTTGTTTGGTTCAGTGACAGGCCATTCTATAACCTGAAAAAGATTTTCACCCTTAACGGTAATTGTCGTATCGTCAGCAAAATTAGGAAGAATAACGGTCCCAATATTGACCCTTGTGGGACACCAATATTGATAACTTTTTCTCCGGACATTTTCCCGTCTACTTCTACAAATAAGACTCCATCAATTTTAAAGCAATATCACTAAAATTGTATTTTTCAAGTTTTTTTAGTAGAGTGGGATGGTCAACGCAGTCGAACGCTTTCGAGAGGTCTAGAAGCGAGGATAATGAAAAATGACCCTCCTCAAAGCTTTTTAAAGTAAGCGTAAATATAGCGATTGCATCGGTTGTATTTTTCTTTTTCCGAAAGCCAAATTACATATCGGAAAATAGATTGTTTTCTTCAAAGAAGTTTAAAATTCTTTTATAAAGTGCTTTTTCGACAAATTTAGAAACTACTGGCAACAAGGAAATAGGTTGATAATTCGAGACCTCTTCCCTATTTCCTTTCTTAGAAAGTGGAACAGCCTTTACAATTTTTAAGGAGTCCGGAAAAACTCCCTCCTTAAAACACTCGTTGACAAGCTTAGTGATGGGTGCAGTGAGGCTGTCTACATTTTTTTTTAACAATGGGACAGAAAGACCATATATTTTTATTGCTTTGCTGTTTTTTAAACTCAAAATAATATCCCTGATCTCAATGTAAGAAACCTCTGTGAGCGTGAAACTAGAGTCAGGTGGTTTAATATTCATTAATTCAATCGGATCTTGATTAGAGACTGGTATATTTTTCTTGAGTTCAAGGGCAATAGATGAGAAAAAGTTATTAAAGGTATCAGGATCTATCGAGATATTTTTAGTTATTGTTCTTTCCAGTTGAATTTGAATTCCTATAAACTTGGTGTGTTCTGACAACTTAACTGTTTTATTATTTAATACCAAACTATTTACTATATTTTTACATTAGAGGCATTTTGAATTGCATAAAAGTAGTTTATCCAATACATACAGATAATGAGACAATTACCAGCTTTATTTTAAATAGATAAACTCAATAATAACCCCCGTGTGGCTTTTACTTTATTGAGTGGATAATTATTTATTTTACCCAACTGTCACTTGTCAAATTATTTTCTTGTAAATGTCATTAAAATTTTTAATAAAAATATGAATTTCTAAGCTATTTATTGGATAAAACCTTGTATGGCACTCATGGGTAAACCGATATTGCCCTCTCGAAAATTAACCTGCTTGGCTGACGCCTCGCAGGTTAATTTTCTCATGGGCAATATCTTACTTTACCCACTAGTACCATAAATAACTATTTTTCCTTATTAATGAATTATTAATTTTTTGCACACCAAATTTCTAGTTCTTCAATTATTTTTAAAATTTTATCTACTACATCCAGTGTTACTTAAGAACGAATTATCCGATCGACTCGAAATTTTCAGAAAAAACACAAGTTTTATGAGGGCAAGATCGCTATTGTTTCTGAAAATAATTCCCCCAAAAACAAAAAAAAGTCATTGGAGGTTCAATTAAAAAAAAAAATTAAAAAATAATTTTAAAAACATTTTTTTTTATTTTTTTTTTGTAAAAAGAAATTGTTTTGAAAATTAAAAAAAAAATATTGTTAATTTTTGAAGTGAAAACTTCTTTAGGCGCGTTAAGCGATTTTTAGAGGGAAAATCTTATGGATTCGCCATACCGACATGCATACCGAAATGTTGAGCGATTTTTGGTAGAGAAAAATCTTATGCCAAAAAACACATTGGCGAGGTCAGGTGAGGTCAAGTGAGGTAAGGTGAGGTCAAGTAAGGTAAAATGAGGTCAAGTAAGGTAAAGTGAGCTCAAGTAAGGTAAAGTGAGGTAAACTGAGACAAAGTGAGGTAAAGTGCTATATAAAAATGTATATAATTATTGCTCGGATTGCCGATAGATGTTTGTAATTGTAATTTACAAATTATGAAATTTTAATTTTTGATACTACAATTAGGTAATATGAAAATTAAAAAAAAAACACTGTTAGTTCATAGTTTTAAGTTTTCACTTCTGTCGGCATGATGCCCATGACTTTTTTTTATTTTTTTTTAATTTTTGTACTTTTTTAAGAATTTGTGAAAATGCAATATGACATTTACTGTGAATAGTTTATAATAGAATGCGTAGCATTACATATTTTCACGGCTTGTTTAAAATTATGGCGAAAGCACTGCAGCAGCGCGTATAAAGGGTTATTCAGAAATAAGTTCGAGAGTTTTAAGGGGTGATTTTACATTAGAAAATATAAAAAAAAATCGTATAAAGGTCCGGAAATAAGCCCTAATGGATCTACGACCCTCTTAAGGTATTTTTCTATTTTGCGACTTTTATAAGCTCATAATCACACGCATTTTGCGTGTTCTTATCGGTACTTTTTGTTCTTTTGGGTTGGCAACAGACCTGGCCTATCGCTTGACATTTTACGTGCAAATGTCAATGTCGCTTTAAAGAATTTTCTACAAAATTTTGTGTTTAGGTTATTTTTACCATGTTAAAATTGTGGCTCGGTTAATTGCAGTAAAAATGAGAAGAGATGACTATAAAATATATCAAAATATCATTTGTTCTTAGAATTTTAAACATGGTGTAAACTGTAATGCCAATTCAAAACAAAATCAATGTTAGTTTTTTTTAATTTTAGAGCAAAATAGAAAAAATTGTATAAAGCACTCGTTTCATAACACGTTTTTAGTGCACTAGTACTTTAGAAAACTTGCCGCAAGCGGCTCGTTTTCTAAACTTGTACTCGTGCGCTAAAAACGTATCTTATGAAACTAGTACTTTAATATACTATTATTATATTATATTATACTTATAAATATCGTGGTATAGGTCCTAGGTAACAGTTTTTTCGACCTACATTATTTCAAGGAGTATTTTTTAGCATTTCAGCCCCTAGAAATATCCCTATATGTTTTATAGGGGAAAAAACATTCCTTTATTATATTTTATTAATTTCTCATTCTTGCAACACTTTAGTGTTTTTATATACTTAAAAAAAATAAAAAGGAAAATAAACAATTAAACTTTAAAAGCCAAAGGGGCTCAACATTTTTTTTTAAATCTCAATTTTTACAGGTGAGTTGCTCTAAAAATACTTTATCTTTTTTTTACTAGTGGTCCTGGATTTTCCAAAAAAAGTTGTTCGAGTACTATAAAAAAATTAAAATGATAACTTAAAACTTAAAACCAAATAAGTCCAAATTTCTTTTAGTATTTATTTTTTCAAAAATAAAAAATTGTTTATTTTTTGAAAAAATTTCTTTTTTGCTTGGAAAAACGAAAAAAAAAATAAATATTTTGGGCTTTAATTTATCATTTTCATTTTGCTTTCCCATTTTGATTTTTTTTTTTGATTTTGTACTCGAACAACTTCATGTACATATTAAATGACATTTATAAGTTTTAGATTTTAAGCTTTCACGGCCATTAAGATATAAAGAACTTTCACTTTCGGGTTTAGACCGTGTTAATGGATTTTCACTTTCCGACGTTTCGTCTCTTACTACTAGAGACATCTTCAGGGATTAATCTGAAACTAAGTTTCGAATCAACTTGTGTCACTATTTATGACGAGTTGTGGTTATTCACCCGTGACGAGGTTTTTCCTATCAAAGACTTCCATATTGCAGGTAAGTGGTAACCAGTGTCCCGATTGATATTGTTAGGATGCTTGATGATTTCTATCGATTCCCGTATCTTCCTTGGCATTTTTCTGTTTTCTGTTAATATTTGTTTTGTTTCAGACAAATTGATTTTATGACCTGTTTCATGTACATGTTCGGCTACTGCCGATAAGGAAATTTGTTTCTTTCTTATATTGCGCTCATGCTCTTGAAGTCTTGTAGAAATTTTTCTCTTAGTTTCACCTATGTAAACCGTACCACAGGAGCAGGGTATTTTATATACGCCTTCTGAACTCAGGGGTATTTTGTCTTTTGTTGAAGTCAAACATTGACCTAATTTTTGGTTGGACCGAAATATAGGCTTAATATTTGACTTCTTCAAAAGTTTACCTATTTTATCCGTGATACCGCTTACATAGGGAAGTATAACTTGTGTCTGTCTGTCATTGTCACTATTGTCCTGTTGTTTGGGTCTGGGATTTCTGTATTTGTATATGGTCTTATTAATGTCTTTTTTGGTATAACCGTTCATGGTCCAAACGAAACGTCGGAAAGTGAAAATCCATTAACACGGTCTAAACCCGAAAGTGAAAGTTCTTTAGACATTTATAAGTACTTATACAACCTAGCGAAAGTAATCTTTAATAAGTTTGAGAGAACATTTTGATAAAATTTACCATTACCAGGCAATATGAGAGGATTTATGAAACGATTCGTAATTTATGCATGTTTTATATCCTATTTTGAACCCCTTTATTTACTTATCAATTTTAAAAATTAAAAAAAAAATTATAGCCAGAAAAACCGTGAATAAAATTGGTCGTATGACTTTTTTTCAAAATAGGGCCTAAGTACCACTATTATCGAAAAACTAGAAAAAGTGCCAGTTTTTGGGAGTTTGGGTCCATTTGGAAGGCCTTAGATTAATGGGATTTGGTTAATTTTTATACTGAATAAATAGTATCTTGTAAGGTTTTATAAAACATTCAGCTCATTTGAAATAAATTTCAAAATGAGGCCTAATTTTACGCCTCTATTTTAAACGTTTTTTGTAATAAAAAAAATTACCCACGATTGTTTTACTTTTTGGCTTTATTTGTTTGTATTCATTTACTAAACAAGAATAACCTAGCATTTTTGATGGAGGTGAAAATTTTAGATAAATCCCGCGGCGCGTTGTGCTGCACATAGAAATATCAGTTTTATATAATTTTAACACATTTTGGACGAATGTTCGCGCTGTAATTGTCAAAAAGTTGTTTCAATAATTTTTTTTATGATATTTCAGCTAGATATACAGGTGGGAAGCAATACAAAAATCTATTTGAAGAGGACCAACTTTTAGAAAAAATATATGGATTTTACAAAAAAAAAATATTTTTTTTGCTGGTAGCGACCTCTAGGAATGGTTTGATTTTGGCAAAATTTGGCCCGAGCCATTTTTTTATAGGGAAGAATAAAATGAGGTAGTAGCCCGTTAACATTTTAAATTTTCGCATTTTAAGAAGCATCCTAATACGGGGTCTTTCCTTAATAAGAAAAAGTGGTCGATAGATTTTATTTATTTTATTTATTAACGTCTCATAGAATCGACGTATAGAAACAGAAATGGGTTAATTTGAAGTTGATTTAAATTTTCCTACACTTTAAAAAAGAAAATATTTTTCTACTTACTTTTAAGTTTTTCGATTTGTATTAAAGCTTTGTCTGTGTATTTTTGTGCCTTTTCCATATACCCTGCTTGCATGCTATGCATGACAGTCACTAAATACACTAAAACATAAAGGTGTTCTTTTGGCATCCACAAAAACATATCACCCACACTTGTTCCATTATAAACTGAAAAAAAAAAAATACAGTTATTTATAAAAATTTCCAGCTAAAATGTTATTCAAAAATGTTTACTTTCGAGAAACTGGTCGCTAAAAAAAGTTTTAAAGATTTTGATGTTTATTTTTTATATCTATCCTGCTTAGAAAAAACGCAGTAAATCAAGATAGGATTTACTGGGTTTCTGCTAAGCAGGATTTACCGTGCGTTTTAAAGTAACTCGAATGTAAGAAACAGAGAAAAATGTAGAAACAAGAATAGCTTTATATTTAATTGAAACATGAACAATTAAAAATACATTTTTCTCATTTTCCACCCGTTTCCATGACGCGAAGTGAAATTAGCTGATTTAACATATCTGCTGTCATATCAGAAAACAAGTAAACGTCAAACACAAAAAATCAAATTAAAAAAAAAATTAAGACAATTTTTGCGTTTTTAAAATGTTTATGCAAATCTATTTCAGTACACTTCGAGTGCTTATTTTACTTGGCTCCGCCTTGTTAAAAAATAAGCACTCTCGTGCACTAAAAACTAGGTTCGCGTACTCTGTGCGTAATAAAATATTTTAAAATGCTTGTAACTTCTAAAAAAAAACTAATTTAACAATCATTTAAGAAAATATGTTTGGAATGATATCCGCGCCGATTCAGACAGGGCTGAGGGCTTGGGTCACGGATTTGGCTGATTATTTTTTTATGTTAGAGAAAAACCTAAACGTTTATTTTTTTTCAAAATTTTTAAATTTCTCGAAAATGTGACATTGACGTGCAATAACTCAAAAACTATTTAACCTGGAAAGCTGCGGTTTTCGCCATTAAAAAAATCATATTTTTTTCTCAAATTTTATCAAATTAGTTTTGACAGTTTTTTGTTTTTTAAAGATGGCGGCGAAAAAATTTAAGACCATTTTTTTCGAACACTCCATTTTTAATTTTTTTTTTGAAAATTTCAGGATCAACTACTAATTATGTGTAGGTACTTTTGATTAAAAAAAAAATAAAAAACAGGATTTTTAGTTATTTCTTTGCCAGAACCAATAATATGGCCAAAAACGGAATTTTACCAACTTTTTCGAAATTTATTCGCAGTAGGCGTGGAAAAATTCTCGTTTACCGGTTTTGTCTTTTAATTTATTATAAAGTTGATTTATTGTAAAATCATTGTGGTTTGATATTACAATGTTTTCCTTTTTTAAAATTTTTGTAATTTTTAAACTTAAATTGGGTATTAAAGGTAATTTAAAATAGTTTATATCGTTTGGATTTAATCGAGGATTATTATTTTGATTATTTTGTGTATTTTGATTTTGAAAAAAATAAATTAAAAGACAAAACCCCAGATAATTTAAAATCAGGAGTTATTTATAAAACAGACTGCAAAAATTGTACGAAGTTTTATTTAGGTGAAACAAAAAATATTCTCAAATTTAGGGTATCACAGCATAAATCCAGTTGTAAAAATATCTGTTATAAGGATAAAACAGCCCTCAGCACTCACCATTTCAATGAAGGTCATTTTTTCGACTTCGATAATGTTAAAATTTTAGATAGGGAGAAAAATAAATTTAAACGAAAATTTTTAGAAATGGTTCACATTAAATTAAATTTAAACAATAGTATAAACTTTAGAAAGGATACTCAAAACTTAAGCACTTTATATCTAAACATATTAAGATAAATCTTTTCACTAACTCATTAACACTTATACCTGTACACCTTAATTAATTTTATATATTTGTCAAGTTGACTTTTAAAAGTCCAAATTTTTTTTACTCAATTTTATTTATACATTTATTTTTTAATTCGTTATTATATCCTTGAAAATGGCTGAACAATAAACGCCGAAACGTTGGAATAAAACTATTTTTTATTAAGTGTTCTAAAAAGCAAGAAAATATATCTACATATTATATTATATAGTGATGATATTCGCGCCCATCCAGGTAGGGCTGATGGCATGGGTAATGGATTTGTCTAATTATTTTCTTATGTGAAGCCCACCGATTTCTAAGAAAAACCTCCACGGGATTTTATTCAAACACGTCCCGTTTCGAAAATATCATTTTTTAAATTTGTCAAAAATTTGACATTGGCGTGCAATAACTCAAAAACTATTTAACCTAGAGAATTACGGGTTTCACCAATAAAAAAATCATATATTTTTTTCTATTAAATCGCATTAATTTAATTTCGATAGTTTTTTGTTTTTTTTCAAGATGGCTGCAAAAAAAAATTAACGCCAATGTCAAATTTTTGACAAATTTAAAAATTTTTAAGAAAAATTAAAAAAAATCATGTTTGTGAAACGGGACGTTTTTGAATAAAATCCCGTGGAGGTTTTTCTTAGAAATGGTGGGTTTCACATAAGAAAGTAATTAGACAAATCCATTACCCATGCCATCAACTCTAACTGGATCGGCGCGGATATCATCACAATATAATATATTGTTATACAATATTATTCTATAACTTACAAATCTATTATCATGAAACGGGCATAAAATAGGACATGCAGACAGTAGTTTTAAGCGGTAAACGAGAATTTTTCCACGCCTACTGCGAATATAGTTCAAAAAAGTTGGTAAAATGACGTTTTTTGGCCATATTATTGGATCTACCAAAGAAATAACAAAAAAGTTCTATTTTTTTGATTTTTTTATTTAAAAGTACACAATTAGAATTGAATTTTTCAAAAAAATAAAAAATGGAATTTTTGAGAAAAATTACCTTAAAATTTTCAATATCAATCAACCAAGTCAACGTCGACTATTTTATTTTTGCGGCCTAGGTCAAAAAAACTGAACTTTTCGTACAGGTTTATCATACAAAAAGTGGCGTTTTTAAAAACAATGTATACACGGTGTATTTGAAATAGCGTCGGAAATGTTAACAGATGATTCTACATCATAAAATATGACAAAAAGTTCCTAAAAACATATGTCTAAAAATGCGTCATAAGGGAGCTACGCCCCTTTGAAAGTGGCTAAAAAAATCGGTTTTTATTTAATAACTCAGGAACCCTTTGAGATATATCAACGAGGTTTTGCACGTCAACTAATCCTACCAAGGCCCGTTTTTATGTGTTATTTTCATGTACTTATTTCAACCAGGGGTGTGCGAAACGGGGGGGGCTTATCAGTTTTTTGTCCCAAACTTTTTTCTGTGTAACTTTTTTGCAATTTTATTTTTGAAATATGATTCCTTAGGTCAAAATACATAAAAAAGGTACTCTTGTTGTAATACTGTAGGATTAACCGTTTTCGAGAAAAATTCATTTGAAGGTGAAATTCTACGGTTTGAGGACGAAAAATTAAATACTAAAATGTTGAAAACCAAAATTTTAATGATGCAGGGCGAATGTACATTAAAAACTAAGAAAAAAACCTCATATACAGGTACTTCCAAAAATCAATCCTAATGTAGCTATGGTCTCCTAAGTATTTTTAAAGGGCTATGGTAGCTTTAAAAGCGTTTTTTCGACCTACATGTATGGAAACTTTTTTTCTTAGTTTTTGATGTAGAATAACATTGCATCATTTAAATTTTGGTTTTCGACATTTTAGTATTTAATTTTTCGTCCTCGAACCGTGAAATTTCACCTTCAAATGAACTTTTCTCGAAAACGGTTAATCCTACAGTATTACAACAAGAGTACCTTTTTTATGTATTTTGACCTGAGGAATCATATTTCAAAAATAAAATTGCAAAAATGTTACACAGAAAAAAGTTTATGACAAAAAACTGATAAGGCCCCCCCGTTTGGCACACCCCTGGTTTAAATAAGTACGTGAAAATGACATACAAAGATGGGCCTTATTAGGATTAATTCACGTGCAAAACCTCGTTAACATATCTCAAAGGGTTCCTGAGTTATTAAATAAAAACCGATTTTTTTAGCCAATTTCAAAGGGGCGTAGCTCCCTTATGACGCATTTTTAGACATATGTTTATAGGAACTTTTTGTCATATTTTATCATGTAGAATCACCTGTTAAAATTTCCTACGCTATTTCAAATACACCCTGTATGTAACAACGTTAAATTTAAAATATTAGCCCGATCGGGCCTAAACTATAGCCCAGGGGCCTTATTGAAGCTAGGTCATACAGAAACAAGCCAATTTCGTTTTTAAGGCATAATAAAATATTTTAGACAAAATATTCGATTAATATTAGGCAAGTAAATAAATGTCATTAGTAGGCATGAATTAAAATTAAAATAGTTTTCGATTTCGATATATAGAGGGCGTTACACTTATTTGTTATTAAAAAATTAGCCATTTTCAGGGGTCAATAAGTCGCTGCAGCAGCGCCATCTACAAAAACTGCAAAAACTGTGTGAAAATACAGGCATTCCTTTTTTTCGCAGAAATAATATCTTTACGACGTTTTTACTTTTTAAGCCACTTTTAAATTTGGTCTAAAATGCTGACTAGTTTTTTATGCATAAAAATATTATTTTATAGTATTTTAATCTTATATTTGTCCAAACGATTAGTTTTATTAATACACACAAATTGATGAAAAACAAGTTTCGATTTTGACATATAGGGGGCGCAACACTCGTTGTTTTATTTTAAAATTAGACAATTTCAGAAGCCAATATTCGCTGCAGCAGCGCCATCTATAAAAACTGCGCGAACGGTGTGAAAATAGAGACGCACTTTCAAATTTGGTCTACATTGATCACCAGTTAACTTGTTTTTCCAGGCATAAAACAATTATTTAATCACTTTTTAAATTTATATTTGGCCAAAAGGTAAATCTTTTTAGTACACATACATTTATGAAAAAAAGTTTTAGATTTCGACATATAACCTCATTTTTCCTTTTAAAATAAACTATTTTTAGGAACAAAAAACTCGCTGAAGTAGCGCAAATAGTGCGCGAACTGTGAAAATATACATATTTCGTTTTTATGCAGGAATAAAATTTTCACGTCGGATTTACATGGTCCCTTTTTAAGCCATTTTTAAATTTGGTCGAAAGATTATTATTATAGTAGTCATAATAATTATTTTAACACGTTTTAACTTTATATTTCTACAAAAGTTAGGTATCGTTAATATATAAACCATTGAATAAAATTAAACTAATGAAAATATTGTTTTTGGTTTTTAAACAAACATTTAACTTTCAAATAGTAATACAATTCATATTGATTTTTAAGATATTTTGAAAATAGTTCTATACCTACTGATCATTGCATATAGGTACATATACATACATACATCATGTTATGGCTCTTATACTTATACATCAACATGTAACGGCAAAAGAAAGTACCAATTGAAAACCAGGGACCCTTAATAAAGTGACTTCACATGACGTTTAATGTCATTATATATAGGGTCCCTAATTAAAACTGGTCTGTAGACCAATTACACAGTCATGCAAGGTCCTGCTTCATACATTCGAATATATGATTTTGGATAATTCGACTATGCTGATTTCGATGCTGTACTTAGTTTTTTTTCCATTACGCCAGGATTTTACGCAATTAAAAAAGGGTTTAAAATAAATTTAAAAAATATTTTTTTGCAAGGTTGACAAGATTATTTATCCCTGTATAATGATTTATTACATAACGTATTGTAAATAATTAATTATACAGTGCGCGTGAAAAGTACGGAACCTCAGCGCCAGTGCCCCTCATTGGCCGTGTTCAAATTAAATGCGCAATGGTTTGTTTTGAAGATTGCTGACGCGACGATCACCGAAACGACTCCTATCCCTACTACTGCATCGGCGTTGAGATTCCCCTATCCCCTTCAAATATATTGCTTCGTACATTCTTGGCCACTCAACTTACCTATCATTCAACGTGTTTTGTACTTTTCACGCGCGCTGTATATCGAAATATTCCTTTCTGTCACAGCGCCATCTATAAATATGTATTGTTTAACAAACCAAAAACAAACCTTTATTAATTGTATAATTTAGTACCTAATATAAAATGTTTATTCCTATAACTTTTAAAATAGGAATTTTTTTTTTTGGTAAATTAAAAAAAAAGATGGCGCGTGTGTGAGAAAAAGTATACCTATTGATAAATTATAATAAACCATTGTAAAGGGCTTTAACTTCTCTTTCCTACCATGTAATCATTAATATTTATATATTTTTCTTCTACTATTTTTTTATTTGCGCAAAATTCTGACGTGATGGAAAAAAGTAAAGTCAGATTGGAAATTAGCATGCTCATATTATCCAAAATCATATATTCTCATCCATGAAATAGAAAAAAAGTTAAATTTGCAGGGCTGTGTTATTAGTGTTTTCTAAAATGTTAAAACTAAAAATGTTAGTTTAGCACAGTTACGCCCTGTGCTCTAAACTACACCAAATTACATCAAATTAAATGACTTGGTTTGGAATTTTAGTGTATACCCTGTATATGTTTACTAGGGTGGGCCGAAAAATTGAAATCTGGAATTTAAAAATGCAATACCCGACAAAATATGCCTTCTTATATGCCTAATGTGTGTGCAAAAGCAGAATCAGATTAAATGTCATCTTGAGCCCTCTACAATACCTTTAATATTAATAAAAATATCGTATTTCTTCACATTTGTAAAGTATACACAGCGTGTCAAACGTCCGCCTCCCCCCCTTTAACTTTTGAAAGGCTTAAGATATCAACTTGAAATTTGGAACACATAAATAACATAACCCATATATTTTTTTGGTGTATATTTGGTATGCTTAGGAGGCATGATGGAGACAGGGGAAAAAAGGGAGTTTTTTTTAACAGAAAGGGGGGTCGTGTGATACATAATTTTAAAGCTTATAAAATTCTCTATTTGCCCCCATATTTTTTTATTTTTTCGGAACAATTTTTGGGGTTATTCGCGTAAGAATTAAATCCCGTGAAAGTATGCCTCACATCCATCACAAATCAGAATATAGAGTGGCTTAAAATATGGCCTATGATGTTTGTAAATGTTATTTTCGGTTGTAAAACTTATTAGTTTTTGCAATAAAACAGTTTTTGCATTTTTCTTATTAAGTTTTCTTGTTTTTGTTTTTTTTTTAACATTTATCCTAAAAGTTACAAAATGTACTCCTTTGTAGAGGGCACAAAAATTGAAAAAATAAATAAAATAAAATACACACTCTTTTTCTCTTTGCAAGACGCATCTTCCCCCCCCCCCCCCATTGTATTTTCAAATTAAAAAAACAATAAAACACCTATATAGGAACTGCCCACCCTAATGTTTACCCAATATTCAGAAATAAGTTCGAGAATTTTAAAGGGGTTATTAAAAAATATGAAAAAAAGTTTCTATAAAGGTTGGCCCGAAAATGAACACTAAGCTACGACCTTTCTAAGGGTACATCTAAAAAGTAGATTTTATATAATATCTTTGGAACCCTATGAACCACAGTAACGATTTTTGCACATGCCTTAATATTGATAAAGGCTATCATTTTATGTAATTTTTATTTGGTAATTTTAACCAGGGGCGTGCAAAATGGGGGGGTGATGTCACTTTTTCATCTGTAGATTTTTTGACATTTTATTAATAAAATATTTTTTTTTTTAATTAAAAATACATAAAAAAGATACTCTTTATGTAACACTGTAGGGCCAAACGTTTTCGAAAAAAAAATACAAATAAAGAGGCAATTTCACGCTCTGAGAATCAAAAACATGAGCTAAAAAATGTACCAATAAAAGTTTCGATGCTGCAAGGTGATTCTATACATTAACCTTTTAGAACGAATATTGAAAAATCTCAAAATATAATATTTTATCTGATAAGAAATCATTTATCGCCTGATCTGTACTTTCAATGCAATATAGCTTAAATATTTAAAAACTGTCGCATAGCCCCTTTTAGAAAAAATCATAAAATTACTTAGTTTAATTATTTTTTATCTACAAAAATTTATATAAAAAAGAATATTTTGCTGGTATTTAAAAATTGACACATAGCTTGTTTAAGAACTAACTAGTGACTAAATATATATAAAAAATATATTTTTATTCCATAAAAAGACATTTTCATTAAATTTTAGCATTCAAATAATTATGGTTACTTTTTCGGCCCGTTTACGACATAATACGCTGCTGCAGCCACTAAAAAAGGCAAATTTTAAAATTAAAATTGAGTACAGCGCCACCTATATGTGGATATCATTAACAGTTTTTTATAAATTTGTATTTAGTACTAAGGGTTACCTTTCTGCCAAATATTAAGTGTCAAATTAAAAATTTTATGAGCAAAAAACTAAATTCAGCTGCTACTAGCAGCCTAACATTAAATAGAGCCTATGTGCCAAAGTATTGGTTTGATTGAACTAAAATTTAGAGTTTTTTATGCTTAGACAACATATGTAAAAATAAAGAAAATTTAAGGACCCTTGAAAATCGAAAAGTCGAAAATCTGGCGAAACCATAGTTAAGACACGCAAAAAAAAATGTGCGCAAAGTTTGATGTTTGCGCCTCCTGTTTCAAAACCACTGTCCGGACGTAAATGGAGGGTAAAGTAAGTGCCTTGGAAGTGGTCCAATTTGGGAACAGAATCAGATTAAATGTCATCTTGAGCCCTCTACAATACCTTTAATATTAATAAAAATATCGTATTTCTTCACATTTGTAAAGTATACACAGCGTGTCAAACGTCCGCCTCCCCCCCTTTAACTTTTGAAAGGCTTAAGATATCAACTTGAAATTTGGAACACATAAATAACATAACCCATATATTTTTTTGGTGTATATTTGGTATGCTTAGGAGGCATGATGGAGACAGGGGAAAAAAGGGAGTTTTTTTTAACAGAAAGGGGGGTCGTGTGATACATAATTTTAAAGCTTATAAAATTCTCTATTTGCCCCCATATTTTTTTATTTTTTCGGAACAATTTTTGGGGTTATTCGCGTAAGAATTAAATCCCGTGAAAGTATGCCTCACATCCATCACAAATCAGAATATAGAGTGGCTTAAAATATGGCCTATGATGTTTGTAAATGTTATTTTCGGTTGTAAAACTTATTAGTTTTTGCAATAAAACAGTTTTTGCATTTTTCTTATTAAGTTTTCTTGTTTTTGTTTTTTTTTAACATTTATCCTAAAAGTTACAAAATGTACTCCTTTGTAGAGGGCACAAAAATTGAAAAAATAAATAAAATAAAATACACACTCTTTTTCTCTTTGCAAGACGCATCTTCCCCCCCCCCATTGTATTTTCAAATTAAAAAAACAATAAAACACCTATATAGGAACTGCCCACCCTAATGTTTACCCAATATTCAGAAATAAGTTCGAGAATTTTAAAGGGGTTATTAAAAAATATGAAAAAAAGTTTCTATAAAGGTTGGCCCGAAAATGAACACTAAGCTACGACCTTTCTAAGGGTACATCTAAAAAGTAGATTTTATATAATATCTTTGGAACCCTATGAACCACAGTAACGATTTTTGCACATGCCTTAATATTGATAAAGGCTATCATTTTATGTAATTTTTATTTGGTAATTTTAACCAGGGGCGTGCAAAATGGGGGGGTGATGTCACTTTTTCATCTGTAGATTTTTTGACATTTTATTAATAAAATATTTTTTTTTTTAATTAAAAATACATAAAAAAGATACTCTTTATGTAACACTGTAGGGCCAAACGTTTTCGAAAAAAAAATACAAATAAAGAGGCAATTTCACGCTCTGAGAATCAAAAACATGAGCTAAAAAATGTACCAATAAAAGTTTCGATGCTGCAAGGTGATTCTATACATTAACCTTTTAGAACGAATATTGAAAAATCTCAAAATATAATATTTTATCTGATAAGAAATCATTTATCGCCTGATCTGTACTTTCAATGCAATATAGCTTAAATATTTAAAAACTGTCGCATAGCCCCTTTTAGAAAAAATCATAAAATTACTTAGTTTAATTATTTTTTATCTACAAAAATTTATATAAAAAAGAATATTTTGCTGGTATTTAAAAATTGACACATAGCTTGTTTAAGAACTAACTAGTGACTAAATATATATAAAAAATATATTTTTATTCCATAAAAAGACATTTTCATTAAATTTTAGCATTCAAATAATTATGGTTACTTTTTCGGCCCGTTTACGACATAATACGCTGCTGCAGCCACTAAAAAAGGCAAATTTTAAAATTAAAATTGAGTACAGCGCCACCTATATGTGGATATCATTAACAGTTTTTTATAAATTTGTATTTAGTACTAAGGGTTACCTTTCTGCCAAATATTAAGTGTCAAATTAAAAATTTTATGAGCAAAAAACTAAATTCAGCTGCTACTAGCAGCCTAACATTAAATAGAGCCTATGTGCCAAAGTATTGGTTTGATTGAACTAAAATTTAGAGTTTTTTATGCTTAGACAACATATGTAAAAATAAAGAAAATTTAAGGACCCTTGAAAATCGAAAAGTCGAAAATCTGGCGAAACCATAGTTAAGACACGCAAAAAAAAATGTGCGCAAAGTTTGATGTTTGCGCCTCCTGTTTCAAAACCACTGTCCGGACGTAAATGGAGGGTAAAGTAAGTGCCTTGGAAGTGGTCCAATTTGGGAACTTAATTCAACTATTCAACTTACCATCTTCAGTTGCCATAATGGTTTGGATACTCTGTTGGAGTTGCTTGAGACAAGGCTTAACACTCTTTACTTGTCCGCCCATTAAGTAATGGCATACCTGAAGGACCAAATAGTAAACTTTAAGATATTCTTTTTGATAAGCTGCTCCCGTCCATGTTTCTATTAACTGACCAGCTTGATTTAAAACAGGCTGTACTTCTTGTAACTGTTTGGCTATTAACATCAACTAAAAAATATATAAATAATATGTAATAATATTAATATTATTAAAGAGCATGTTAATATTTTAAAAATAGTAGCAGTAGTAGCAGTGATAATGTCTTTTGAGAAAAAGCATTTTAATAATAATGAGTATTTTCATAAATTACTATGAGAATATTATTTTGCTCACTTTAGTTTTATTTTAATAAAACAGGGTTGATAAAAGTCAAGACTTTTATTAAAAAACTAAAACAAAAAAAAAACGGATTTTTTATTTAAATCTTACTTTGGGTATTATTTAACTTGATTTAAAAAAAAAATATTTATGTAACTACAATTTTTTTATATAACACCAAAAAAAGCGTGGTTTTCCAACTTTAAAAACAATGGTGTGGTTTTTTCCTTATATCTCGGGAAATAAATGTTTTAATTCAATTCCGTTTTCAAGAAATTAATGAGTATTAAATATCAAATAAATTGAGCAATTAAAGAATTTAAAAGCTTTAGTATTAACATTAGTATTAGTATTGGGCATTTAAAAAATGTTTAACTTTTTTTTGAGTTTTTTGCACTTTTTTTGAAAAACGTTAAAGATATCTAAAAAAAACTAAACATTTTTAGACAAAAATAAAAAGTCTTATTGCCAGGCGTGACTTCACCCAAAGTACTACTACTACTACTAATTATGTGAGATTCAATAGTTTTATCAGTTTCCAGCTGCCTAATTAGTAGACAGCGGGAAACTGAATTATTATTATTATTAAAGATTTTTTAATAATAAGAAAAATCTATAGTATATTCAATTTCAAGATGAAGTAAGCGTAAACCAATGCACGGATTTAGTGACAGGGTATGACTCAAAACAAAATATTTCTATATAACGGTCCATTGCAATGCATTGTACGCTTCATCGCAAGTGCTCACGTACTGACCTGTTTAATTTTCTAAATCCCTACTCTAGCAACATTCCAATGTTTTAACCAATGAAACCACGCGCCAACTGCCGTCGGCGCGATTCTTTTGTTTACTTCTACTGCAACTTGAAGTTGAATATACTATATAGGTTTAAAATAACAAATAAGTTCTTACCATTCCTTTGCTAAGTAAAAACAATACTCTTGTATAATAAGCATTTGAAATATGAGCATAATCCACTCCCACACCCAATAGACTACTTGCTAATGTATAATCCTTTTCTGTTGCATGGATTTGCTAAAACATAAATTATTTTTTTTCACTACTAGCTTTAGAACATACCATTATTTATCATGTTTTCAGACTGTGAAATGAATTATCTTCACCTATAGCAATAATAATTTGTTCTCTCCTAGTAGGAGTAAATTTGATAAACAATTGATTTCTGTCACTTTAGATGTTTCAGTTCTTTGTGCAATTTTTACTAATTAAACCCAAGAAAATAGCTTTAAATAACTTTCTATTCTAAAAAATGTAAAAAACTAAATTTTTAAACGTCAGTTGAAAGTATTTATTTGAGCAAATGTCATTGATCAAGGCTACTTGATTTTTATGAAAATTTCAAGAAATATAATTTCTGTTAATAATGTATTTTATTATTTGAATAAAAATAGTTAAGAAGTGAAAAAACTAATATATAAACCATGGTAGAGAAGACTATTATAGTCTCTTACTATTAAATGCCTTGCTGCTATGCAGCTTGGGATTTAATACGCTTGGCTATATAAAAATGTCTTCTCTACCTTGGTATATAATTACTATTATTATATTTATCAGAGGTAGGGCCAGATATAGATTTCTCGACATTTTATATCAAAAAAGACGATTTCCGTCAAAAAAATCTGTACTGTCAGTATGTATGTTGGTCTGTCTGTACTGTATCTACCATGGTAGAGAAGACTATTATAGTCTCTTACTATTAAATGCCTTGCTGCTATGCAGCTTGGGATTTAATACGCTTGGCTATAAAAAATGTCTTCTCTACCTTGGTATATAATTACTATTATTATATTTATCAGAGGTAGGGCCCGATATAGATTTCTCGACATTTTATATCAAAAAAGACGATTTCCGTCAAAAAATCTGTACTGTCAGTATGTATGTTGGTCTGTCTGTACGGATAACTTAAGAATGCTTAAAGCTAAAGAATTTAAATTTGGAACATAGGTTCCTTATCAAAAGTTCTTGGGATTGTTTTTGGTAGAAATCGGGGTGGGGTCAAAGGGGGTAAAAATAATTTTTTGTATTTTAAAAATAAATTTGGTAAAATTAATATCTTTGAAGATTTAAAAAAAAAAAATAAATATTTTGTTTGAAATTTTAACAGTGTATAGTAATTATAGGTCCCTATTTACAAAAAAAATGTCACACCCTCAAACCTCTAAGAAAATATTAAAATGTTAAAATCCTCATTTTATTTAATTTTATATCAAACTTTGGATACAGTTTTCACCAATTTTCATTTTATGTATTTAGAAAAAAGTATTTCAAATAAAAAATACAGGATGTTTCAGAAATAAGCTACAAAAAAAGTTCCTATAAAGGTTGGCCCGGAAATGAGCCCCACCCAGCTATGACCATCCTAAGAAAAGTAGTTACAAATTATAATGCAAAAATTAAAGGTTATGTCAGATTGTTGTGACATACCATCTGAGTTTTATTTATGTCCACCCCTAAAATTAAGATTAATTTTCATTCAATAAAAACGAAAATTTTGGTGATTTATATAATTTTACATTGGCTATAAAATGCAGTATTTTATCTTGTTTCACTTCTGGTTTCACCTGAAATGACCTCACTTTTGATTTTTAAACATTTTTACATATTTTGATTCGGAATTAAATTCTGAGTACAACCATGCATAATTATGACATAGCATTGTTGGCATATAGGTAAATCCAGCTTTGATTAGTGTCAAGTGTCAAAACTGGGCAGCCCGAGGATAATAAGATTTGTAACCCATTAGGGGACTCCAAAAACTTTTTTTTTACCTATCACAAATTTTGATGCCTTAAAAAAAGGTCTTCATCTGCAATTTTTTTTTACTTCCCCCACAAATTTTAATTACTCAAAAAAAAGCTCATCACCACCTGGTGAAAGTTTTGTTGACTGGCAGGGGGACTCCAGACTATGAAGGGCCTAAAGTGGGGGCATGTGATATTTTTCTCACTACCTCACCTGTCCAGTCTGACACTGTTAGTGGCTAAAAGACTTACAGCAAGTTGAAATATTAATCTACAATGCCAATAAACACTGTGCTGGGACAACTCGATGGCTTTCCTTAAAATAGGTTTTGATAGGGAAATTTGATTTTGTTGTTCATATAACTCTGCCAATACACTGGCTGCCTCAAATTTGACATCATCAAATGAGTTAATAACTTGGGAAAGACACCACTAAAATAAAAAATTAATTTAAAAAATGATCTATTTTTAGGTTATGTAAATTACCGCTTGTTCCAAATGTGTTTTCGCTAGTTCTACGTTCTTCGTATGTGTTAATAAAATATTTCCTAATTGCAAATGAGTTCTTGCTTCTACTCTGTGCGGAGGCTTAAAATTAAAAACTGCTTGTAAACACTGAATACAAAACTTTATCATAGGCGGG
>OY294045.1:30895587-30932314 GCA_958510825.1 Brachypterus glaber | reverse complement strand
ACATTTAACCATAGTTGAGGCACAGTGGATCATGGGCCACTGTGGCCAATCGGTCTTTGACTCACTGTGTCCCCCCAGTAACCAGACCAGTTCAAAGTGGACATAAAAAAATATACCAAATATCTGATAAATTTGTGTAAACACACTTATTTAAGAGTTAATAAAGAATATAAAAATGCCAAATTACACTGGAATTTACGTAAAAGTAGTACAAATATACCTAATTAACAGATTAACAAAAAAAATACTTTCATTATTTATTTTATGCAGCCACCTCTTCGCTTCAACACACGCCACGCAGGTTTGCCGGCAACTGACCCTTTATCTAGAGAAACGTCTTCTTAGCGCGCCATTAGAAAGCGGCGTTTCTAAAACTAATATTGGTAGAGTTATAGTCAACGATTCATTGTGCCCAATGACTCACTGTGCCCCCTGTTCCCCTATTCACTTTTTTAACCCACTTAAAAACTTTTAGTCCTCACATCACCTTTTATTACAAGTACCTACCTTTAATAATACCCTCTTACATTACTTTTTTTAAAAACAAAAACCTTTATGCCGTAATTTTGTTAAAATTCAGCGTGTGATTGTCATTTAAATAACAAATCTAATCATGAATTGTTCGTAGAAAATAGAATAAATATCGCGCAGACGCAGCTGCAAACACTTAAATACCTCTATGGCCGCGACATGTTTTCAATTAATTATTTATAAGTGACGTTTTGTAAATTTAATTAAATTTATGTGTTTTTGAAATCAATTATGTTTTATTAAAGTGGTGTGTTTGAACCAATGAAGTGTAATTTTTTAGTTAAAATGTATTATTTGTTTTGATTTGTTCGAGGGTACGTTGTGAATTTAATATTTACCCAGTCAACACAAATACATGGCAGGAACATAGCAGGTACATAACCACTGTTCTATGTGATGTTGCAGACATGTAATTTTTATAGTCCATGTATAGTCCTTGGACTTTAACAATTCCGCCTCAAGTTATGTATCAGCTACATAACATGCTACATATCAGATACATACTAGGTACATAACAATAAAAGTAGGCGTTTCCGAATTTTACTTGTTATTGAGTGCATCATAGATTTAGACATGGTGAACATTTTTACGTCTTTTTGATAAACCTAATAATTAAAGTATATAAATATCTTTATATGTAGCATCCATCAGGCAAAATTCTTATACGATGTGCATTTTTACGGTGAAAGCAAACTTTCTACCAGGCTTAAAAATCATGGGCCACATAAAAAGCCAATTTTTAGAGAAAAACTAGCAAATAATCATTTTAAAAAAATATATATATTTTAATTTTTTGTCTAAAATTATCTAAAATCGGTTTAGTTGTCTAAAAATACATGCGTTTCTACTACTTAAGGGTAAAACTTTTATTATTAACAACAATTTTAAGAATATTAGTGATTCTAACCTATAAAAATTAAAATAATATAGACGCCATATTTAGTATTGAATTCATAACATTTTATGTATCTATGTTCTCGTACCATATATATGATACATAACATGCAATATTGCATGTTATGTATCATACATATGTATGTTACATCTTATGTAATATGGCACATGTAACGTAAAAAATCTTTCTGTTATAGGGCATGTTATGTAGCATACATATGTATGTTATGTCTCATGTAATATGGCATATGTTACCTAAAAAATCTTTCTTTACCATGTTGCATCCATATATGTGCGGACTGGGTAAGTGAAATCGTTTTTGTTTTTGTATTTATAGTAATAAAAGAATCCTCTAACCTGAAAAGTGACATGGAAAACCTAAAAAGCAAGTTATTACCACAACCTCACGAAGCTCGGATAAGAGGTTTTTTAAAATACATTTTTTAATTTTTTTAATTTCTTTTTAATTCTTGAAATCGATTTCTGGAACCTTTAAGAGTTCTTTTTTTTAGTGACATTTCTAAATAACCCTGTATATACTCGTAATGAAAACTATTTTTTTTGTTGTTTAAAATAAAGATAAAAATTTAAAAAATCTTTGTAAATATGGCGAAGGCGCCACTACATGTAGATGAAAAAAAAAGTAAATAAAGGTCAGATTTTCTTAATGATATATAAAATGAAAGAATTTACATTAAAATGACGTATAAAAATCTAACTTTGAAAATAATGCTATTTTTTTTTTGATAAGAACAAAGTTTTTTATTCAGTTTATTTAAAAACCAAAATTAAAATTTTACTGTTTTTGACCTTTTGACCTATAACTCAAAAACCAGCAGTCAGGTCAAGTTGGGACAATGCTTTTGATCAGAAATATAAAATCTACATCATACTAAAAATTCAGAATTTTTGACCAAAAGCCAGTTTCTATGAGAAACGTGCCTGTTTCTTTTATTTTAAAATTTTTATTAATAAATGTATATTAATTAATTTATATTTTTATTTACTTATAAACAATACAAAAATAATACAAAATAATACTTTTATTGAATTCAACACTTATTTTATACAGGGTGGCCCAACGAAAACTTGTCATGGGGATTTTTGGTGATAATAGAGTGATGTAAAGAAACGCTCAGACAGGTCGATTTTAGTTCGGAGGGGGATAATTTTTCCTCTTGTTGGTAACATCATCACGGGCAGTGGGGTGAACAACCCCTAAAATTTAAATAGGAATAAGGCGTCAAAGTGTATGTCGTTGGAAAGTCATTTTAATTCTCTAAACTAGGGATGTAAATAATAAAAAACGGTATTGTTTTTTGTTTTAAAACAAGTTTTTTTTTGTTTTAAAACAACGACCTCTCACAGTGATCCCCGGATATGATTAGGTTTTAAAGAAAGGGCATCAGAAACAAACAATGGATCTTGGTAGTATAGGGTATACCCTATATATATATATATACATATATGTACATCATAGATCCATTAACAGTTAAATCGCGTTTGTATATCTTTGGAAGATATTGGTAAAAACTCTTCAGGAGTCATCACGATCAACACCAACTACTTTAAAGAAAAATTAAAAATCGATTCTTATAGTATTCTTTGGGCCAAAAAATTGAAAAAGCCCCCCATTTTGGACGCCCCTGTTTAAAGTTACCAAATAAAAATTAAAAAGGATATATGATAGCATTTATTAACGTTAGGGCATGTGCAAAAAATCTTTACCCTGGTTCACAAGATATTAAATAAAAACTCGTTTTTACAAGCACCCTTAGAAAGGCTGTAACTCAATTAAAGTTCATTTTCGGACCAACCTTTATAGGTAATTTTTTTCATATTTTCCCAGACTTAATGACCAAATACCTGGAACACCCTGTACAGTTAAGAAAATATTAAGATTAGATTTAATGAAAACATACTCCCCTGTATATACATACATGTATATGCGCTAAGACTGCCCTTGATTTCACTTACCTGATATTGTTTTTTAAGGGAAAATTCTCTAAAAGAGTGTAATGGGTAGCCATTCTAAGCAAAACATTTTTCACAGATTCCAAAACTGTTTTATTATCAAATTCTTTATAAGACATTCCAGATAATCTTCCAGTAAAGTATTTTGAAACATTTGTTGGAGGGGTAGGAAAGTAATTAGGAGTAGTTGAAGTTGAAGAAGCAGGTGTTACAGCTCCACCTAAAAATGTTTGAAATTTTGAAATAAATATAGGTAAACAAAATTGTGTGATGTAATGTAATGCGGGCGTCGGCCTTTAGCTTAGTAAGTTATCATCGCATAGCAACGTTTTCACGCTAACTCTGATGTAATATTTTGAAAACGCTGCAATTGACATTTTTTTTAAAAGATTTTTTTATTTGGAAAGTCACTAAATCTATTAATGCTTGCAAAAACATACCGGTTCCTCCAAAATATGCAACAAATCGTGTTCCATCATTTTTTTTAACGAAAGTTGCAGTTAATTTATTGCTGCCAAAAAGGAATCTGGAGTTTCTTGGTATATTGTAAGCTAAAGTTATCCCATTATTTGTGGTTTCTGATGGTTCAGCTGAAAAATAAAAATTGAAACTAACGGGGAGAAGAAGTCCGGTTGTCAAACGCCTATTTTTGCCTGAACCTTGTTTTGTAGTATATACAAAATGTTTAGACGGTTTTTAGATTAAATATTTTGGGTGCGTTGAATCCGAATTCGGTGAATTTAACCTCATTAGTAAGGAAATTTATTTGAATTAAAGTCAAACCCTACTTCGATGAATTAATATATTTTGGTATCACAGAACCGCATTTATTCAGTGTATGCAAAATATTTTAATGGTTTTTAGATAATTTGGGTATGCTGAATCCAAATTCAATGGCTGCGACCTCCTATCTATTGAACAAATTTAATATAAATGAAGCCAAAGCCAACTACTTTTTACTAAACCGTGTTTTATCATGATATCAGGGAATACAATATATTGTATTCTTAGTTACTTATAACACAAGGGCGAAAAGTTAATTTTTTTTAACTTTTCGCCCGTGTATTATATAATATTTTTTATTCGAATTAACAATCGATCGATTGTTAATAATTATAATAAATTATTAAAATACTGGGTGTTTCACGGTAGAGAGCTAATTGTGGCATTAACAAAAATATCAAAATGAAATGTTTACCAGTCAATATAGACCTACCCAGAAAACATTGGTACGTTGGTCGCCCGTTGTCCAAACATTGGCATGTCAATGTTTCCTACATTGGGTCAATGTTTCCTACATTGGGTCAATGTTGGCAAACCCACATTGTGCTTAGGAGACATCAGCTGCCCTTAGGCCGCATACGACGGGCCAATGTTAACAAAACGGTATTGGTCCTATATTGGCCGCCCGAAGGCCGCTTTTAAGCCAACGATAATTTCAATCTTAAAATTTTATATTGTCCAACCTAAGAATATGATTCCTCAGGTCAAAATACATAAAAAAGATACTCTTGTAGGATTAACCGTTTTCGAGAAAAAATCATTTGAAGGTGAAATTTCACGGTTCGAGGACAAAAAATTAAATACTAAAATGTTGAAAACCAAAATTTCAATGATGCGTGGTTATTCTATATGAAAAACTAAGACAAAAAGTTTTTATACATGTAGGTCGAAAATTCGATTTTAAAGTTACTATGGCCCTTTAAAAATTGTGCATTTTTAGGAGACTTTTTAGGATTGATTTTTGGAAGTACCTGTATATGAGGATTTTTTTTTTAGTTTTTGATGTACATTCCCCTGCATCATTAAAATTTTGGTTTTCAAAATTTTAGTATTTAATTTTATATCTTCGAACCTTGAAATTTCGCCTTCAAATTAATTTTTCTCGAAAACGGTTAATCCTAAAGTATTACAAGCCCCTCCCCCCCGTTTTGCCTACCCCTGATTAAAGTTAGTTAACGTGAAAAATCTCATTGCTATATCTCAAAGAGTTCCTGGGATAATAAATAAAAACCTTCTTTAGTCTTAATCTTAATCACGCCCCAATGTTGGAGGTCTGTTTCTCCGTCAATAAGAATTTTCGGACCCATGTCCATAGAAACTTTTTTCTTATTTTCGTCCTAGGAATTGGCTCCCGAAGTTTCCAAATCTAATTCCTTCCTCATAAAAAAATCTAGTGACGTAAGGTCAGGAGAGCTTGATGACCAAGAAATTATTCTCCTGTTTCCAATCCATTTTTTTTTGGATAATTATTATTTAATTGAGTGACGGAATTCTACCTTATGGTATTAATTCCGTCATGTTTCCAGGGGAATAATTCCTTGGTCACCAAGCTCTCCGGACCTAACGCCACTAGATTTTTTTATGAGGAAGGAACAGTTTATTAAACATAACCAACTGACCTAGAGGACTTAAAGACACGCATTACTAATGCTTGTGAGACTATTAATCCGGATATGGTATATGCAGCTTGCAGAAGAAATTTAATGTCACGATTTGAACAGTGCGTAGTTGAAAATGGTGGTAATTTCCAGCATTTTATGTCACATGGATGTAGTAAATCTTAGAATTTGGCCAATAACACAATTAAATTACCTTTACTTTTTCAGTCCAAATATAATAAATAATACTAAAAGACAACATTTTTGTAGAACATAAAAATTATATTTTTCGAAAATGATGATCAAATATTTACTGGAAGGCTGTTAAAATGATAAAAGAAGTAATTATGTACAACATATAATGAAGAATTAGCCTGATTTGACTTATTTGAAAACATATTTTAATATGGCATGAAGAGTCTTTAATGATCATGCTGTTTAACTAGATTTTATTGTAATTTTAACAGTGTTGGGTATAAAATACCTTGTAAAAAGGTCCCTTTATGACTATAAATAAATACAAATACAAATAATATGTTTTTCAATATTATTTTTTTTATTTTTTTCAAAATTAAAAATGAATTTTAATCAAAATAAAAATATCTTTCAAATAATGCATCATGTGACCCATATTGCTGTTTGAGATTTGAAAGTTTGGGTGCTGGGGGTTAGGGAGTGAGTTTTAGAACCTTACCGATTACATAAATAGAAAGCTTACTAAAAATTTTGAATTGACTTACTTTTTAGATTTTTGATATATCACAGGTTTCAAGATAATGACTGTAGGGAAGTTAATGGGACACCCTGTATACCGGGTGTTTTTCAAAAGTGGCTCGCCCCTATAACTTTTATTCCTAGAGATAAAAGAGTGAAATTTACAGGGTGTCTATAAGACCATACTTTGAGTTATATCAACTGAGGTAATTTTTTTTCACTTCCGGTTTAACCGGGAACAACCCCTACTTTTGATTTTTAAATGGAACGCCCTGTATATTTTTACATATTTGGATTCTCCATTAAATTCTGAGGATTATTTCAAGTTTTTGTCCAATTTTGACAGCTTTCGTCATTTTTAAATAAAATTTTATTTTGAATTTTTTCATCTGAAAAGCCCATAAATCTATTCATTTTGGATCAAATATCGGTAGAAAAATACGAATCATTAAAAAAATTGATTACTTTTAATTTTACACGAAAACCAAACTTGGAATTTTTGTTTGTTTTTACTCCAATTTTTGCTTAATTACGCCTATGGCTCGTCGATATTTTTTTCTCTTTACAATTATACCAGAAAAATAATATTTATTTTAATTATCTCTTTAAAATTAAATAAATTTGTACTTGTGCTCAGGTCAGCTCCATACAATACTTAGGGTATATTATTTTACAAACCTATATTATTTTAAAGAGGCTATGAAAATAAATATTAATTTTTGGTAGCATTGTAAAGAGAAAAAAAAACTCTTTCTTGTAATACCAATGAGCCATAGACGTAATAAAATTTGAGTTAAACCAAAAAATACGCTTTTGCAAGTTAAGTTTTCGGGTAAAAAAAGTAAACATTTTTTTTTAATAAGTTGTATTTTTCAACCAATATTTGATCCAAAATGAATAGATTTAGCGACTTTTCAGATAAAAAAATGTAAAATTAAATTTTATTTAAAAAATGACAAAAGCTGTCAAAATTTGACAAAACCTTGGAATAATACACAGAATTTGATGGAAAATCCAAATATGTAAAAACATATAGGGTGTTCTATTTAAAAATCAAAAGTAGGGGTCGTTTCCGGTTAAACCGGAAGTGAAAAAAAAACGTTAGGTCATATAATTCAAAATATGGTTCTATAGACACCCTGTACATTTCATTCTTTTATCTCTAGGAAGAAAAAAGTTATAGGGGCGAGCCACCCTGTATATGTAACAGGGTTATTCAGAAAAAAGTCCAAACGAAAAATTTAAGAGGTTACGTTAAGAAATATGAAAAAAAGTTCCTATGAAGGTTGGTCCGGAAATGAGTCCTAAGGGAGCTACGGCTCTTTAAAATTGCAATCAAAATAAAGTTTTTAATTAATAACTCTTGTACCCTTTAAGCTAGAGCGACGAGATTTTGCATGTATACTAGTATTAATAAGGGCAATAAGTTTATGTTAATTCAGTTTTTTGAATGTATCCAAAGGCGTGCCTAGACGGACAAAATATGTGAGGCTTAACACATTTTTACCCCAAACTTTTTTATGTGTATTTTTTTTTGGACTTTTTTAATAAATATAGATTCCTTCAGTAAAAATTCATAAAAAATGTTATAAGTGTAACACTGTAGGAGCAACCGTTTAAAAAAAAATGCAATTAATAGGAAGTAACATTTTGTTCCACTAAAGATGTTACTTTTTAAAAGGTTATAACTTCTTTAATATTAAATTTAGGTGTTTTCGCGAAGAATACTTTTTTGCTTAGTTTTAATGCCCTGCAGCATTAAAATTTTATTGGTGCTTTTTTTGTTCCCCATTCAATGTCTATCTTCGAAGGGCCGCAGCTCCCTTAGGGCTTATTTCCGGACCAACCTTTATAGGATTTTTTTCATATTTTTTAACGTAGAATCACCTCTTAAATTTGTCGAACTTATTTCTGAATAACCCTGTATAATAAGTTGACTAGGTGAAAAATGTTATTTAAAAAATTACTTATTTACGTTTGTGTGTATATTAAAGATTTTGTGTGATAAATATATAAAATTAAAATATTATTCGATTTAGTTTTCCTATATGCCACTAAAAATGAAAAATTACTATCGCTACGCCCATCATTCACCTTAATTTGTAGCTTAGGTGATCTCATCGAAAACCCCGATAAAATTTAATCGATAATTTTTACCGTTTCGGAGAAAACTGATTGGGTCAGGAACTTTGGGTCGCCCGGTACACGGATACCAAATTCAAGAATATATGACATTTGAATTCCGCACTACAAATTTAAAAGTTGTCAGCGGTAAAACCGAAAGTAGCAATATGTTTTTCATATGTCAAAAGTTGAGGTTCCTTAAGTACATTAGGGGTACCAAAATTTAAAATTTTTATCTTTACAAATACAGAAGTTAAGGGGGGTGTACAATGAATCTGTGACACCCGGTATTTGAAATTTGTATCTTTTAGTCGGAGACTACTATTTTAAGATGTGGTCATGGGGGGCATTTTTTTTAATGGAATGGGATGGAATGAGGTAATGCGATAGATCATTTTAAAGCAAATAAAATTCTCTATTTGGCCATATTTATTTTTTAGTTAAAAAAAATATATTTAGATTTTTCTTTTTTTTTTCGATTTTTTACATATTTTTTTTTTGTTGTATTTTTTTATATCGTTTAAAAGTATAACTGACTTATTTGCATCATAAAATAAACCAGTTTTTAATAGTTTTTTGATTTTTTTAGAGATATTTTGACGAAAATTCCAATTTTCATCTCTAAATCCCCAAAATAAAAATAAAAACAGAAAATGTTATAAGCTTTAAAATAATGTGTAAAAGGACCCCATTTCTTTTTTAAAAAATTGCCCCCATGCCCCCGTCCACATTTTAAAAGCTGAAAATATCAAATATATCCGAAAAGATTGTTTATGTTGTCTTATTTAAGTGTTTTAAATCTGAAGCGATATCTTAACTCATTCAAAAGTTGAGAGGGGGGGAGGGGGTGACTTTTGAACCGCTCTGTTTAAGCATTTAGTGGCACAAAATCTGGAAAAAAGGAAACATACTTCTGTTAGGTCATGGATAAATCCCTGCTTCTTGGTAAAAGTATTAAGACGAGATGTTGCAAAAATCTAAAGATTTTTTTTAAGGAATGCTTATGAAAAAAGTAATTTTTATGCAGGTATAACATTTTTCAATAAGCTTCCAAATGAAATTAAAATAGTTGTTAGCGCTAGGGCTATCGGAAGATTTCGAATTGGTAAGAAAAAGGAAAGGACTCACCATGTGTTTTCCTGGACTATTTCTCGAGGTACCTCATAGTGCTGCTCCCTTGGTTGGTGTCGATGTGTGTAAAGGAATGGATTTTGTGTAGGAATTATAGCCTTTCGTTCACTTAGTATTAATTCCGTTTCATTGTTTTAAGGTAGTTTTAAATGGTAACTAACCTAACTATTTACCGACGCGCGTGACTGTCGGTTGGATTCGAATTGACTTCTGGTGGCAAATGTGTTGCCAACCTAACCTAACCTAATTCACTATATTTAATAGCAAATCGCTATTTATGCTAGGCAACCAGTAATACAACAAATGAATTGCTGGTAGCATACTTTAAGTATAAGAATAACTAAATATATTCTACTGAGAAGTAACATACTCCCCCCTAGTGCAAAACCCAGTTTTCACTATAACTACTAAATACTAACTTATAGCTAAAAACCGAGAAATGTAAGATATATCCCAAAAAAAAATATATATATATAAGAAAACTATATACGTATGTGTATGAATAATTATCCCAAAAATAATAAAAAGAAAGGAAAAATAAATAAATAAGTATCCTAAAGTACTTAAGATATATGCACAAAAAATAGCCTAAAATTAATCAGTATCCGGTAACGGACATAATTTTACTAGTGGTCTTTTGAATATACCTGTGGCAGTACGCACTGAAGCCACCCTGACTATATTATCAGACCCTGGATGAATTTGAACTACCCTTCCTAAAACCCATTTTAGAGGAGGGACGTTATCATCTTTAATTAAGACCATAGCATGCATTTTAATGGAACTACTGCTCTGAGTCCATTTAGATCTCTGCTGTAGTGTGTGGAGATATTCCCTACTCCACCGTTTCCAGATGGATTGAACCATCTGTTGTAAAAGATTCCAACGTGAAAGACGGTTGGTTGGTATGGCAAGAAGATCTATATCTGGGACCGAGTTGATCGGCTCCAGAGTTAAGAAATGGGACGGCGTTAAAACCCTTAGGTCATCGGGACTTGTGCTCATTGCACAAAGTGGTCGAGAGTTGAGTGTCGCTTCGATTTGAGCAAACAAAGTACTCA
This sequence comes from Brachypterus glaber, assembly GCA_958510825.1. Taxonomy (NCBI): domain Eukaryota; kingdom Metazoa; phylum Arthropoda; class Insecta; order Coleoptera; family Kateretidae; genus Brachypterus; species Brachypterus glaber. Next base: position 30,921,504 of record OY294045.1, on the reverse strand, counting down.
GCTCTTCAAACGTAAGTACCTGATCGCCAACAGTACGTAGCAACAGGTTTTTAACTGACCGTATGGAACGTTCCCACAGACCGCCCATGTGCGGACTTAATGGAGGATTGAAGTGCCACTGATAACCTTGGTTATGAGCAGCATCTTCACAATATCCACGTAGGATACGATCAGCCCCCACGAAGTTAGTACCATTGTCGCTATACAAATGCGAACATCTACCTCGTCTGGCCACAAAGCGACGGAGGGCGGCGATAAAGGCTTCCGAAGTAAGGTCCGAAACCACCTCTAAATGGACCGCTTTGGTTACAAAGCAAATAAATAAGGATAAATAAGCCTTGTACGTTTTAGCACCTCTGTGCTTGCCTAAGGTTATGGTAAAACTACCTGCGAAATCTACCCCTGTATGCACAAAAGCTTTTGTCTGGTTGACACGGGAGGACGGAAGATTTCCCATGGAAGGTTGTATTGGTTTTGGATTAATTCTGAAGCATTTCACACATTTGGAAATACAATGTTGTATTGCTCGCTTTGCAGAAAGTATCCAAAACTGCTGAGAAAGAATTGAGTTAAGAATTTGAGGTCCCGGATGACAATGAACGACATGAAAGTATTCTATCAACACTTTAGTCAACCGGTGATCCCTTGGTAACAATAACGGATGTTTATTTTCGAATGAGAGGCTGGAATTTTTTAATCTTCCACCGACTCTCAACATATTCTCTTTGTCAAGAAATAGTGACAATTTTCGAAGGGGTTTTGGGTATGGTTTATCGGCCTTTAATGCTTCAATTTCGGCACAAAATGCGTGTTCTTGGACAATCTTCACAAGAGCCAGCATGGCAGTGCGAAGCTCCGTGATAGACACAATTCCATGGGCCTTAGCATTGCCCTTTGAATTGTTGATAAACCGTAAGATATAAGCAATGACTGATTGTATTTTCCAAAATGAAGAAAATCTATCCAAAACCTGAAGAAAAATGTGCTTTTCTTCAACAATAACGCATGAAAGTTTGGCTGTAGGTGAAATCTCTGCATCGATTTCCTCGTCTGCAGTAGGTGAAATTTTTGAAATGGGCCAGAATTCTTCTGGGAGATGTAGCCATTTAGGGCCTGACCACCAACTGGAATTTTCCAAGAGTTCTCTAGGAAGAAGTCCCCTAGAGGCACTATCAGCGGCTGGGTTTTCTGTCCCAGCAATGTGACGCCAATATTGTGGAGGAACTTTCTCCTGAATTTGTGACACTCTGTTTGCCACAAAAACTTTGAACTTATATGGAGGAGATTTAATCCAAGAAAGTGCAATTGATGAGTCAGTCCAAGCATATATTTTATGATTGGGAAGGTCCTCTGCAAATGTGGAAGAAATAAATTCGATCATCTCTGCGTTTAATAAAGCAGCTGAAAGTTCCAGACGAGGAATTGTCATCTTATTTTGCAGTGGCGCTACCTTAGATTTAGCGGTCACTAGAGACACTTTAATCTCTCCAGAAATCAGGACATTTCTAAAATATATCACCGAAGCATATGCAATTTGTGAAGCATCACAAAAGGCATGTATGTGACAAGACACTACCTCATTAAATACAATTCTTCGCGGAATTTGTAAACTTGAAAGAAGAGGTAATTCATTCTTATACTGTTCCCAAGTTGCTCGGATATCGGAAGGAGGCTCTTCGTCCCAATCGAGTCCCAACGTCCATAACCGTTGCATTAAATGCTTAGCAAGCAAAGTAAGCGGGCACAAAAACCCAACGGGGTCGAAGATACGAGCAATTTCGGACAGTATATTACGTTTTGTGCAAGATCTTTCCAATATATTTACTTTATAGGAAAACGTATCTGTCAATGGATTCCACTGCATTCCCAGAATTTTAATGCCTGAGTTTGGTTCATCCAATGCAAATGTTTTGTTTTCTCTTAGCTCTTCAGGGAGAGCTTCTAATAATTTACTATTATTAGAGGACCATTTCCGAAGTTCGAAGCCTGCTGATTTAAGTAAGGTCAACAATTCTTTCTGCATAAGCAGAGCTTCCCCCAGCGAAGAACAGCCGTAAGCAACGTCATCCACGTAGATTCCATCCATCAGCGCCTTGTACGCAAGTGGAAACGCGGTCTTTTCATTCATAGCATGTTGTCTTATGGTTCTTTGTGCCAAGAAAGGTGAACAACAAAGACCAAAAGTTACCGTATTAAGAAAGTATGTTTCTATCGGTTCTGACTTATCAAAACGCCACAAGATTTTCAGATAATGACGAAATTTGGGTTCTATTAGAATTTGAAGAAACATTTGCTTTAAATCTGCCGTAAACACAATAGCAAATTTCCTAAATCTTAACAGAATGGATGGGAGATCCAATTGTAGTTTTGGACCTGTCAAAAGACTATCATTAAGACTTAAGCCATTGGAAGTTTTACAGCTTGCGTCGAATACAATTCTAGTACGCGTGGTCGTACTATCAAGTTTAAAGACACAATGGTGCGGTATGTAATAACCTGCCTTTGGATCTTTAGAAGGTGCAAGTGACATATAATTGGAATTTATGTAGTCTCGAATGATATCTACATATTCCTGTCTTAATATATCATTTTTCGAAAGTCGTTTCTCCAGTTGAAAGAATCGACTTAATGCAATGTCATAAGAGTTTCCCAGCTCAGGCTGTGGATCCTTAAACGGCAATGACACCACAAATCTACCCGATTGATCCCTGGAGTGCGTTGAGACAAAATGGTTTTCCGCTAAACGGTCTTCGGGGGCTTCAAGATTCTTAGAAGGTAAATTTTCAACTTCCCAAAAACGCTTTAGCGTCGTATTTAAATCAGAATCAAACGCACAGAAAGTATGCATTTGTTGATTTTTAAGTTTCAAGTTATTGCATCTGCCACCTAATATCCATCCTAAAGTAGTTTCGAATGCAACAGGTTCAGAGCTATCTCCTCGTTGTATGTTTCCCAGCATAATTTGGGAATATATTTCTGATCCCAATAGAACATCCACCTCAGACGGGCTATTGTAGTTGGGATCAGCTAAAGAAAGCGTATGAATAAAAGAGTCATCTTTTAAACATAATGGTTGTGAAGGTAACAATTTACAAATCGATGGCATAACAATGCAGTCCACATTGTAGGTACACATCGGATTTTGTATAGATCTAAAACTGCACGATGTAACACCCTTTACTGCATCAGTTTTAATATTATTAAGCCATTGTACTTTCTGATCAGACGACTTAACCTTTAAATTTAATTTCTGGACACAATTTGAAGAAAGTATGGAACACATCGAGCCATTATCCAACATCGCTCTAAACTTCTGATACTGTCCCTCGCTATCCTTTATTTCTACGATTGCAGTAGACAGAAGAACAGCTGATTGTGCCTTATTGTTAAGGCTGACCGTACCAACAATATTGGTTTCTGGGTCGGCTGTTTTGTAAGAAGACACCGAATTTGAGTTTGGTTTCGAACTCGGGCCTGGTTCAGCACTTGAGCTGGACTCAGACCGACTTCGCTCCAAGTGCAGCAGAGTATGATGGCTACGGTTTTGACAAACCTTGCAAGTTGAGTTTGACATGCATTCTCGTAATGTGTGTGAACCCAAGCAATTGTAACAGATTTTATTAAATTTTACAAATTTATGTCTTTCCTCAGTAGGTTTCGACTTAAATTTGTCGCACTTAAATAAGGAATGTTGAGCCTTACAACAAGGACAAGAATTTTGTTTCGAATTGCCTCCAGAAAATTGAGCGAAAGTATAGGGGGCTTGACGGTCAGATTTTTGAAAGTTTGGTTTTTGACTATACGACTTTTGAAAGGAATTTGGATAAGAAGATTTTTCCGAAGATTTTCTATCCGCGCTAATATCTGCCTTTCTTAATGTAAGCATGTCCACTGATTCCAGGGCCTTTGCATGATTCTCTAGAAATGTTCGGAGATCATCATAGGTAGGAAAACTGTCATCCACCCTGGTATCTTCAAATTTGGTACACAGATTTTTATCCAACCTTTTGAAAATTAAGTCAAACAGTATAAATGACCATTCATTAGTTGGAAGCTCTAATTGGGCCAATGCCGCCAAGCTCTCAGACACTGTACTTAGCATTTTAAAAATGCTTGTTGCATTATTTGGGATTTTTTCCGGGAGATTACTAATATTTGACCAGTATTTTTGCGCAATGATTCTCTTGTTTTGATAACGTTGGCACAACGCATTAAAAGCAATCGAATAATTGGTGTTAGAAAGCGGGATAGCCTTAACGATCGCAAGTGCTGGCTCTTTAAGGGAGTTTAAGAGGTGCGTGAATTTTTCAATGTCGCTAATAGAGTTATTGGAGTGTACTAGAGCTGTGTAAAGATCATAAAAATGAGGCCAATTTTGATGTGATCCATCAAATTTGGTTATTTCCAAAGTGGGTAAGTGTATGTTAGACTTTCCGGCTTCTTGCCTAACTCCAAATAACTTATTGTAGACCCTTTGAATTTCCCAAAAAATTTCGTCTGCCGCTGTAAGAAAATCTTTGAGCTTGACAAGCTCTTGTTTCCTCACAGCGTCAGTCTGTTCTTTGTTGAGTATAATTCTTAAATAGTCATCATTTGCCTTTTCTATGTTCTTATGTGCAAGCGAAGCTAGACCAAACTTGGCTTTAAATTCTTCCATTTTGGAGACGTCATTTGAAGCTGCAGTAGCTGCAGTTTGTATCCGCTTAAGTCTGTCCAGAAAGCCTAATCTTTGCTGATAGACAATTTGCTCGTCGACTTCCATTTTGAAAGAAGAAGAAGAAATAAGATAAAAAATTAAATGACAAACGATTCTATTAAAGAATACCTTGTACCAACAAAGCAAAATATATAATCACTTGGTATAAGTGATTTACAAATGTAAGTTGCAAGAAAAAATAATCACCCTGTAAGTATATTGGTAGGATGGTAAAAATACAAAAAATCTAAAACCAAGGCAAGTAAGAACCTAAATGTGCAAAACAAAAATCGTCCTGTACGTGCAAGAACAATTTGACCAAAGGTGGTGCAATAAATATAAACCACCCTGTATAGTCCCGAACTAAAGACTAACAGGGAAGGAAAAATAAACTATCGCCCAGTAATAAGCAAGTAATAAATTTTGAAAAGAGAGCAATAAATATGAACCGCCCTGTATAATCCCGAAAGTATGACTAAAAGGGACAGAAAATAAAATATTGCTCAGTAAGAAAGAAAGTTTTGACCAAAATCGAGCAATAATTTTAACCACTCTGTATAGTCCAGAAAGTAAGACTAAAAGAAAGGAAAAATAGTATTGCTCAGCAAGCAAGAATCTTTTTAACCAAAACGAGCAATAAATATGAACCACCCTGTATAGTCCGGAAAGGAAGACTAAAAGGGTAGAAAATAAAGTATTGCTTAGTATGAGCAAGTAAGTTTTTTGACCAAAAGTGAGCAATAAATATTGACCACCATGTATAATCCAGAAAGAAAGACTAAAAGATGGAAAATAAAGTATTGCCCAATAAGAAAGTATAATTTGGCCCAAAAATGAGTAATAAATATTACCCGTCCTGTATAGTCTAGAAAGGCAGACTAAAAAAGGACAAAAATAAAATATCACTCTGTATAGCAAGTAATAATATGACCAAGAGGGAGCAATAACCATTGACTGCCCTGTATAATCCAGTAAGAAAGATTAAAACAGACAGAAAATAAATATTGCCTTGTATCTGTAAGTATAACTGTGACAAAAAGTGGGCTACAAATCCAAAAAACACCCTGTAAGAGATAAAGAAAATGTTATCGATACTGGTGACAATAACTTACCTTCTACTCGATATGACCCTGCAAGCAAGTAATGTATTGGGACACTCTGTAGAATGAACTATATTTTTCCACACATAAGCAAAAACATGTGAACAGGCCTTAATACATTATGATATTTATTGCTATAACATTTAAGTCTGGTATATGCTAAAATTTCCCCATGCTAAAATGAAGTTACGAGTTCATATCCTTTCCTACGTTGGACCCCCTTACTATCAATAAGCACTTTTCTGGTGAAAGCAATGTACCCCACGTGCCTCAGACACATTCAAAAGGTCGTGAACGACAAAAGGGTTTATTTTTAGCAAAAGTTACTAGGTAGTTCTATGCATATACCCCAAGACAGGCAAGTTATGTTTTATGAATGGCAAAATGTGTATTTTGAGTTTTGTAAGCACTATATCTTTTTTCTATACCCCTGAGTTATAGCGAAAACAGTATTTCACACCAGGAAGTTTACTCCAGTAAGCGTTTTTATGTGATAATAACTGATAACAGCGTTTTTTTTCTGTTTAGAAATTTTTAACAAAAAAATGATTTTAAGATTGATTTTTTGACTGTATATATTCCATAGGATTTTGAAAGTAATTGAAATGAAAGAATTCGGCTCGATAGGATCAAAATGTTAGCGCTAGGGCTATCGGAAGATTTCGAATTGGTAAGAAAAAGGAAAGGACTCACCATGTGTTTTCCTGGACTATTTCTCGAGGTACCTCATAGTGCTGCTCCCTTGGTTGGTGTCGATGTGTGTAAAGGAATGGATTTTGTGTAGGAATTATAGCCTTTCGTTCACTTAGTATTAATTCCGTTTCATTGTTTTAAGGTAGTTTTAAATGGTAACTAACCTAACTATTTACCGACGCGCGTGACTGTCGGTTGGATTCGAATTGACTTCTGGTGGCAAATGTGTTGCCAACCTAACCTAACCTAATTCACTATATTTAATAGCAAATCGCTATTTATGCTAGGCAACCAGTAATACAACAAATGAATTGCTGGTAGCATACTTTAAGTATAAGAATAACTAAATATATTCTACTGAGAAGTAACAATAGTTATGGGTTCAACATTATTTAAAACAAAATTAATAGATTATTTCGATACCCCCAAGCAACAAAGCCGTAACTCATATATTGTCATTTTTCACGACAGCTACATTTCTAATTTTTTTTTTTTGTTATTTAAGGGTGGGTAAATGATTGAAGTGGAAAAGGAAGTCATGTGATACATCATTTGAAAGCTTATAAAATTCTCTATTTAACTGTTTAAGTATTTATTGTTTATTTACTGTTTGTTTCTGATAATATTCAAGTTTAGAATTTCTTACTTTAGTGATTTTAAGTAAACTTTTGCTTAAAGTGGACTGTGGAAAAACCTGAGTAGTACCACCATGTGTGTCTTTTTTCAAGGCGTTTACCTATGAGTATAACTCAAAATGGGTCTAACTTGAGTTACATCCTTGTTGCTTGGGAGTGTCGATTTAATCAAAATGGAACCGTATAGCATAAAAGAATTTTTAGATTATAAGGCTATATAATACAGTGCGGTCCAAAAGTCACCTCCCCTTTTAACTTTTGAACGAGTTGAGAAATCGACTTCAAATTTAGAACTCTTAAATAAGACAACTTAAACTATCTTTAAGCATATATTTGATATTTTCAGCTCTTAAAATGTGGGCAGGGGAGCATGGGGGGACATTTTTTTAAATGGAAAGGGGGGTCGTGTGATACATCATTTTAAAGCTTATAAAATTCTCTATTCAAACTAACATTTTTAATTTTTTTAAAAATGTTTTTTAAGGGTTTGATTTTTCAATTTTTTGTGCTAAAACATTCGATTTTTTAAATATATTTTTATAAATTTTTATTTATGTCAACTAAAATTAGTTTTTTTATGATGAAATTAGGCATTTAAAAAAAATTATTTGTTGAGGAATTTTGACATTAATACCCATTTTCAACCCCATTTTAAACCCTAAAAATATTTTTTTTTAATTTAAAAATATGGAGTTAAATTGAGAATTTTATAAGCTTTAAAATGATTTAATAATAATAATAATAATAATCCTTTATTCCAGCCCAGATGGTCATATACAAAAAATACAAAAAATACAAAACATACAAAATATTTAGAAGAAAATTAATAATTAGCCAATATACAAAAGTTCAAAAGAGCTACCGTCCCCCATTAAAACTCTACTCCAGGTATGCCATAGATTGGAACGCCATAGAATGTCACTCCTTAGCAGAGCCACAATAAAGAGGTTGGAAGATTTATACAGCCGATCGCGGAACCCAAAAGCCCGAAATCTACGAATAGCTAGGAAGTCATTAACACGAGCCGTAGCAAACATTTCACTAGCACTAGAAAATCTCGGTATGTTATTTAAGAGTCTAAACGCATTATTATAGCACACGCGCAGATTATTCCACCATCCCAGTGTATAATTACACCAAAGTTCGGACATGTAGATCCCTGAGCAATATGTTTGAAATAACAGTTTTTTAATGTCAGAGTTACACTTGGAGAAACGACGGGTTAACATATTAGCACGGACGCAGTGGGCTTTGTACTGTCTCTGAATGTCGAGATTATCGGAGAGATCACAGGTTAGAATATGCCCTAAGTATTTGAATTGCGACACTATACTTATAAGACTACCGTTAAGTTTGATCGGGGGCACCACTAAGTCTTTATTACACGACCCCCCTTTCCGTTTAAAAAAATGTGCCCCCATGCCCACATTTTAAGAGCTGAAAGTATTAAATATATGCTAAAAGATAGTTTAAGTTGTCTTATTTAAAAGTTCCAAATTTGAAGTCGATATCTCAACTGGTTCAAAAGTTAAGAGGGGGGGGGGTGACTTTTGGACCGCTATAATAATGTTTTTAGGTTAAGTTTATGTTGACGTTGACACTATTTCTTTAACAGACATTGTATCCCTTTTTTATGAAATAAAGATTTTTTCTATTCTATTCTATTCTATTCTTAATATATAAGGTGCAGGACCTTTAAGGTGTATAGGTATATAGAGAATCTATAGCTTTAAAAACAGATATTTTGTTTAACCTACAATTGTTTTAACTTACCACTTTCTATTGTCACATAATCCGTGGGACTTCCATTATTTTCTTTTATATCACAAACTGAAATGTTTACATATATTTTGTATCCTGGATCAGTTTCGAATATGGTTGTTTCACTGCTATTTGGGGCCCATATCTTTGGGATGTCTTTTAAATATACTGTTTTTTGAGAAACAGCTAAAAAACAAATAGGGAAAATAAGAAGAAAAACAATATTGCAATATTACAGTGTAATATTATAACATACCTGTAAAGAATGTTAAACATAAAACAAATATAGTATGAAACATTTTTGTATTAAATTATTGAATATTGTCAATACTAAAATTATATATAAATAGATAAATGAAAAAGATTAGATAAATTTTTTGTATTTTTGTAGGATTAAAATTGTATTACATAGCCCTGACGGATTTTTTTACGCGAAACTACACATTTTTTTACGCTAAATTATGAAACTATTCTTTAATTCAGTGGTGGACTGGCCCGGGAGACAAAAAATAATCGCTTAGAATACCTTCATACCAAAAACCTTTGTAATTTTTCTCAATTCTTTGTAAAAAGTTCTCAGGGAAGAAATCCAGATTTGTCGGACCAGATATAAGAAGATTGATGAAGGACAACTTCACCAAATGTTTATCGGCCACGGAAGCAGCAGCATATGCTGTTCATGAATGATTCCTATATGGCGTAATCCATTGAGAACCGTCCAATTTTGAATTATTTGGACGCTCGACCAGTTCCAAATTAATTAATTTTTTTTGTGTTGTTAAACCTATATATGTGTACTTCAAAACCAGTTTTATTTTATTTTTACATTGCTTTGGATAGCCGTGGTCCCCCACTGAAGTTTGCATTTTAATGATTTTTGCGTGTTGCGGAAATTTAAATTTCCCAGTTATGAAATAAGCTAGCGATATGAAACAAAAACACTTTTTTTAGCATATAATAGGCTATATTTTTTGTTTAAAGGACTTTTTTCTAATTAAAATCAAAATAGGTGAAAACTGTATCTGAAAATTGGTATAAAATTTAATAAAATGATTTTTAAATTTTAATATTTTCGTAGAGGGTTGATTTAAGGGGGTGATTTTTTTTTTGTAAGTAGGGACTTATACGTACTATACACTGTTAAAGTTTCAAAGAAAAATATTTATTTATTATTTTTTTATAAAGCTTTGAAAATATTACTTTTACCAAATTATTCAGTATTTGAGCCTTAATTTCTCAGGGGTAACTAAATTTAAAAATTTGAAATTTTTACAGGTAAGAGATCTTTATATTAGCATTCCATAAAAACAAATCATATATAATTGAAACAAAATAGGTTAAAATCCAAATAATATATTATTTTTATTTATGTATATTTATTAATAGTACGTAAAAATATCCTAAAGTTATGTTATTTAATATATTTTTTCTTTTGTGTTGGTCTTTATTTACTTTTTTGGCTTTTTGTCATTATTTGTTTTTGGATTTTTTTCTAAAGCTTTGCTGTCTTCTTAACTTTTTGTTTTTTCTTAGCCTCTCGTTTCTTTAATTCAAGTTTTTTTTTTTGCAAACTTGTTTTTTCTTTACCAGGAGTTTTTTTCCTACTCTGCACATTTGACCACTTTTTTAACTTTTATTAATTACACAAATTTAAATTCTTTAGAGTTTGATGTTTTGTAGCATCTAATTTTTCTTTCCGTAATAGGTATAAAGCGATGGTATTGCCTAGTTTGAGGTATCGAAATGCAGTCTTCATATCCTAATTTTAATAAGTCATTATGAGCCTGTATTTTTTTAGTAGTATATATATATCCCAGGTAGCAAGGGATGTTATATTACAAGAAATTAACATCACTTTTGGGTGTATTTTTAAACTAAATCATAACATCACATAATATTGAAAAATAACATGTATTTAATATCACATTTCCAACGTAACACGTGTGACGTGACAACCATGTTATTTAATAACAAATATTTAGCAACACTGTGAATATATCGCATGTCACATATTAACGTGGCTTTCACGTGAATGTCATGTTATTTTGCTTCTCACCGACGTTCGAAGCAAAAAAATCGATATAAGATGATGTTGATAGAGCAAATTGTTATAAGGAAATTGTATACACATTATACGATTTCCAATGGATAGGGGGCTTTGCCGGGTTTCTCAAGACCACGGACACGGATTAAAGGAATATATTCTCCGCTTAATCTGCAATTTCGTATTTAGAATCTGTGATTGATTCAATTACTGATTGATTTTAAATCCGATTTTTTTTATAGGGTTATAGCGTTTTTAATGGTTTTAATTTAGAAAAGCTAATATCCTAGAATATTATTTAAATATTAAAGTACCAGTAACGGCATCCATAAGATATTAGATATAACAGGAATGTGGATTTATGATGTCACAAACACGTTATTTTCGGGATGTCATTGTGTGATGTTATTAAGGGCGGACTTAGGACATCCCCACCATGCTACATTCTTGTTAAATGACCCTGGTAGCAAGGGATGTTATATTACAAGAAATTAACATCACTTTTGGGTGTATTTTTAAACTAAATCATAACATCACATAATATTGAAAAATAACATGTATTTAACATCACATTTGCAACGTAACAAGTGTGACGTGACAACCATGTTATTTAATAACAAATATTTAGCAACGCTGTGAATATATGGCACGTCACATATTAACGTGGCTTTCACGTGAATGTCATGTTATTTTGCTTCTCACCGACGTTCGAAGCAAAAAAATCTATATAAGATGATGTTGATAGAGTAAATTATTATAAGGAAATTGTATACACATTATACGATTTCCAATGGATAGGGGGCTCTGCCGGGCTTCTCAAGACCACGGACACGGATTAAAGGAATATATTCTCCGCTTAATCTGCAATTTCGTATTTAGAATCTATCTGTTTCTATCTGTGATTGTTTCAATTACTGATTGATTTTAAATCCGATTTTTTTTATAGGGTTATAGCGTTTTTAATGGTTTTATTTAGAAAAAGCTAATATCCTAGGATATTATATAAATATTAAAATACCAGTAACGGCATCTATAAGATATTAGATATAACAGGAATGTGGATTTATGATGTCACAAACACGTTATTTTCGGGATGTCATTGTGTGATGTTATTAGGGGCGGACTTAGGACATCCCCACCATGCTACATTTTTGTTAAATGAGACTACAATCTTAACATCACATGTCACATATTAACGTGGCTTTCACGTGAATGTCATGTTATTTTGCTACCTGGGTATCATCACTTACATTTTCTATATTTTCATTAGCTAACATTAGCAAAAATATTATTGTATTTTTTAAGTACCTAAATACTAGATATTCTTTTCATTTTCATAAGAGGAAAAATAAAGTAAATAATACAAATTATTTATATAAAATTTTATTAAATTAACTATTTTTATACAAATATTAAGGTCTTAGATAAAATTAAATAGTTATTACAATAATAATTATAATAGGGTATTTCACATTAAACTATCTTACAAAAAATTATAAAATTTATATATGAAAGTATTTTTAATTAGTTAGGATATTTTTATTATTATTATGCCTAAGTATGTGTTATATTATTTATAAGTAGCTGTGATATTTTAATTTTAATTTGTTATATGTTTTTTGTGAAAAAGGCAGATGTCAGGTTGGCACAACTGAATTGTACCATATATAAAGTTGCACATTTATAATAAACGTGAGTGAACACTTTACACTATCTTTTATTATACCTATGCCACAGTTCTAACGCCGGTTAACCTGTATGTATCTCTTTCTCTGTTTAAATTTCAATTAAAAAATTACAAGCGACTAAGGGCCACTTGCACCAATGATAATAAGTTGATAATGATAATAACTTTAAACTTGGATTAAATTGACGGTCAGCCAAAGGTGCAAAGACGGGACTTAAAACGTATTAAAACAGACTTGTGCGGATTTGGCTTGTGCGGTGTTGTGACTAGGGCCGGTATAACTATTTGCAGGTAAATAACGTATTTATACAGACATGTGCCGGTATAGATTTGCAGGTCTAGGCGGATTTGGGCGGACTTGTGACGCGGGTGCAAAGACCGGACTAAAAACGTATTAAAACAGACTTGTGCGGATTTGGCTTGTGCGGTGTTGTGCAGACTTGGGCCGGTAAAACTATTTGCAGATAAATAACCTATTTGTGCATGGGCCGGTATAGATTTACAGGTCTAGGCGGATTTGTGCGGACTTGTGACGCGGGTGCAAAAACCGGTCTTAAAACGTTTTAAAATAGACTTTTGTGGATTTGGCTTGTGCGGTGTTGTGCAGACTTGGGCCGGTATAACTATTTATACATATTTTCAAGTTTAGACGTACTTGTGCTGACTTAAGCGGATGTGTTTAGCTGACATGAGCAGATTTAAATTAAATCCTAAAATGCCGGTATAAATCATTATCGTCAATTTCGGACTTGTTTTTATTTTATTTTATTAAAAATAAAATAATAAAACCTTAATTCAAAAGAAAATACACTGCCCAGTAAAAGAGCTTTCCCATTTTTCACCTCCGCCCGTAAAATGGATTTTTTATTATCAGATTCACTTTCAGCAACCATAAAAACTTTAATATACCAATTTTCACGAAAACTACCTCCTAAGAGGGTGGATTTAGAAAAATTTTATTATCAGATTTACTTTCAGCAACCTCAAAAACCCCAATACACCAGTTTTCACGAAAACTACCCCCACCCCTTAGGGGGTGAAATTAGAAAAAAATATTATCAGATTCATATTCGTCGACCCCAAAATATACCAATTTTGAAGAAAATATTAATAGTATTGAAAAATATTTACCCCCTCACCCCCTCGGGGGTGGAATTAGAAAAGTTTTTTTTATCAGATTCAATTTCAGCAACCTCAAAAACCCATATATATAGCAATTTCAAAATTTTCTAAAAAAATGTATTTTTCCCCATTTGCCCCCTTTGCCGCACCCCAATGTTTACCAAAAACAATCCCGAGCGAGAACTTTTGTTAACCAGGTATGGCATATATGCCATGCCAAATTACAGGCTTTCCGAAATTTTGAAAATTTTCAAAATGGGAAAGCAAAATATGTTCGTATATTATACAACCCCCAATAGTTTGTGGAATTCTCGTAAAATAAAATCATCTGATCAGTACCGGTTTAGTAAATATCTGTTTTAAGTAACGCAAACCAATATCTAAGTCAAATGTTTTACTTCTTTTAGTTTTAAATATTTAAATTTATCTAAATGTATTATTTTGCTTTCCCATTTTGAAAACTTTAAAAATTTCGGAAAGCCTTGTATTCGTGCAAAAATTTTCAACAAAATTTTTTGTGTATTTTTGCGTTTTATGACATTTTATGTCGATATAAATCAATTTCGAGCAAAAAAAAAATTATCGGTCGGTCGATCGGTCTGTACGGGACATGTGTACATAATATTAATAAACGGTGTCCCACGGTAGACAAATCAGTCAAACTGTGGCGTTATTAACAAAGATATCAACATGAAACTTTTACCAGTCAATATGGACCTAATTATCTTCAATTGACCCAAAACAAAAGTTTTCTACTCTTTTTTGGTTTTGAGCTAGAGCTCCACACATGCACTTTTAAAAGCATTACAATACTTTCAAATGCCAAAACTAAAAAAAGTAACAATTTTTCTTTATCATATGATAAATTTCACTAAAAACAATAATTTTCGATTTAAATTCTTAATTTTATAAAACCTTAAAAAAGGGCAATTGCATAATGGAATGACCCCGCTATGGCAAAAGAGTAGGATGCCTTGAAATTAAATTTTTTAAATAAGTCGTATATGATGACAATAAATGTCAAATTTGATTTGCCATTATAATCAAAAAATTAACAAAGCAAGATTTTTATAAAACCAAGTTTTGAATGCCAAAATGATAACTTTAGAAGTAAAGAAAGAAATTATTTTAACTTATGGAGAATGTGCTCGAAATTTAAGAGAAACAACGAGAAGAATAGTAGAAAAGTTCCCCGATGATAGTAAATTATTTAAATTTATTAACTTGCTGCTTGATTTGAATCCATTTGAATTGTGGAAGACTCGCAAAGAATTAGAATTATTTGCTAATAATAGATTTTGTGAAATGGCATTTATATTCCCATGATTCTCTGAAGTTAGATGCGTAATTTTGACCTTTTTTCATCAGAACTGGAGTGATTTGGGAAAACCTAGACTAACATGGATTTATTTGAAATATTGTACAAAACAATTCTAATAACACTGAAAATATTCTAGAAAGGCGTAATATTTTGTAGATGTATGGAATTTGACACAATGATGAGTTAATTAATTCAAATATCATAAATACGTCTTGCGTTTCGCATATTAATAAATAATATTAATAATAACAATCAATTTGATATTTTAACTTATGAGAATTATTCTTAGTATCATTTAACTTTTAATTCCAACCAAAATGTACGTAATTAATTACATAACAATAAATTAATTGACTAAATTGCCCATAATATGACAGTTTTTTTCCTTTGTTCTTCTGTATTTGGTCTAATTTTGGTCTGGTTTGGTTCAAAAAAACAAAACAAACGACTAAGAACAAAAGCAAGAAGTAGGACTAGATGAAGTGACCCTAATATGCAGGGCCGGACAGAGCCAGCCCGGGCCCCGGTGCAACTTTTTACTCGGGCCCCCATTTTTTCAAAACATAATTGTCCCATGCAGGCCTGCAGCTAAGGCACTGAGGGTCGAAGCGGCGCCCCCATTCATTAACTAAGCGCCGCAGTCGAAAATTTTTCCAAATTATGTTAATTTCTGACTGTTTTATTTTCATAGTTCAGCAAGCTTAAGTATGTAAAAAATAATAAAGTCTTAGCGCCGCAGGCGAATTTTTTTTCAACTTTGATAGCTCTGGCGCCGCAGGCAATTTTTTACAAATTTTAAGCTTTTGCAAGCTTAAAAATAAACTGTTTATTAAAAACTTCTGTCGCCGGGCCCCCTTTAAGCCCGGGCCCGGGTAATCTGTACCCCCTGCACCCCCCTGAATCCGGCCCTGCTAATATGAACCAGCTGCAACTTTATGCAACTGCGAGGGAAGGGGGTTCTTTACAAGCTAATTAATTATGTTTTTTAAAATCTCATAATTATAAAACATGTTTTATAATAAGTTGTCCAATAGGTTTTATAATAACTTGCTTTACCAATACTTTCATTATGATATAGACTTGACTTTGTAAAAAAAACTGCTAAGATTAATCTAAGATTAATCCAATCATACCAATTAAAAAATTTGATTGAGCGCAAAAAATCAAAATTTATTAGTAATTAAGTAATTTACTCTGTAGTATAAAATACACTAGTCCACAAGGTCCTTACTAAGTCTAAGTAAAAATCTAATTTATAACATTAGATTTGACATTTATTTTTATCGTGAACGTCATATTTGCAAACATTTATTTTCATAGCATCCTCTCTCTTACATTAGCGGGGTCATTCCATAATGCACTTACCATTTTTTACCGTTTTCTAAAATTAAAAATTTAAATAGAAAACTATTGTTTTTAGTAAAAAAAACTATCATATGATAAAGAAATGATATTATTTTTTTAAATTTTGGCGTTAAAAAATGTTATTATGCTAAAAAAAAATTCTGTTTGTTGCTCTAGCCTAAAAACGGAAAAAAGTACAACACTTTTTTCTGGCGTAAATTGAAGGTAACTAGGTCTATATTGTCTGGTAAAAAATATATTTTAATAGCTTTGATAATAACGCCACAATTTGACTGATTTGTTTACCGTGGGACACCGTGTATAAGAAGGCTTTATGCTAGAGACTTGAAATTTGGCATACAGGTATGTTATCAAAAGTTCTCGCTCGGGATTGTTTTTGGTAAACATTGGGGTGCGGCAAGGGGGGCAAATGGGGAAAAATACATTTTTTTAGAAAAATTTGAAAATTGTTATATATTCAAGGTTGCTGAAATTGAATCTGATAAAAAAACTTTTCTAATTCCACCCCCGGGTGAGGGGGTAAATATTTTTCAATATTATTAATATTTTCTTCAAAATTGGTATATAGGGGTTTTTGGGGTCAACGAATATGAATCTGATAATACTTGTTTTCTAATTTCACCCCCTGAGGGGTGGGGGTAGTTTTCATGAAAACTGGTGTATTGGGGTTTTTGAGGTTGCTGAAAGTGAATCTGACAATAAATTTTTTCTAAATCCACCCCCTAAGGAGTGGGGGGTAGTTTTCGTGAAAATTATTATTATTGTTGAAACTGAATCTGATTATAAAAAAAATCTAACTTTACCCCTAAAGGGACAGAGGGTAGTTTTCGTGAAAATTGGTATATTAAGGTTTTTATGGTTGCTGAAAGTGAATCTGATAATAAAAAATCCATTTTACGGGCAGAGGTGAAAAATGGGCAAGCTCTTTTACTGGGCAGTGTATTTTTTACATAAACTGGTAAAAAGTCCCAGCAAACCACCGTACGATAATCGGCATAAATAATTATTGGCCCATTGCTGGCTTGCCGATTATCGGCTAGCCTGTAAAGGACCGATCTGTGGCCGACGATACAACGCCAATTTAAAGTATGATCTTGCGTAGAAGGAGAAGAAGTCAAGACGCATGCGCAAGTTTTGCGCGGGTTGTGTTCTTAGGGCCGTTTGAGTTGAAGCTTGGAGCGCTCGAAGCATAGTTCTATCTCTTTTAAAATAAGTAGTTAGAAAGAGATAGAACTATGCTCCGAGAGCTTCAACTCAAACTGGCCTCTTGTGTTGTGATTTTGCTGCGTCAGTGATAAAGTTCATTAATGAAAATTTTCTGTGGCATGTGTTTATTTACAATTCTTAATAATGATTTTTGAAGATAAAAAGTAAGTAATTACCGGATATTTACATACAAAATGTAAAATTATGTGATACATACCTTAAAACTAAATAAAATTGTAAAAGTTTAGATGATTTATTTATTATTTTTTGAATTAACAATTATGTGTTAAAAAGGATTAAAATATATAGTTTACTATCTATATGCTTTTGTTTTATTATAATAAAAATAGTCTCATATGAGTCGACTCATCAAGATAACTAAAAAAGTTGTGTACACATATGAATATGGGTCGGATCGAGGTAGCCATTACCGAGGGCATTCAAAAAATAGAATTTTAAAAAACTCTCTTTTCAAGTAAATATACACTTTAACCTATTGTTCACCAAGCGGAATGTCATGTCGACGCTGTTAATACACAGTGAGTCACTTGGTCATGGTCCATGACTCATAAAAAGTTTTTTTTTTGAAATTTGTTTCTTTTCAAAAAACGATAAAAAAATCTTGTTTTATTAATTATTCGTTTTTTAAAAAGATAAACATTTTTCAAAAAAAAAATAAAATCTTTTTTTGAGTCATGGATCATGACCAAGTCACTCACTGTGTATTAACAGCGTCGACATGACATTCCGCTTGGTAAACAATAGTTTAATGTGTATATTTACTTGAAAAAATATATTTTTTTTTAAATTCTATTTTTCGAATGTCCCCGGTAATGGCTACCACGATCCGACCCTTACATATGAACGTTCCTTTGTTCATTTAAATATAATAAGAAATTTGTAGCGTACATATTCTAAGATGCAAAAATGAAACAAAAATAATATTAATTTACAACATTTAAATACAATAAACTAACCATATTGTAATATCCCGGCGCATGCGCATCGGATCGTGCGCATCCAAGCGCCGTCTTGACGGACATATATCCGTTAGTCAGTATTCTAGTCACGTAGTGTCAAGTTGATATATATATGTATATTTGTATGTTTGTGTGTGGCCACCGTTAGTTATAATAAATGTATTAAAGATACATGTTGAAGTTTCCTATACTAATCCATATTCTACTACCACTAACCACCAGTTATTACATGGCGACAGGATTAATTTGAAGCTACGCAGCAAGAAAAACGTAAGTCTTAAAATTTTTTCAATATGGCTTCCGGCGGCATTTCCCTTCAATTTGAAGAATTCAACCCAACAAATCAAGATTTTGTAATATATAGTGAACGTCTTCAACACTTTTTTAAAGCAAACAATATAAAAGGAGAATTACAAGTTCCCACATTATTAAGTTTAGTAGGAACAGCCACTTACAAACTCCTAAGAGATCTATGTTTCCCGGAAAAGCCCGCGGATAAGACATTTTTAGAATTAAATGAAATTTTAAGTCAACATTTTTGTAATAAAACCAGTGTTTGGAAACAGCGTCGTAAATTTATGGATCTGGTTCAGTTGGAAAACGAGACAGTTACCGAATTTTATACGAAATTATTACACGCAGCAAGCGAGTGTAAATTTGACAATCATTTATCGTATATTTTAAAACTGAGATTTTTAACTGGGCTAAAGAAAGATAGGGCGTATGAAAGACTTACGGAAGAGGGCGAAAATAGTAGTTTAAAGGATTTATTAGAAATAGCTAGGAAACATGAACAAAAAGGTAATGACGAAGCAGAAGACATCAACTTTGTACGCAGACGCAACGGCACAGATGTGCGCAAATTTCAAAGCAGAAAGTTCAAAAACAGAGATGGAAGATCGAGAAGTCGGTCGAGACGACCAATCCAGAGCCAGCGAGATGAAAACCGAGCAGCGGAGAGCCGGCAACATGGCCAACGTGGCAGTACCACCACCATGACGTTGAGTAACTCTTGTTGTTGTTGCGGGAGAAGTCATCAGGGCGTTTGCAAATATAGGTTTGCAAAATGTAATGGATGTGGACAGAAAGGACATCTAAGACGAGTATGCAGGAAGAAAAATGTTAATTTCGTAGATGAAGAAAATTCAGGAAGAAGCGAGAATGAAACTGACTTGTGGTATGTCGATTGTGATGTTTTTAATGTAAACAAAGACCAGGTATGCAAAAACGATAATTTTAAAATTGATGTAAATATTTTGAATAAAGATTTTAATATGTTATGTGATACAGGGAGTTCTATATCTGCTTTACCCTTAGAAATTTATAAAAACAATTTCAAAAATTTTAAATTAAAATTTGATGATGTTACTTTTCGTACTTATAATAATGCTTATTTTAAACCAAATGGTTATTTTTCAGTTAATGTAAACTTTATGAATAAAAATAAAAATATAAAATTTTATGTTATAGATGGAGCCAGCGGTTGCATCTTGGGAAGGAATTTCTTGGAGTCTTTCGGGGTAAATCTGCAGATGGTGAACCAAATTTCGACACAGTCTAGGATAGAACGGATTATAGAAAATTTTCCCGAGGTTTTCACAGATAAACTAGGAAAATTTAAATTAGGGCAAATCGATTTACATCTAAAGAAAGATGCGGTACCTGTGTTTCTTAAAAGTCGCAACGTTCCTTTGGCATATAAGAAGAAATTGGATGATGAATTAACACGTCTAGAAAAGGAAGGTATTATTGAAAAAACAGACACTTCGGACTGGGCCAGCCCTTTGGTAGTGGTTTTGAAAGAAAATCAATCTTTAAGGGTATGTACCGACTATAAATCTACTGTAAATAAACACCTAGCCGATATGCAATATCCGTTACCACGTCCGGAAGAAATTTTATTTAAATTAAGGGGAGGAAAAAGATTTACTATTTTGGATATGTCACAAGCATATTTACAATTTGAGGTAACTCCTGAAGCTAGTAAAATTTTAACTTGGGCGACACCGAAGGGGCTATTTTTTTGTAAAAGATTACCATTTGGGGTAAAAATAGCCAGTTTTGCATTTCAGAAGAAAATAGAGGGTTTACTTTCAGATTTAGATATGGTTGTTAATTTTCTAGATGATATCATCATAACGGGAAAAGATGAAATAGAGCACGAGAGTAATTTAAGAAAGGTTTTGGAAAAATTTTCAGCAGCTGGATTAACTTTAAATGTCCAAAAATGCAGGTTTATGCAGGCAGATTTAGAGGTGCTAGGACATAGATTAACAGAAGAAGGTGTAAAAAGGTCAGAAAAAAAGGTAGAAGCAATTTTGAAAGCGGAAAAACCAACAAATATTACCGAGGTAAGATCTTTATTAGGGATGATTAATTATTACTCAAACTCTATTCCGAGAGCCTCAGAACTTTTAAAACCAATTTATAACCTTTTAAAAAAAGAAAATGATAATAAAATCTCTTGGAATAAAGATTGTGAGGATGCATTTTTTAAAGTAAAGAAAATTCTAACTTCAGACAGCATTTTAGTTCATTTTAACCCAGACTTACCGGTTTACCTTTATTCCGACGCTAGTTTAAAAGGTATAAGTGGCATATTGGTTCACAAGATGCCTAACGGTCAAGAAAGACCTATTTCCTTTTGTAGTAGAACACTTTCGAAATCAGAAGAAAATTGGCCTCCAGTTCATTTAGAAGGTTTAGCAATTTACTATTCACTTAATAAATTTTATCAATTTTTGCATGGATTAAAATTTTTTATTAAAACTGATGCAAAAACTCTAGTTTCCCTATTTAAACATGATAGAAAAATGCCAGCTATGTATATAAACCGTTTACAGCGTTGGAATGTTTTTTTGAGTAATTTTAATTACGAAATAAGTCATGTTTCGGGTTCACAAAATTTAATTGCAGATTATCTTTCTAGAAAACCTATTAAAAAGTCAATTAAAAACGATAAAGGTGATTATTTAATGTTTACTGAAAAATGTGACGATTGGCCTTTAAATAACGAAGCAATGATAGAAGCAACCAAAAATGACAGAGAGCTAAGTGAGGTTATGAATTACGTCAAAACAAACAGATGGCCAGATAAGGTTAGAGAAGAATTAAAGAGTTATAAGGCAAGAAAAGATGAACTAACGATGGAAAAAGGCATATTATTATGGGGATACCGAGTAATAGTCCCGAAGAAGCTAAGAAAACAAGTATTGGAAGAATTACATGGACAGAACCATTTTGGGTGTAATAAAACAAAATACTTAGCGAGAGCGTATGTCTACTGGCCAAATATTGACGAATCTATAGAGAAAGAGTGCAAAAACTGTATATTTTGCCTAGAAAACAGTCACATGCCACCGAAAAACAAGTTAACTCCGTGGAAGTTAGAAACTAGACCATGGGCTAGATTGAATGCAGATTACTGTCAACTGGAAGGTAAAGATTATTTGGTGATGACAGACGCGTACACCAAATGGCCTGAAATAATACCTATGAGAGGTCTGACATCAATAGAACTGGAAGAAAAACTGAAGGAAATCTATGCAAGGTGGGGATTACCCAAGGAAATCATTTTCGATAACTCCACAACTTTCAAAGCAAGTAATATCCAAGAATTTCTGAGAAGAAATGGTGTTAAGGTATCATATTCACCACCTTATCATCAAGCCAGTAATGGAGGTAGTGAGAAAAGTGTCCAGACTTTTAAACGCAATATGAAAGCAAGATTGAGTGACCCAAGAAACAAAGGAAAAACAACAAACATGATTTTATCAGAATACCTGTTCTCGTACAGAATAACACCACATTGCAGTACAAAAAAGTCACCGAGTGAACTAATGTTGGACAGAAAACTACGAACAAGGTTGGATATGCTAAGAGAAAACCCAGAAAGTGAAAGAAAAGACGGAAAAGTTACGTCAAACTTGAGAAAAGAACAAGAAAGACAAAAGAAGTACCACAGAGGGGGAAATAGAAGTCTAGAAGTGGGAGAAAAAGTAATGGTAAGGGAATATAAAATAAACCAAACAAAAAAATGGGTAAAAGCCACAGTAACAGAGAAATTAGGAAATAGTGTATACAACTGTAGACTGGAAAATGGAAATATTTACAAAAGACATATAGACCAGATCATAAGAAGAGGTGAAAACCAAAATTTGACAGAAGGAGAAGTGAAACCTAAAATTTTTGAAGAAAATAAAGAAAACAACAGCATAACTAGGTATAAAACACTTTATATTTTTCCAGAACAATCTACTCCTGAAACTCCACCCCAAGACGACCCAGAAAACCACCAGGGGCTGGAACCCCCAGTGCCTACTGAAAATCACCAAGACACAGAAGGGCCTCCAACAGAACCATCCCGAAAGACCCCACTGGAGATTCCTACCCAGAATGCACTTAAGGCGAGCAAAAATATAACTGGGGTAAGCAATATAGCAAATAAAAATGACATAACTGTACCTGGCAGTTCAAAATTTGTAAATTTAAATGTAAAAAGTGACAATGTTTTAAATGAATGTAAAAATGACCAAATTTCTAAAAGAAATATTAATATAGAAAAAACAATTAGTCCAGTAACCTTTCATGGTAAAACTTTTACCAGGACAGGACGGGAAATAATTAAACCTAAAAGATTCAAAGATTTTGTTGATAATTGTATAGACTAATTATTTTTTCTATAAAGTTTATTGTTGAGATAAATTGACATTTTTATAAAATTTATTTTAAAGTTAACTATTTTATTTTATATAAAGTTCAGATATTTTTTTTATTTTCAAGATTTTTTTTAATTTTCAAGATTTTTAAAGAAAAACAAAAAAATTTTTTTTTCTCGTTTCTATGGAAAGAAAAACTAATTTGTATAACTTAATTTTACTGAAATAAAAACCAACTCACACTGAGTTACAAAAACAATTAATAAACTTGACTTTAAAATAAATAATATACCTATATTTTTTTTAAATAATTTTTTTTGATAGGAAAATAAAATACAAAATTTCATTAAATAATATTTATTTAAATATAACACACTAAAAATATCCTACCTGAAATAAACAATTCTATAACTCTAAGTTACAAAACTTAAAAACTAAATATTTAATTATTTTTTTATATAAATTACTAAAAACAAAAATAAAATTGTAAAAAGTTACGTAAGGTCACACAATACCTAGTGATGTTTTAAATTAAGCCATCACATCGGTGTAACATTACATAACAAAAGAAGGGGAGAGTAGGGATATAGGATACATATCAAATAAAACAAAAGGTAAATATTTAAATAATGTTTATTTGATCGAAAATATAAAAATGAAATTAGTTAACAATTGTTAGTACAATACTTACCTGTAAAATACCATACTTACTTGTTTGTTTACCATATTAGTAATGTTAGTGAAATGTTAATTTTTGAACTTACATTTAAGTTAAACATTTAAATAAAAGGGTATACAAACAATTAGTAGGGGGGTGTAATATCCCGGCGCATGCGCATCGGATCGTGCGCATCCAAGCGCCGTCTTGACGGACATATATCCGTTAGTCAGTATTCTAGTCACGTAGTGTCAAGTTGATATATATATGTATATTTGTATGTTTGTGTGTGGCCACCGTTAGTTATAATAAATGTATTAAAGATACATGTTGAAGTTTCCTATACTAATCCATATTCTACTACCACTAACCACCAGTTATTACACATATGTATAACTATTTTACATGTATTATTATTAATTTATTATATTTAATTTTTGCCTCTTAGAATATGTGCGCTAAAAATTTCTTGTTTTTTTTTTTTAATATAAACCAGAAATTAAAATTCAGGGTATAGAATCAAATAGTGCAATGTCCAGTCATGTAAATTTTACTTCACAAGCAAAAAAAAAGAAATAAAACACTCGGTCGGCAAATTTGTATTGTTTTGTATAATTTGCTATATATCAAATTATACAAAACAATACAAATTTGCCGATCGAGTGTGTTTTAATTCGTTTTTTTTTTTTGCTTCTGAAGTAAAATTTACATGAGTGGACATTTGACACTATTTGATTCTATACCCCTCAATTATCGGTAGTCTGCCAGCTAGCCATTACCGGCCCGTTATCGGCTTGCCATTACCGGCCAGTTATCGGCTTGTGCGACACTTCCATTACCGGGCCGGTAATGGCATGTCGTCAACGGACCGATGACTCTCTATCGGCTTACGGCATTGTGCCGTTGCCGGCCCATTGCTGGTGTGTTTGCTGGGGTGGTACCTGAGGCGTTTGGAAATTGCTGAAAACGAATTTAATCTCTATTTCTGTTTATTTTTAAATAGTCTGAAATTGTTACTTTTGGATTTCGGAGCTTGCATGCTGAATGTGAATTTAATATTTAATAAAATATATCAATATATAAGGGGTAGATCTACCCCTTAAGGGGCGGAGATTTTTTTTAGTATTAAAATA
Organism: Brachypterus glaber; assembly: GCA_958510825.1. Lineage (NCBI taxonomy): Eukaryota > Metazoa > Arthropoda > Insecta > Coleoptera > Kateretidae > Brachypterus > Brachypterus glaber. The sequence goes on along the minus strand of OY294045.1, from coordinate 30,896,445 downwards.
GTTTTTAGCGAGCTCCAAAACCCGCATGTACCATTTTTTTAGGCTAATTAAAAAAATATAAATAGGGGTGTTTCACCTCCCTTAAAGAGTGACGGCATTTTTTTTAAATATTAAATTCAATTTCAGCGAGACGAAAAACCCCCAAAATTGTCAGGTTACTTGAAAAAATATAAAAACGGAATTTTTTAAATATTTATTTCGTTTTTAGCGACTTGAAAAACCCACAGATACAAATTTTTAATATTAAAAAGTCCAAACATATAAAGTTGCGTATAAAAAAAAGTTGAAGTTTTTTAATAAATATAAATAATAACTACTACTTAAAATTATTTCATAGTTTGCAGTTAAAAAAAATACCATGTACATGTATAGTTATATATTTTTGGTAAAAACTTGTTGCTTGTACCAGACTGGTGGTTATAACCACAAAGTTATAGAATAAGCAACGAGGTAGTTTTGCTCTGAGTATTTTGGTTCCCACTAAATTAGATTAAAACAATGGTCAATATTTGAATGGCAATTTTATAATAAAAATAAAATATTAATAAAATTTTTATCACCCTATCGGCGATATGCGCACATATACAATTTTTATTTTATGGCGAAGATGCTTTGTAGTAGTTTTAACTAGTTGTAAAAATAATAGGACTTTTTATTTTTATAGATTATATAGGCATATTTTTCTTGTTAATTTTGTATTTAGCAAAGTATTTTTTTGATTTAAAAAAAGATTTTTATAAATTTTTGAACTTCCAGCAATATTTTTTTTTTGGGGATTTTTCAATTTTTTTAAAATTAACAAAAAAATTTTTATACAATTTATTAAAAACAAAAATATCCAATTAATTTTACAACTAT
>OY294045.1:30821893-30895387 GCA_958510825.1 Brachypterus glaber | reverse complement strand
GACCACATTAGGTTTTTATCAATAATTACTCCCAGAAAATTAGTTGAATCTTCACATTTAAAAGATTGATCACCCATTTTAAATGATAAATTAGCAAAATTTTTGCGGAAGTGTCCAAACCAAGACGCAAAATCATTCAGTACCCTATCTATCATAGTTTTGAGTATATCCAAGTCATCCGCGCTAATAACTATGGTGGTGTCATCAGCATAAATGTACAGTTTTTCATTCTTTATGAAGTGTGGAAGGTCATTTATAAATAGTAGGAATAATAAGGGACCCAATATACTTCCTTGCGGTGTGCCTTTAGATAGTGCAAAAAAGTTTGAAATTTTTTTTATTAATTTTAACTTTAAATTTTTTATCTTTTAAAAATGAAATTAACCAGTCATTAAAAGATCCACATATACCTACAATATTCAACTTATACCTAACAAAATCAGGGTCTAGAGTATCAAATGCATTAGTTAAGTTTAAGGATACAGCAACCACATATTTACCCAAATCGAGTGAGTCATATATTTCCTGCACCATTCCAATTGAAGCGGTTTCAGTTGAGAACCCTTGCCTAAAGCCATGTTGGCAATTATTAAGAAGTTTGTTACGTTGGAGAAAATCTACAATTTGATTATATACAGCCTTTTCAAAGATTTTAGATAAGACGCTTAGCAAAGAGATGGGCCGGTAATTTTGTGGGTTTTGTGGATCATTCTTTTTAGGTATATATATATAACTATAACAGATGACTCCTTTAACGCTTCTGGAAAGGTTCCCGATAAAACAGACAAATTTACCAAGTCAGCTAAAGGTTGACTTAATTCTTCACTGCATCTTTTTATTAGTTTTATTGGCATTGCGATAGTATTAACCTTATATTGCACGAATTATGAAATAGATAAAATAAAAATGCAACAACTTTAAAAACGTTTCATTTTAGTAATAGTAAACATAACAAATTTTAAAAATAATTAATTCAAAAACGAGACATGTTGCATGTCTTTACCTAATAAAACAGCAGTTAAATGATTATTCAGAAGAAAATGATCTATTTTTAATATTTGATGCTAAAGATAGAGGCACTTTTAAATCACGAGTCTGGAACAGAGAATATAATCCAGATTTAACGTTTGTCTCCACTGATGCAAATAGACTTCCTTTACGTATCAATAGACGTGTCCTTCAAGATTTTCCTAAAAGTCAACATAGACCTGTACTCCTTGAACTTGGAATCAAAATTCCTATGGTGAAATCCTTTCCCAAACCGAGGTGGAATTTCGGTAAAGCGAAATGGGACACATTTTCTATAGAACTTGACAAGCGTGTTAAGTTTATTCCAGCAATTTTCTCTAACTACAAACGATTTATAGGAGCAGTAATGTCAGCAGCGAAGTTGTGTATCCCTAGGGGATATCGCAAAGAATATATACCTGGATGGGATAACGAAACTGAAGCTAAATACCAAGAATACCTCCAAAGTGGTGACCCAGAAATTGGAGAAGAACTTCTTAATGCGCTTGATTCAGCTAGGAGAAAAAAATGGTTGGAAACTACAGAAAATTTAGATTTTAAACACTCAAGCAGAAAAGCTTGGTCTATACTTAAAAAACTTGGTACTAGTTCTCCTGTTACTAAAAAGACTTCTTCTGTTTCTCCCAATGAAGTTGCAAATAGAATTGTTTCTCTGTCAAGAGCAAAAAGGGATAAAAATCACACAAAGGAAATTAAAAAAGAACTAAAAAATATTAAAGCAAACTGCCCATAACGTTCAGAATATGCGAGATCATTTACTCCTGATGAAGTTTCTTCTGCTATAGATTTTTTAAAAACACGTAAAGCACCTGGTTTCGATGGTATTCATAACGAATTTCTCCTTAAATGTGGTACTACTACAAGACAATGGCTGGCAAAATTTTATACCAATATTCTAACCACTGGACGAATACCAAGAGAATTCAAGGAGTCTAAGATAATAGCAATTTTAAAACCAGGAATACCAGAAAATAATGCAGAAAGTTTTCGACCAATTGCCCTTCTCAGTGCCTGCTATAAGCTATTGGAACGCTTAATTTTAAATAGAGTGGGCGATGAAATTATGGAACATATACCAAATGAACAAGCTGGTTTTAGAATAGGTCGTAATTGTACAGACCAAGTGTTAAGCCTTACAACTTACATCGAGGGAGGCTTTCAAAGAAATCAAATAACTTCTGCGGTACTAGTTGATTTAATGGCTGCATATGATACTATTTGGAGAGAAGGCCTTTTATATAAATTCTTAAAAATTATAAGATGTAAAACTCTTGGGCGCCTTTTAAATAATATGCTGTGTGATAGATATTTTTGGGTAATAATGGGAGATAAAATGAGTAATAAAAGAGTTCTCAAGAACGGCTTACCTCAAGGCTCTGTACTTGCTCCAATACTGTTTAACATCTATGTGGCTGATATGCCAGAAACCATAAGCAAAAAGTTTATTTATGCAGATGATTTGGGACTTGCTATTAGTTGTGATTCAATGGAAGAAACTGAAAGAATTTATTTTATTTATTACCTTGTGTGATTATTATAGAAAATGGAGACTCACACCCAGTCCTAAGAAAACAGAGAGCTCCTGTTTTCATTTGAAAAACAATTTAGCAAATTTACAACCTTCCGTTTATTTTGATGGAAATCTTATTAAGTACAATCCCACACCTAAATATTTAGGAGTCACGCTTGATAGGACACTAACTTATCGACTTCATTTGGAAAAGACAGCTGCTAAAATACGAACAAGAAACAATATTATACAAAAACTATGTGGAACTTCTTGGGGTTCAACAGCTACGACCCTTCGTTGCTCTGCGCTTGGTATTGTTTACAGCGCTGCTGAATATTGTGCTCCAGTTTGGTTAAATAGTTGCCATACAAAGAAGCTGGATGTTGTATTGAATTCAACAATGCGAATTATTTCTGGTTGTATAAAGTCTACTCCTACATGCTGGTTACCAACACTTAGTTACATTTCTCCACCTAAATTTAGAAGACAGGAAGCGTTACTTCGAGAATATAAGAAAATTAGTGATAATCTAGACGCCCATCTTTAAAAACAGCTAAAAAACTACTTGATGATCAAGTAAATTTCACTCAACTCCGGAAAGCAAACTGGAGAACCAGTATGATGGGAAAATTTGGAGAACAACTTGATCCAACCGAACAGGTTGACGGTTTTGATTTAAAACGACGGGACTGGTGTCAGTTGAATAGACTCCGAACAGGACATGGACGTTCTGCAGAATATAAGCACCACTGCGGTTGGACTGACTCAGCTAGGTGTAATTGTGGTGCAGATTCACAAAGCGTTACCCATATTATAAATAATTGCCCCCTAAGAGCTTACCAAGGAAACTCTGAAGATCTACTTCACCTTAATGAAAATGTTTTGGAATGGATAAGAAACTTAGACATTTGTTTATGATTTACACTATTTTTACATATTTACCGTTATCTTATAATTTTTATTATTATTTTTAATATTAATTGTGCCATACGATAAATAAATACCTAATAAAACATACTCGCGCTTATTTCGGTGCATCCTGTATAAATAATATTTTTTTTTTAATCTTTATCATTGCAAAATAAAGCCAAAATACCATGCTTTTGGTTAAAAGAAAAATCATTCAAAACGGGCTATCGGTCTTTAAAATATAGTGATTAAAAAATGTAAATTTTTTTAGTGATCCACTTTATTTTCTGAATTAGAGGTTAGCCACAACATGACTTTATAAACCAATGTAAGGCATTCAAAATGCCCAATTTATTTTTTTTATCATTGACTAACTAAACAATATATACTTAATCAAGTCTACGCAAAAAAATGTTTTAATTTTTAATTAAAAAATTAAAAAAATTTGACAAGGCTCTAAATCCGGCGTTACTTGAAAGTAACACTATGCAATATAGGGTTAAGAAACGAGAAATTTTCAATTTTGCCAAACACATTCTAATGTACTTGTACATTTAGTGTATATCAACATCCCTGGATGAAATTTAACGTTAGAAAACCGTTTTTCTAAGGTAAAAAATAACGTGTTTTAAATGTATATATGTCTAACGTTAGGAAACTAACGTTAGGCGACATACATTTAGCCAACGTTTAGCTAACGTTAGGTGACAGTGTTTCTAACTTTAGATAAACGTTATTCTAACGTTAGGGGAAGGTGTTAAAGTCACCGTTAGAATGCTTAAAAAAATAAATCTCGGTTTGGACTTTATTGACCTTTAAAAACAGCTTTGTGGTCATTTCCCCTATTTTTTAATTTTTTATTATTTAAATTAATTTCAATTAAAATTGATGCATTCAAATAATATAAAATTATTAAATTTTGTGTTATTGACTATTTAAAAATAGTTAATGACACATTTTAAATAATTTTACATTATTCAAGTGTACAATTTTAATTTAATGTAAAAAAAATTAACAAAACCTACAATTATTTATTAACACAAAATTATATTAAAATATTTTAAATATATACTTTAAGTATATATTTAAAATATTTTAATATAATAGTTCATAACTAATTTAACTAACAAGATACAGATTTATCCTTAAAACTAATATAATGTATACATTTCTACAAATTAAAACAGAAAATATATACTTATAGACCGGGAACCTTAAATTATACAGAGTGGTACAAAATTCACACCCCTCTTAGCTTTTAAACGGGTCGAGAAAAATTCAGAATACTTAAATAAGCCAACTTAAACTATATTTTTGGATATATTTCATATTTTCATATTTAAAATGTGGAAAGGAGGTAGTGTGACACATAATTTTAAAGGTTATAAAATTCCTATTTCACCACATTTTTTAATTTTCAATACATTTTTTGGGGGTTTAAAATATTATTAAAAATAAGAATTTTCGTAACAATTTCTTTAAAAAATTCAAATAATTTTTAAAACATTATAATAATTGTTGTATATATTTAAACTAATTTAAAATGAACATTTTACAAAAAAAAAAATAAAAAAATTGCATTTTTTTAGCATATAAAATGTTTATAAAATTAAAAAACAAATGTTCGAGTGTAGAATTTTATTTTCTTTAAAACAATGTAACAAACGACCATTCCATTAAAAAAAACTCCCTCCATGCCCCCTGACCACATTTTAAAACCTAAAAAAAATATCGAATATATGCCAAAAAATAGTCTTTTTATTAGTTTCAAATTCAAATGTCAATATCTTAAGGCGTTAAAAAGACAGGGGGTGACTTTTGGGCCGCACTGTATAATTATAGTACACAACTTGAAAAAATGGGTATATTTATTAAAATTTCTTAAAAAAATATGTACAGTGCGGTCCAAAAGTCACCCCCCTCTTTAAGTTTTGAACAAGTTCAGATAACGGCTTTAAATGTGGTACACAAGGCAACTCAAACTATTCTTTTGCATATATTTGATATGTTCAGCTTTTAAAATGTGGGTAGGAAGCATGGGGGTCAATGTTTTAAACGGAGAGGGGGGTCGTGTAATACATCATTTTAAAGATTATAAAATTCTCTATATTTGACCAAAATGTTTAAAATATTAAAAAATGTATGGTCGAATAAAGAATTAGATAAGCCTTAAAATATTGTATGATACAGTTTGTATCACACGACTTCCCTTTCCCTTTAAAAAAATGTCGCTCACATTTTAAAACCTGAAAAAATCGAATATGTATGCAAAATATGCAATATGTGTTAATTACGTGCTCCGAATTTGAAGTCGATATCTCAACTAGTTCAAACGTTAGGATGGGGGTTACTTTTGGACCACACTGTAGGTTATTTCATTTTGATATTGATTTTGATTTGGTTGTTGGCTTAAAATTCGAACATAAATTTTATTTTTTTTTTCTAAAAATGGCAAAAATTGAAAACTTTTTTTAAAAATAGTTTATTACTACTATAAGTGAAGATAAAATTGTATAAGATATTGAGTCTCGCAAATGATGAAATTTTTGAAATTTAAGATTTTACAATTTTATTTAAATTTTTAGGTTTCAATGACATTTTTGCATACTTAAAACCACCTTATCTTTAATTTATTTTAATTTAAGAAATCACTACGGCTAATATAAGATATTTCCTATACCTGACAATAAAATTCAATTCACGGAATTCTGACGACCTTGAAATGAATATTTTAACTAAAATGGATATAAAACTGTATTTTTAACGTTCATATAAGCTTTGTCATATTAAGTGTTTTAAGTTTAGTCTTTTCCTTAAAGTTGATCATCTTGGATTACTTTATTGCCTTAATTTCGCCTAATTATGACAACATTCTAATAACCGATAAGCCATATTGGGTCCTCCATTTTTTTTTTTTGGTATTTTTGGTATTTTAACTATTGGTCTACGTTAATATACCTAAAAAGAGCATGTATACTAAATTTTAAAAAAATCGAAAAAATTAAAAAAAAATGAACCACCCTGGTGACGCGGAATTTTTTTTTCAGCTTTTGCTCTCATTTGAAATCAGCGGTATCAAAAATACTCCTATGCAAAAATTTAGATTTTCGTCTATTTTTTTTTCTCCCTGCTCACAGTGCAACGGAGTGATTTTTCCACTATAAAACACCTTGTACACCTTGAATATGTTTTTTTTTGTTAAGTATTTTCATTATTATAATATTTTTTTAATATACTTTTAGCTATAATTCATACGAATTATATTTTCAAACTGGAAAACTTGTTTTTTAAAAACAATTAATTTTTAAAAGCTACAAAAAATTACTTAAAATATTACTATTAACAATTCAAAGAAATCATAGAGTGACGCGATATGGTATAATTTGTTTAAATATAAAGTAAAAAATTTAAAATCAGCTAAAATAAAAAGAATAGAAATAGGAAAAATTAATATGTAATTTACGTGAATAATTTAGGTTAGTTTATATTAGTTACTTCTTGTTATTGAGATATATGTCCTGGGACATACACCCAACAGCTGTTGGGTGTCCATTTATATAAAATACTTAAATAAATAAGATAAACAAATTAATAACAAATAAAGGAATTTTAACTTCTTACAAAATCCTTTTTATTCATTTTTAGTTTCCGAGTTAAAGCGATATAAATTTATTGTTATCCATCTGTAAAGGTTATCTATTTCACCTTTTTTATTTTCAGATGGGAGCATGGTTTTGGGAGTATGTGTTGGAATGGGTGCCTTGGTTTTATTAGTTTTTCTGTACATAAGAAATAAAGGACGGTGTTGGGGTACAGTGGGGGGCATGAGTTGTTGCGACGAAGCGTGCCCCCCGGTTTCATCAAGAATAGTGCCTCCTCCCCCCGTTCCAACTACTCTGGTCCATATGGTACCAAAGCAAAAGATAAGTAAGTATAACTAACTAATATTATTTAATAAACAAGCCGTGAAGATAAGTAAGTAAGTAATGCTACGCTTTCATTATTATAATATACCGGGTGAGATTCAATCCATGGACACCCCCTAAATGGGATTGTTTTCAGCCCGATCAAAGCAAATTTATTGCAGCTTATATTTCTTAACAAGGCCCTATTGAAAATGACGGGTCTGCGCGGGTATAAATGTTGCATAGACCGGACTTGAGCGGGTGAGTTTTATCCGCTCAAGTCCGGTTTATGCACCATTTATACCCGCCCAGACCCGTCATTTTCAGCAGAGGGGCTACAAAATGGCGTAAAAAAATATTTTTTTGCACTTCCGGTTTCGCCGGAAACTAAGTTTGTTTTTTAATTACACCCCCTGTATATTTTTTTATTTTTGAATCCAGAAAACAAATTTTCATTAAAAAAAAATAATTTAAAAACTTTTTATTTTTTTTAGTACGTTTTTAATTTTTTTTTATTAACATTCTAGATTTATTTTTTTTAAAATAAAATCTAATTTGCTAAATGTAGGAAAAATACAGATTTTATGTATTTAAAAACCAAAATTTGGTAATTTTTTTATACTTGAAATTTTTTAAAACGGGTTTTCCTTCATAACTTTATTTTTTTAAATGGCAACCCCCTAGGACGGTCTAAACTTCTTAGTACTACAAAATGGCGTACTTTTTTTTCCTTCACTTCACTTTTTGTAATAAATAAAAAAATAATTAAATGATTTTTTTATATGTAAAATTGTTTTCTAAACTCAAAAATGCAAAAATATATAGACGTTATCATTAAAAAAAATAAAACTGACTTAGTTTCCGGCGAAACCGTTAGTGAAAAAAACAATTTTTTTACGCCATTTTGTAGCCCTTGTTTAGAAATATAAGATACAAAAAATTAGCTTTTATAGGACTGAAAACAATCCCATTTTAGGGGGTGTACATGGTGTTGTGGAAGTGGAAAATTCGGTTATAGCCGAGCGGTTGATTATAACTTTTTTTTGTTAACTTACTCAGTTAGGTTGGCCATCCAATCTTCTACGCATAGTAAAAATAGACCCGAGCGGAGAGTATACTTAACTACCAGTTACCACTTTTTATTAGGAAGCTGTAAGTTTTAGTAAGATGGTGCTTTGAAAACAGATTAAACAATAACTTCTTAACTTAAGAATATATTAAATAAATGTGGTTAAATTCTTCAAGAACATGAATGATCAATTCTTACTTCTATGCAAAGCCCCTAAATTCAAATTTCCATTATATAGTAGTCTGCTATTAAATACATTCTATGTTTGAAATTCCAACAATTCACAATCATTTTTAAAACCCAATTTATTGTCCATATCTTTTTCAGTGTAAATATTAAAACCTGTAGGATAAGTCTTTAAATATTTTTACACAATATTTTTTAAAGTTCATTATCGCCAAAATTTCTAACAGTGTAGATATAAAATTCAAAATTATTTTAAGGTTTAAACTAAAAATATTTATAAGTGTCCAAAATGCGTTAATATTATTATTCCTGAAGTCACGAATCTCAAAAATGTTCAAAGTTTAAAAAAGAAAATAGAATTATTTTTTAAGTATTTAATAAAGAATAATTCTATAAATTATTTTTACTACTGCACTAGTACTGGACACTTTTTTATTAACAAGACAAACCACTATTTAGAACTGCCCAAAATTCATCATCAATAGTTTGTTTGGGTCTTTAAGAGACAGGCGCAGCCTATGGCTCATTTATCTAAAAAAATATTTAATCTGAATTGAAAGTTGGGGCAGTGAGTCTATGCTCACTGATGCGAGTTGCATCTGTCATAATTTGGGGGGAGTGAGTCTCTGCTCACTGATGCGAGTTGCATCTGTAATAATTTGGCGCTGTGGAGTGGGTGGGAGGGGGATGGGGAGGGATGTGATAGGGAGAGGAGGGATGTGCGGGAGGAGTGAGACTATCTCACTGATGCTGGGAATGCATCTGTCCTGTATTAGTGGGTACCATTACTGGTTGAGGACGTTTTTGATCTTTTTGTGAGTGTTGTGTATTTCATGATCGTAATCTAGAAAGTTTGAAATGAGGGGGTTTGGGTGATCTAAATTGTCTTGTATAAAAGACGTGCTGTAGCGGATGATTTCCGTTTTTAGGAGGGGCATTTCGAGATCTCTGTGTATCTGGTTGTTCCTCATGAACCAGGGGGCATCGAGGCATATTCTGAGTGCCTTGTTTTGGAAGGCCTGAAGTTTTGCTGAGAGCGCTTTGTTAAGGGTGATTTTATTCCAGGCTGGGGCTCCGTAAAGAAGTACCGGCTTTAGGGTTTGGTTGTAGAGAAGAAGTTTGTTTTTAATGGATAGGGGACTCTTTCTGCCTATTAAGGGGTAGAGTTTGGAGAGGCGGCAATTTGCTATTTGGAGGGTGTTTTTGACGTGCTGATCCCACGTCAAGTTTTTGGAGATTGTAATGCCGAGGTATTTGGCATGGTTTTCCCAGTTAATGGGTTGGCCATTTATCTGAATGGGTTTGCCCAAAATTTAAGGAGTTCACCCCTTTTATAGTCTTTAAAAACCCATAAATTACAATTAGGCATAATGAGGTCAGAATCATCATATGTTTCTAGGTGGGGTCCGCCAGAACTTGGTTTAGCGTTAGCGAGATCATCCGAAAGCCCGACTACTACTATAAAGCTATAATTAACATATGACAGGTCTTAACTTAAAGGAGGCATCCGAATCTAAATATAGAACATCCGAGGTTATCCACGCTCCCTTTCGAGAACCAGAGCTTAAAGCCTATATTTATTAAAATAAAATAATTTTTTTAAAACATTTTACCATATGAAAAATGTTATGCATTATAACAATAGATTGAAACTCACCCGGTATAATATATTATTCACAGTAAATGGTATATTGCATTTTTCCAAACACTTGAATTTCTTTTTTTTTTTCAAAAAATAAATAAATAAAAAACAGGCTTCAACATTTTTTTTATTCTTTTCGCAAAAAAAAATAATAAAAAAATTTAACAATGTTTCTTCAAAATAATATCAAAACAGAACACAACCGAAAGTAAAATTCTTCCATACCAATTCGGATTCAGACCAAAACATCCACTACCCATCCATTAACCTCTCGAGAGGGACGAAGCTAAATTTTACTACACTATATTACTTAATATTCTCTTAACATTACTATGAAAACTACTGTTTTTTCTCTAGCTAATTACTTATATTTGTTTGGTTTGGATATTTCTATTTTTTTATCTTAGGATTTCTCGTCTACGCTAAAGCTTTGTTTATCATTTAAATTTGTATCAATATCTCGATCAATATCCACAAAAATTAATAATATTTTTGCACCGATTTTTGGTTATATTACTAAAACTTACTGTTTGTAAGTAACAAATTACTGCAGAATTTTCTTAAATCGGTAAAGTAGTTATTAAGTTAAATACGTTTAAACGAACAAACATCGAACCCGTAGGTATTTTTTTAATTGTAGAGATATAATTTAATCATAACCGCACAGAATGATTTGATTTCCGTAAAAATATCTTACACTCAGAAAATGTCATTGTAATTTTAATACTAAATTTTATTTGTAAATACATATTTGTTATTTATATCGCCAACATTGATATTTAATACTTTACTTGTGATATTAAATACTACAATGTGTGTATTATATACAATATGTTGTCATATTGCCAAATCACAACGTGCTGGTACATTTGGATACCCACGCAACATGTGCTTATCAATACTAGCATGTTATAGTAAAAATTACTGTAACATTTGGTAGAGCATATCACATTTATAGTATGGTATACTTTGAGTTGTTGTTAAGTTGTATTACTGATCTAGTTTAAAGTATGTTACAGTATTCAGAAAAATTAACAGTCGGTAAAAAATATCAAAATTTTTATTAGTAATAATAAAAAGATTGCAACCACACCCAATTACACACTGACAAAATAATCGATGCTTTTTTTTACTTTCCTCTGTATTATTACCAAAATGTTGGTTTGGTATTATTTACCGATTGTTATTTTACTGAATACTGTTAGATACTTTAAACTAGATCAATAACACAACAACTACAACTTATAGTATACTAAACTATAACTGTGATATAATTTACCAAATGTTACAGTATTAATAAACACATGTTGCGTGGGGATTCAAATGTACAAGCACGCTCTCTATGTTAGTATGACAACATATTGTATACAGTACATACATTGTAGTATTTAATATCATAAGTAAAGTATTAAATACCAATGGTGGCGATATAAATAAAAAATATGTATTAACAAATGACATTCAGTACTGAAAATAGAAAGAAAAAAGTGTTAGTTAGGTATGTTTTTTACAACCTCTATTAATAAAATACTTTGTATTTTTATATAATATTCATATTTACATTTACAAGTTTTTCTTTCTCCAATCTATTTTTTTTTCAGTTAAAACTTACTCGTTTGATGGAGAGGACAGTAGTTCAGAATCGGAAATGGGCAGTACCAGAATACGGCAGTATTCATCTGGCGCTGCGGAGCCGTATCCCTCTAGGCCCGTACAGGACCTTATCTCATTGGCAGAAAAAGGACGGATAGGAATGAGCAGTAATAGCTCGTGTTGTAGCAGTACCACTAGCTCCGTTGGAGAGAGACATGGTATGTCCGCGACAAAGATCACCGCACAAATAAATGACACAATAGTAAGGTAATTATTACATAATATAGTATAAAATTAGCTGAAAAAACTATTTAAAAAAATAGACCGCTTCGGGAAGCATTTGACCAATTAAAAACTATTTTAAAAGTCAGAAAAACAGTTTTAAAGATAAGATAAGATAGTTAATTAGTCCTAAAGAGACTGCAAAATACAAATTTACAAATACGTATAAGTCTATGGACAAGTCAAAATAATTAAATAACAAAAAATGTATGTATACATCACAAAGTTTAAAAAGTAAAAAAAAAACATTTTAAAATAAATATATAAATGAAGTACAAAAGATGGGATAGCAATTATCCATTAAAACACTCATCAATAGAGTAAAGTATTTTTTCTGTAAAAATTTAGTTTGTTTGTAATTTAAATTTTTTTATGTTATTGATTTCCTTTATGCTAGCCGTCAACTTATTATATGCAAGTATTCCCATATATCGCGGTCCCTTTTCAAATAAAGTCGTACGATGGGAGGGGGAATCGAGAAATCACTACCGCGACGGGTGATCATGGCATTGTATATTTGATTGCTTCGTATAAAATTTGTAGAATTCTGTTTGGCATATATACAGAGTTTATATAAGTAAATAGAATATACGGTCATTACTCCACATTCTTTGAAAAGGGGCTCAGGTAGCCGGCGCTGCATATTAATCTGATTATTTTTTTCTGTAAGACGAAGAGTCTTTGGACTTTTTCGCTAGAGCTACCCCAGAAAATAACTGAATAAGATAGTCTAAAGTAAATATAGGCATTGTAAAACAGAAGTAGAGAGCTAACACTAACTTTTTAAAAATAGAATCGATGTGGGAGTTCCAAGAGAAATTTTCAGAAATTGTAGTACCTAAGAATTTAGTTAGTTTGTCTTGTTTGATTGATTTTCCGTCTAGTCTAACAAGTACACTAGTTGAAGTTTGCTCGTTATTTTGTTTCTTGTAATGAATCAAATGTGTTTTATCTTGGTTAAGAAGTAGCCCATTACTAGAGCACTACAAAACCATTCTATCCACCACCAAATTTGCTAGTTCTACGCATTCCTTCAGAGTTTTTCCAAGAATTATGATCGACGTATCATCAGCAAATTGTGTGATATTAACGTTGTTGTTTACCTTTACAAAATCTTTTAGGTCATTACAATAAATTAGAAATAAAAGTGGGGAAAGAATTGAGCCTTGTGGATGCCACACTTAACCTCAAATTCATCGGAGCAAAATTTATAATTTAATATATTGCCGTTTACCCCCTAATTTCCACAAATTGTTTCCGACCAAAAAGAAAAGTTTTTAACCAATTTAAGGCCACTCCCCAAAAACCTATATTCTCAAATTTCCTTAGGAGTTTTTTATGACAAAGTCGAACGCTTTTGAAAGGTCAAAGTAGATCCCAATCACTGATGAAATGGATGGATGGATGGATGGATACTATTCGTTGGATAGTACCTAGATTTAACCCTTTTAAGGGTGTAGGTATAGTAGCGTTACTGTAGACCAAAAACTAAGAAAAAAGTGTAATTTTGTGTAATATTGTGTTTTTTTATTAATTATTAATTTTTTGAAAAGGAAAACAATTTTCAAAAACCAAAAAAAAAAATAAGTCTTTCTCCACTCCACTGAGCATTAACAGCGTCGACATGACATGTTTAAAGTGTCTATTTACTTGGTAAAAGAGTTTTTTTTAATACTAATTTTTGCATGCCCCCGGTAAATGGCTACTTCAATCCGGGCTGTGATAATTATACATACCTACCCCCATTTTCGACCAAAAAACATAATGGGATCCCATTTCTTCGTCAGATCAACAGCTCCGGACCTTCATCTCTCCGATTTTGCTCAAATTTGGCACATCCTCATCAAACAGGGTCCAGATTACTAAATCGAAAGGATTTTGCTATCAAACGACTTGTTTTGGAGATATTAGGGTGGCTCATTTTTGACGTTTTTTTAAATTCCAAAAACATGATTTACATAAATCTTAATATCAGGACTTGTATAAAAGATAAAAAGATATTTTTGCCAGATATCAAAAGAGCATTAAAACTCAGTCTTAACCAAGAAAAAATTTGACCACCAATTTCAAATCAATATGGCGGCCTACTAGATGCAACTTGTCAAATCCAAAGATCACTATGAAAATAGTTGAAAAAAAATCAAAACATGGTGCAGTGAAAAAAATATGTGAATACATAAAAAAGTTACAGTTGGCTTATTATTAAATAATTATTTCGTTCCAAGAAGAAACCTAAATAGTCCAATAACGTTTAACAGTTATTGTTCCAACTGTAATTTTATATTTAACTTTAATAAAAATTTATTTAAAACTTTAAAAAAGTATATTATTTTGTCTATTTACTTTAAAAAGGAGCTTCCCGTGAATTAATACATTGACTAAAGATCTGCTCAGTAGTCTTTGGTTTATTAAACGAGAAAAATCTTTAAATTTTGGTCAAAATTAATAGAATTATTCTAAAAAGTAAACGTCATGACGTTTATAGCGTCATTACTTTGATATTTGGCTGACGCGTCAGCCAAATATCATGCATCAGCGTGGAATTAGCCTTATTTATCATTCACAAAAAAAGTATTTTTCAGAACTTCAACAGAATTGAGAGAAACCAAAATTGACAATCAAGATATCGACTATCAACAAAAAATGGAAGGGACACCGCTAGACCAAATTAATATCACCAGTAATGGAGACGTAAGTCAAAGAAAATATAACATTATTTTTAAAATACGGCTTATTGATTTCCCGTTTTAAAAACTTTTAAAGAAGGATTTTGGTTTGTGAGCCCTATGCGGCCGTTTATAAGATATTGCACACACACGAGTTTTTAAAAAAGACTTAATTTCCAAAATTTTTAACTCCCCACCATTCTGAAACACCCAGTGCCAGATTAACTATGGGCCGGGTGGGCCAGCGTCACAGGGCCCACCGATTGGGGGGGGGGGGGGGGGGGCATCCCAAGATGGTGTGGGTAAAAATTTAAATATACAGAGTACAGAGCGGTCCAAAAGTCCCCCCCCCCTCTTAACTTTTGAACCAGTTGAGATATCGACTTCAAATTTGGAACGTTTAAATAAGACAACTTAAACTATCTTTTAGCATATATTTAATACTTTCAGCTCCTAAAATGTGGGCATGGGGGCACATTTTTTTAAATAAAAAGGGGGGTCTTGTAATACATCATTTTAAAGCTTATTAAATTCTCCATTTAACTCCATATTTTTAAATTAAAAAAAAAATTGGGTTTAAAATGGGGTTGAAAATGGGTATTAATGTCAAAATTCCTCTAAAAAAAACAAACAATTTTTTAAAAATGCCTAAATTCATCATAAAAAAATGTTAATTATACTTTTAAACTAATTTTAGTTGACATAAATAAAAATTTATAAAAAAAAAACTTAAAAAATCGAATGTTTTAGCACAAAAAATTGAAAAATCAAAACCTTATAAAACATTTAAAAAAAAAATAAAAATGTTAGTTTAAATAGAGAATTTTATAAGCTTTAAAATGATGTATCACACGACCCCCCTTTTAATTAAAAAAAATGTCCCCCATGCCCCCTGCCCACATTTGAAAAGCTGAAAATATCAAATATATGCTAAAAGATAGTTTAAGTTGTCTTATTTAACAGTTCTAAATTTGAAGTCGATATCTCAACTCGTTCAAAAGTTAAAAGGGGAGGGGTGACTTTTGGACCGCACTGTATAATAAAAAATAGTATAGAAAAGTCGCCTAATTTCGGATACCATTTACAATTTATCCAATATTTAATAGGCGATATTAATTTTTGATATTTTTTTTATATAATAACATACAACTTATTATAACGAACCATGATTTATTATGAAAACAATTTTATTACAATTTATATTTTCCAAAGAACACGGTTAAAAAAAATAATTTGAAGAAGGGTTCCTACCCACTGAGCATGGAACCTTGCCAACGTTGCTGTAAGCTTACATTAGCAAGCTTTTAAAAACATTTGCAAAAAAAGGTTACGTGAAGCTCTATATTCCTAACTTACGCAACGTTTCAAATTGAAGCTGGTGTAATCCATTGAATATCGTCCAGCATAGGGCGCTCGACCATTTTCAAATTTAATATTATTTTGCTTGTTGTTTACCCTATATATGTATACTTTAAAACCAATGTTAGAATATTTTTATTTTGCTTCAGTTGGGGGTGGCCACCCTATAAAATTTGCTTTTTTTTAATTTTTGCATGTTAGGGAAATTTAAATTTCTCAGTTATTAAATGAGCTAGCGATATGAAACAAAAATAATTTTTTTAAGCATACAATGTTTTAAAAACTTTTAAGCATACAATGTTTTAAAAACTTTTTTCTAAATAAAATCAAAATAGGTGAAAATTTTATCCGAAATTTGATATTAAATTTAATAAAATGACGATTTTTAAATTTTAATATTTTCTTAGGGGGTTGAATTGAGGGGGTGTATTTTTTTTATAAATAGGGACCTATAATTACTATACACTGTTAAAATTTCAAACCAAAATATTTACGTAATATTTTTTTATAAAGCTTCAAAGATACTACTTTTACAAAATTATTCAATATTTGAGCCTCAATATCTCAGGGGTAACTAAATTTAAAAATCTGAAATTTTTACACATAAGAGCTCTATATGTTAGCAATACATAAAAAAAATTCAAGAATGTGTTTTGCCTTAAATTAAAATTATATGAAAAAACATATCACCGAAATTTATTAATTTAATAAACGACAATCCTACCTACGAATTAATGGGATAACAACTCCGGCTCCCTCAGTAATCTATTTTGAAAAAAATTATACAGATATAAATACAAAAGCTTTTAAAGGACTAATTTAGTTTAAGCAAAACTTTTAAAGGTGTATGTTTAATTATGGAGTGCTCTATTGGAAAATATATAGAAGAAGAATGTCATAAGAATGTATGTAAAAATACAAAAAAACAGTTAAATATATTATTGATTATAGCAGTGAAGATCAAATTTTGATAAAATGGGGAGTAAATGAAGATGTTGTCTCAATTTGTGAATATCATAATAAAAATTTCACGAACTTTATCCAATTTTGTTTCCAGTTTCTGTTTTCTGAGCTGCTTTTTCTGATACGGGGGATAAGCCCAAAGTTGAACATACAACTTCCATTTCATCTAAACATTCCTTTGGGGATAAAAAAGGTTCTTTTGCATTAAATTGTGTACTGGTGAAGACACCATCGTCAAATGTTCACTATTATTGTCAAAACTTTATATTCTTTATTAATTTTAAATATTTGTTTTCTACATGTTAAACATAAAGATTTGCCAGGTATTAAATGTACAGCATTTTTATTTCTAGCTTCTTCAAGTGAAATTTTCGAGTTGTACGTAATTCTTTTTTATATTTATTAAAAGGATCACAGCATATGCGTCCAAATATACTATGATAATATAATAAAAACTTTTTATTATGATATTCATAAATTGAGATAACATCTTCATTTACTCTCCATTTTATCAAAATTTGATCTTCACTGCTATAATCAATAATAGATTTAACTGTTTTTTTTTTTGTATTTTTCCATACACTCTTATGACATTCTTTTTCTATATATTTTCCAATAGAGCACTCCATAATTAAACATACACCTTTAAAAGTTTTGCTTAAACTAAATTAGTCCTTTAAAAGCTTTTGTATTTATATCTGTATAATTTTTTTCAAAATAGATTACTGAGGGAGTCGGAGTTATTATCCCATTAATTCGTAGGTAGGATTGTCGTTCATTAAATTAATAAATTTCGGTGATATGTTTTTTCATATAATTTTAATTTAAGGCAAAACACATTCTTGATTTTTTTTATGTATTGCTAACATATAGAGCTCTTGTGTGTAAAAATTTCAGATTTTTAAATTTAGTTACCCCTGAGATATTGAGGCTCAAATATTGAATAATTTGGTAAAAGTAGTATTTTTGAAGCTTTATAAAAAAATATTACGTAAATATTTTGGTTTGAAATTTTAACAGTGTATAGTAATTATAGGTCCCTATTTATAAAAAAATCACCCCCTCAATTCAACCCCCTAAGAAAATATTAAAATTTAAAAATCGTCATTTTATTAAATTTTATATCAAATTTCGGATACAATTTTCACCTATTTTGATTTTATTTAGAAAAAGTCTTTCAAACAAAAAATATAGCTCATCGTATGCTTGTTTTATATCGCTAGCTTATTTCATAACTGAGAAATTTAAGTTTCCGCAACATACAAAAATCAATAAAATGCAAATTTCAGAGGGGGACCACGCCTAACCAAAGCAATGTAAATATAAAATAAAACTGGTTTTGAAGTACACATATATAGGTTTAACAACACAAAAAAAATTAATTAATTTGGAACTGGTCGAGCGCCCATATAATTCAAAAGTGGACGGTTCTCAATGGATTACGCCAGCTTTAAGAAAGCTTTAATATATACTTTCAGAACAAGGGGGGTGTGACACCCCCCTCCCCCAAAGTTTTTCAATTCGGAAAATATTTGCATTCATTCGGAAAATTTTAATTTTTTTGCCAGGGAAAAAGCTTTTGGGAGGCGAGATTTTTTTTGTCATAAAAATTTTCGTCAGATACATTTATTTTTTTTTTATTTTCGTCAGGGAGAAAGTGAGGTAAGACTTTTTTTCTTTTAGTCATCAATATTTCCGTCATTTTATTTTTTCTTATTTCAACATTCTCTCTAGCTTTCCTGAACCTTACGAATGTAAGGTTTCCCAAAACTTTCTTCTTAACTTACTTAAAGCTTGAGGTAAGCTTCTTGTAAGTTAGTTTTGTTCAGTGAATAGGTGCACACAGGCGGAATTTCCTAAATTCATGGCCAAAATCCTCTAAAGCGAAATAGTTGTCGCTATCGTTTTTTAGCCTTTCTATAAACTGTACTAATTGATGGTGCTAAAGTCGTTTATCTATTAAAACAAATAAACTGCAAATATCAATTCAAAAATCGAGTTTCAAGAAATTAATTTTGAAACGTTGTTTTTACTAAAAAAAGAAAGTTTATATACTGATTAAAAATTAATGATTTTCTAAAGTCTTTTTCTGGAATTAGGTAAACTGAACAGTACTGTTTAGTCGCTAGTTATTATTATTATTATTATTATTATTATTATTATTAATATAAGAGTTGAGGCTAGGCCTATTAAACTCAAAAAATAAAAAAATATATAATTAGCTTAAAAAGCAGAGACTAAAAGATATACTAATTATGCATCAATATTAAACAAAAAATTGTCCAAGCGATTTTTAAAGGCGGTAACAGAGGGCGCATTCACTACATTTTCTGGCAGAGAGTTCCAAGTGTCAAATATGCGATTATTTAAAAAGCTTCTTCTGGGTCTGGAACGGGCAAATTCTTGTCTTAACTTGAGACTGTGCCCACGGAGACGACGATCCTCATTTAGAGTAAACATTTGACGTAAGTCCAAACTAAACTGGTCATGTAAAATCCGATAAGTCATAATTAAAGAGCCACGTGTAAGTCTATCAGCCTCAGACGGAAGTCTAAATATTCTTAGACGGTCAGAATATGTGGGCCTGTTTCTACCATATGGTAACAGTTAGTCTGCTAATTTGATGTATATCATCGGATTAGTACGGATTCTCCATGCGTGGAAATTTCCTTTCACTGGACAGGGGCAGATATGTGGAGGGACTAATGGCAAGAAATTTTCTATGAAATCCTGTCATAGGATCTCATACTTTAATATTGCCCTCTCTAAAATTAACCCACTCTGCCTCCAGCCCTTGTGGTTTAATTTTCTCATCCTAGTTTCCTGTTTCATATCATAAATCACTATTACTTGGAGAGGTGTACCTCAATTATTAGACCCAAACTATTTAAAAAAAAAAACGATGAAAAATCGGCTGTTCATTATTTCAAGCTTGCCTGAACCTTACAATAACCTGTTTATCAAACTTTAAATAAGCTTATGATAACCTTCTGTTAGGTTTGCTCTAAACAATACCTCAAGCTTGCCTGAACTTACAAAACTTACAGATGCAAGATTTAAAAAGTATTTTACAAGGTCTATACAAGCTTACTGCAAGCTTACTGTAAGCTTTCTTCCTAACTTACACACCCCATAGAAAGCTTGCGGTAAGCTTCTCGTAAGGTTATTTTGCCTAGTGGGTAATTTCGGAAATGTCCGATTTTTTTTTAAATAGATCTGGATAACATTGCTTATGTTTCTTGTTATTCCTTGACATTTTGTTTGGACTTTTTTAATCATTAAGCAATTTTTTAAGAATAATATAAGAAACATAATTTTTCCATTTTTAATTTAAATTGTGCTGCCATTTAACGGGGAAAAGCTCTACCTTTACCATATTACAGGTCCGATTTAATATGACTTTTGGTTTCACATAAAAGTAGTTTTCTGTTTAGCTCTGCAGATAGTATTTTAGATACACTACTATCCGAAATATGGAAACCATCCGAAATTAGGCGTCTTTCCTATAATAATGCATAAAATCGACCACTCACATTGATCATTAGCTGCCAAAAATAAGGAAACGTAAAGGTTTTAAGTTTCAAATTTTCCAAATTTAATTTTATATTTTGTTTAACAATACTTTAATGTATTTAGAAAATATAGTCTTACATTTTTAAATCACGTCCATAATTTTCGATGCAACAATAAAATAGGCAAATTTATTATGACGATCGATCTCAAAATTATACTAAATTTAATGACCCCTAAAAAGAGACAAACCCTTATTATAAAGAATATTTTTAAAGCAACTAATAGAATTATGCTTTGTCTTTATAGAAAATTAAAAATATTAATAACTTTGAAGGACAATAGCACATAAAGAAAAAATAAAGTTTAATATATCCTATAAGGGTGCGTATTTCACAGTTTTTTAAATGTACACTTGAACTTCGGCACAACTACGATTACGAAACGTAAACTCGCAGATTTTAAATTATTTATTTAACGAAAATTTCGGGTTTATTACGGAGGTGTATATCAACCGTCAAAAAATTTATTCAAACCTTCAAAAATATTAATAACTTTGAAGGAACTTGTGGTAAAACCTGTCATGTCGTACCTATGCGATTTTCTTTGTTTAACCTTAAAAAATCGCACTTCCAATTAATTTTTCGCACAATCCGGTCTCACCCGGTCAGACCAAATACATATATTAATTTATGTTAGATAGTAGTTAATAACACATAAATAATCGAAGTTAGCTAGACTTAGCTAGGAAAAAGTTGTGCCTTTTTAATTAATTTAAAAAATAATTCGTCTCCGGGTCCAGATAATATTACTGTTAAAATAATTAAAACATGTCATTCTTACCTTTTAAAACCATTAGCACATGTAATTAATTTATGTTTTATACAGGGCATTACTCCCAGGCAGTTTAAAGAGTCTGTTACAATTCCTGTTTACAAATCAGGAAATAAAAAAAATCCCACCAACTATAGACCGATCACCCTTATTAATAACTTTACCAAAATCTATGAACAATGTCTTAAATCCCGCTTAGTTTCCTATTTAGATAAGCATAATATTCTTAGCAGGAACCAGTTTGGATTCCAAAAAAACATAAGTACAGAAGATGCCATAATGGAACTTTTAAAGTTTGTTATATCTACAAATAATAAGAAAAAGAAATGCCTTGCGCTGTTCCTTGATTTAGCCAAGGCATTTGATACGGTAAATTTTGATATTCTTTTAGATAGATTGGAAGCAATTGGAATCCGAGGCTCTGTACTAAATATCTTCAGGAGTTACCTCTCGGAAAGACCACAGATCGTCAAAATAGGAAATGAACAGAGTGACCCCCTCCCCGTCACCATGGGCGTTCCACAGGGGACGGTGTTGGGGCCTATTCTGTTTCTAATTTATATTAATTACTTAGGAAATTTAAAAATAAAAGGTAAAATAATATCTTATGCAGACGATACTGTGGTTCTTTTTGAGGGTGACTCCTGGGAGGAAGTTTTTGAGGAGTCTGAACTGGGTCTGCAGAGAGTATATGCTTGGCTTAATGAAAGTCTTTTAAGTTTAAATATAAGTAAAACTCAATTTATCACTTTTTCTCCCACGACTGTTGGTCAACCACTTTTTGAAACACTCAAAATTCATGACAGCGACTGTAAAAACTTTTTATCTTGTCGGTGCAATTCTATTAATAAAGCTAAAATAGTAAAATATTTAGGAATAATCGTTGACCAACACTTGAGGTGGGAAGAACACATACAGAGTCTAGTAAAAAAGCTAAGAATTTTGGTACACAAATTTTATCAAATAAGAGACTTTTTAAACAAAAAAAACCTAGTCATTGTGTATAACTCCCTGGTCGATTCCATTTTAAGATACGGCATAGTTGCGTGGGGTGGGTGTTACAATAATGTTATATCTAAATTAGAAGTTATCCAGAATACAATTTTAAAAATAATGCTAAAAAAATCTAGGTTATACTCTACCGAATTATTGTATAGGGAAGCTGGTCTGCCAATGGTTAGAACTTTGTACGTAATTCAGTGCGTTTTCTGGATTAATAAAAATGATGAAAATAAAATACCTGCCACTTACAACATTAGGTCTACTCTAGGAAATTCCCTACATATACCCTTGTTTAAAAATAATTTTACTCAAAAGACAGCATTTTACTTTGCGCCAAAATTTAATAATTTACTGCCTAGAGAAATTACCCATTTAGCTTTGTATAATAGGTTAAAACAATTTAAGTTTGAATCGAAACGTTATATTATGACAAATCCAGATAGTTTTTTAAATATATTAACTGAATAAAAAAAAATCGTCTTCCCTCGCATGGAGTCTTTGTCTTTCCTCACACAAGTTACTCTCTATATATGGTACATTCGAAATTCATTTCTCACCATTCGTTTTAGTTTTTGGTTTTTTTTTTTTTTAGTTAGATTTCATATAAAAAAATGCGTGTTAAACAAATTTGTTTCATACATCCCAATCAACAATATAATCTTGAGTGGTATCTCACACAAACAATTTGTTTAGGTGATATACTAAAATTTATTTATTATTGTTAAAAAGAAAAGAAAACTTGTATTTCTATCTTAAGGTTATTATATTTAGTTAAATTATATTTTAGAACTAATAAGTTATTGTATTACTTAGAAATTAAATAAATGATTTGATTTGATTTGATTTGATTTTATGAAAAATAAACGTTAAATTATCTGTAAACTTCATATATTTATAGTGATTTGAAAGGCTAGGTTTCGTTAAAATTATTATTATTAATATTATTACTATGCATAGTAAGCGGCATAGCCAATGAAAATATATTTATAAATTTACTTAAATCTACTTATTTAAATTTAAATTTGAAATATACAAAAGTACTAAATATCACATAAAGTATCACAAAAAGTATCACTATAAAGGATAATGAATCAGTTGTCCAGACAAATTTTCAAGTTCATTGTCAAGTCGATTCTTAAACTGGTAAGAGTTACAGCAGATACAGTATTAATGCTTAAACTATTCCACATATAAGCGATTTTATTGTTAATGAAATTCCTTCTTGGCAACTTGTTACACCTTTCTTTCTAAATTTTCTTATTGTGGCCTCTTAGGTTGGTATTACTTAGTTGATAGATTTGAAGGTCAATACTGTAGAAGTTTTTAAGAATCTTATAGGTTTGGATAAGATCTCCTCTTGTTCCTCTTTCTGCCAAAGTACAAAGGTTCCTTCTTAAGCGTTCTGAATATGGCAGATCTCTAATTTCAGGTGATATTTTGGTGCCTCTTCTTTGAACCTTTTCAAGAAGCTCTATGTCTCCAGCAAAGTAGGGTTTCCAGATTGACTCGCCATATTCCAATACGGGCCGGACATACAATTTATATAACTTTGTTATGTTTGCCACTGAATGATTTTTAAATGCTGCTCGTATTAGGTATATGATTGAGTTTGCTTTCTTAGAAACATGGGGCTCCCATTATAGGTCGTATGAGATTGTTACTCCGAGATCTTTTTGGGTGCCAACCTCGTGAATTCTTTTTCCATTGGTGAAGTAATGTATTTTGGGATTATTGGCTCCTATATGTTAAACTGTGCATTTGTTGGCATTTAAGGACATTAGCCAGGTTTTAACCCATTTTTCTACATTTTTAATATCATCAGCAAGACTATTGTAGGAGTGGAATCATCTGAATTTGGAATTTGGAATCATCTGCAAAGAAGACTATGCTTGTACTTATACCTTCTTTCAAATCTAGGATGTATATTAAAAAAAGTAGAAAGCCCATTAGACGAGCCATTAGAGATCCCTGTATTACTCCATTTAGAATATCCTAGTCAGAAGCAAGAACTCCATTAACAATGACTCTAAACTTCATAGCAGTTTTCAATTCATTGCAATAAGATAAAATGAATTAATTTTTTAGACTTATTTAACAAATATTATTATATAATATGTGTTTTTGGTTATAAATTGTATCTTATAATGGTAGAAATGTAAACAATGTTTGGTTTAATTGAAACTAGTACAAAATTAAGTTTATTTTTGAATAATTTATCAATTTACAAAACTGTAAGTCAAAATTGACTAAAGGAACACGCACAAACCTTATGGGTTCTGGTTAAATTTGATAATATTTTAGTATATTATATAACTTTACTTTCTGATAAAAAGTCTCCATGGGCTCAAAGCTCTATGTCTTATAGATTATCCGCTCCAGGCCTGTCAATATGGCAATAATTAGATCTATTTTTTGATATAACTTGGTAACGAAAAAAGATTTTTGGATACGACTTCCACCAAAATTTTTAAAATAACTTTCACTTTATTTTTAAGTCAGTGCCGTTCAAAAATAGGGGATTATTTTTTTTAAATATAATTTTCTACTATTTTCTTGGACGTCAATTACTTTTTTAAAAGTTTCAAGTTTTAAGCAATATTGCGGACCTTTGTTTTACATAATTTGACCAGTGGCGTCCTAAGTTTATATTTTATTTAAAAAGTTGTCTTTTTAACGTGCGCTACTGATTGGACAGTAATGATAGATTTAGGATTTTTTTCAAACATTCAGGATACAATATTTCGGTAACAACCTAGAACTGATCAATAAATAATTTTTTTATAATACACAAAAAGTTTTTTAACTAAATAGGCAAAAAAAAATTGAAAAAAAGCCAATTTATTTTTTTAGAAACGGTTAAAATCGCTAACATTAAAATATGTTATAGTTCTTATCTTTCTGATCAAAAGTTTACATAGACACGAAACTCTAAGTCTAATAGTTTTATCTCTAGAGCTCATTGATATTGAAAATTCGAAATTGTTTCCTTATATCGTCCACTAAAGGCTCTAGTTGTCTAACTCCAAATTTTTCAAAAATGAGATTTTTATCAAATTTGCTTCATTATCTGATTACCAACATACGTCAAAAAAAAAAGTTGCATTAAACCAATATCAGCCTCAAAAAATGCAAAAATGTAAATATTTTAAGTCGCTAAGTGTCTAACTCCATCATATGATTGTGAGAAAACAATTAAATGAGAACTGTCACTAATGTCAAACTATTTCTCGACAACAGGGGATCCCGTTTCAAATATTTGTTAATTTACTGTTTGATGATAATTATAATTATTGCCATTAATAATGTATATATATTATGCCTACCTAGTAGTAATATTATATATTAAATATAAAAATATAAATTTTTTGTAATAATATTACGCGATATAATACGATAGGTATCCTCTTTTATCTTCCCTTGGAGTTAGACCATTAGTGAATTTAGATTTTGTGGTTAAAATTTAATTTTCAAATAATTTATATAAAATAGATAACAATGAAAAGTTTTAAATACATTAACACATTTCAAACATTTTTACCTATGAACAAGCTAGTTTTAAAGTTCTAAATTGCTATAATTAAGTGTTTAATCGTTTTTTACGTCTCCTGAAAAATATGACGTTTTGGAGTTAGACCGTTAGAGCCTTTAGATGACGATATGTAACTTCTGAACAAGAATTTATATTAAGATGGTTACTGGAACAAATATTTTTTAAATCACCCATTCTTATTCTTATTGTCAGTGGGGTCCCCAAAAATTGGTATTTTTTATTATAAATTAGCTGCAAAATTGATACGCCACTGCTCAGATCACTTCTTAGTTACTTCAAAAAAATATTGTTTACTTTAATTAGATCACTGATGTTTAAAAAAATATTTCAGTTATTTTTTCTGATCACGCTACTGATGAAGCCCAATCTTTCTATCTGATGGGATAGTGATACACACGAACAGATCCGCATTGGGCTTTGTCATGAAAACATTATCAATACATTATTTTAAGTTACATTTTTTGGAATACTGTAACATGACAAGAACAATTTATTGTTGGCTTTTTTTTAAATAATTTGACGAGGTTCAGTTCGTATTTAAAACTATTTAAAGCTATTTTCTTGGGTTTAATTAGCAAAAATTGCACAAAAAAATGAAACATCTAAAGTGACAGGAATCAATTGTTTATAAAATTTACTTCTACTAGGAGAGAAAAAATTATTATTGCTATAAGTGAAGAGAATTGATTTCACAGTCTGAAAACATGATAAATAATGGTATGTTCTAAAGCTAGTAGTGCCCTCGTCATTTTTCTCCAAAATGGCAAGGGCTCTCACCTGTACTATAAGTTAAATACCGAATTATGCTTTCATAATAACACTCGTTGGCCCTGTGGCGACCTCTATATTTTTCCCCCATAGTTAACGATTTTTTAATTATGAAATTAAAAGATCTTTAAATTAGAATAGTTCACTTTTATATCTTTTTTTTCTGCGCTCATTTGTTTTCTAGTTATAGACTGTCAAAATTTACTTAATTAATTTTTCCTAATTTTTTAACCATTCTAGATATTAAAAAAGTTTTTAAATGTTTTAATTTTAGCTTTATAAATACTAATTAATTTTAACACTTTAAAAAAGGTCCCAAATGCCATCTCAACTCTAATTATCCGTTATTTAAAAACTGAATTACTTTATTTGTGATTTGTAAGATCCAGGCATGCATTATATTAATTCTTGTATATTCGTTTTGTGCCTTATATTTATCTAACTATTTTTAATAAAATAAATATGTATTTCTTAAAAATTTTTAATATGCCCTGGTATTATTCTCTTGATATATTTTTGATTGCTACTATTTAAATTTCATGTCAGATTCTTGGTAAATATTTCCATGACAACAGTTGTACCAGGGTTTATTAATAAAATTAAGCATATGAAAATTTACTTTTACTTAAGAAATATAAGTCTGTAGCCCAGAACAAATAGGCAAAAATTAATAAAATGCTTGCCTGCATCTCACAAATCATAAATATAGTAATCCACTTTTTAAATAATAGATAATAAGAGTTGTGGTGGCACCTAGAACCTTTTTTAAATTATTTGCTTATTAAAAATAATTAGTATTTATAAAGATAATAGTAACACATATGATAATATCTGCAATAGTTAAAAAATTAGAAAAATTATTTATTTCTGGATCACCCTGTACAATGTAACACTTGTTTATTAAAAGCTTTGCATATACGCTAGATGCCTTTTGTAAATTTCTATTGGAACTAACTGGAGACAGGTTTTAATTATTTATATTCGGTATTAAAATTCTGTTACAAATACTTTTAAAGGAAAATATTTATTTAGAGGTTTGTAAATGTAATTTTATTATGCTACAGCTTAAGTCCCAAATACATATTCAATAAAATTATGAATAATATAATATACCGACATTAACTGGAGGTAGGGACACATCACATAAGACATTCGTTCTCCTTTTTTACACGTAAAAAAGGTACTAAACAAAGCATAAATGGTTGCTTTTATTCTCTAAAATGTATTTTTTGATATGGAAACAAAAATACGTATTTATTATTTTTATTGGCCTGGACCATCTTTTTTCCTCTAGAAATGTATTTACCCATATACGTTTCAGTGTATCGTGGTGATGAACACCGAGAGCGAGGACCGCAGCGAGTTGATATCCTGCAGCGAGACGCACGAGCAGGAAATACAAATGGTGACCAGCAGCAAATGTGGTTACTTGGAAATCGCACTTTTGTACGATGCGCCCATGAGGAAGATGACTGTCCACGTGATGCAGGGCAGAGATATCCCCAGCAGGGACATTGGTCAACCCACACACACACAGGTAATCATCAGAAGTAATTTGCATTAATTTCGGGGTAGTAGCCTACTGGGCATTTAAATATTATTTAATGACATATGTCGAACAAATAGAAACATTAGTCAATTTTTTGTGGTAACGCCGGTTAACCAGTATGTTACTCTTTCTCTGTTTAATTGATGAGTTAAAAAGAGAGAGAAATACATAGTAGTTAGTAATCGCTGCTCCACAAAAAATCGGCAATTGTTTGAAATTCGACAGTAAAAGTGGTGCTTTGACCCGTTTTCCTTCTAACACAGTGACTAACGGTCACTGTCATGTTGGCGGGATGAATCTATCGCTGAAATTTTAGTCAAAGTTTATGTTTTGGGGTGTGGGTTTTCTGTATTTCAGATTTCTAATTAAAGTTGACTGTTTATTAAATTAATATTATTTAATGGTGTAATTTATACGAAGAATTTTTATTTTAACGTGCAATTGTTTAGTAAGGACAGAAATCAATCTAATGACTATATTCCTTTTGCGAATAAAGTCTAAAATATTTTTCTTAATCAGCGTGCAGAGTTGACTCTTGGTACTGAAGAGGGCCAGCAGCCCGAAACTGTCAGTCTACCAATATCACTCTGTACGACGATTAGAAAATAGATTGATGAAATAATAAAGTACAATTGTTTATTGCGCCATGCCTTTTAAAACCCTTCTATTTACTTTACTTCCATATATGTATATAAAGGGCGTTCCTAAATACCATGTCACTATTTAAGGAGGTAATTCCTTGGCTTCTTCTAGATAAATTTATAGCTGTAGAAGAATCACAGGCATAAAAGTTAAAAGAAAGTGAATCCGGTACTTTAAAATCTGATTCTACATATCGTAGATCTTCTGAATATACGGAAATGTCACAACCCTCAAAAAGACGAAAAATATTAAGTAATAGGCAGTCCTTATCTAAAGAAGAAATTTAAAATAGGTACATGAATATCGATAAAATAAACATAAAATTATATCCGATATTTTAGGAAAAATATATAGTTGCAAGTGAAATTAAACTAAATAAAAGAATAGATATACTTAATGACGATGATGAGAAAAAAAAAGAGCATTTTTCTTCCGCCATATGGGATCCGCCATTATTAATTTTTAATTTTTGATATTAAATTCGGTTTTAGCGAGCTCGAAAACCCCTATAAAACCCTTTTGTACAAAGATTCAAAATTTTGGTCACGAAAAAAAAATTCTGGGCCATATAGGTTTTAATTGTTAAACAATTGTTTCAAAAAAGTCTTACGGATACACCTTCAGATTCGATATATTAAATACGAAAATATAATTTAGTGCAGATTTGTGACCCTGACCCAAGACCCCCCCCCTCCCTGGTAATACATAGTGATGCTAAGGCTGATTTACCTTACCCCTCGAGAATCACTTGATTTATGGACGGCCGCCGCAAAGGAGATTTAACTCATTCAGTGCGAAAAAAATCTTTGATAATTTGGATTAAGACAATAAAATTAATTTAATTAGTAACATGAATAAAAATATAACTGTTTTTAGGTGAGGTTGATATTACTTCCCAGCAAAAAACAAAAACACAAAACCAAAATTAGACCCGGAGAAAATCCTCAATATATGGAGAGTTTTCTCTTGCATAGAATAAATCCAGGTAAGTCAAACTTTAAAATTTTGATAGATGACTTTACAAGCACCTCACTACTAAAAACTATACCGAAATCAGGACTAGTACAGATGAAAAAATAGATATCGGCTATAACACGCTCAGTCTGAGCTTGATTTTTTTTCGACTTTCTAAACCCCAATACTTATTTTAGAAACCGATTATAAAATCACTCAGTTTGTTTTTGAGAAAAACGATTTTAGATATTACAAAAATATTTTAGATACCAGATTTTACGTTAAAAATTAAGAAAAAAAACGTCGCTATGAACTGTTGGGCTAAATCACTTTCTAAGGGAAATAGGGGAAATTTTAAAATACTTTTGTATCATTACTCATGAGCGGTTTTAAATGACATTTTACTCTAGTTTAGAGCAAAATATGTCAACATTTACCGTTTTCTTAAAATTAACTTTTTGACCAGTGGTGCGCCCGGGCGTATTAATTAGGTGCCCCGTAATATTGATGTAAAAAGTTTAAGTCCGGCCCTGCAGAGCTTTGGTTAAATATTTATTTTTTTTATAAAAGGATTATATTTACTAGTTGCATACTAGAGTGAAAATTTTATTTCGATAAGTTAAACCGTCTATGTTGAGCGTTCGGAAATTTCCAAATTGTAGTATTGAATATTGAATATTTTACCTACTTCCATTTTTGTAAATATCTGTTTCTGCTCTCTTTTTATTTTGTGTGAGTAACAGTGTGCGTAGTATTGCCAAAGTCACGGTTATAACCGGTTTGGGATTTTGTTGGTATTAGAAATTTATGTTTGTACTTTAAACACTTTTTGTTTGTTAAAAAATACAAAAAAATAAGTTATTGTTTGTCAGTTTTTCTAAATTTTTGACTTTTTTTTGTTTTATATTTTTCATTGATATTTTAATTTTTAAAAATGTGTTTGAAGCTAACTTCAAAACGTTAGATGTAATTTTATTTGATAAAAAAACTGGAATAAAAAACAATTTCTTTATAAAAGGTACGATATCATGGGAAAAAAGCACCAATAAAATTTTAATACCGCAGGCCGATGCACTACAGTGAGTTTTTTATTATTAAATAAATTTTTACTTTCAAACTAATCTGAGAAGTTTGTCAAATATTTATTTTTGAGATAATCGGTACTAAGGCAATTGGTCGATAGTTAGAGATATCTTCTGTGTCTCACTTTTTATGTATAGGGGCTATTTTTGATACTTCTAAACAGTCATGGTAAATTCCGGTGTTTATACTTTTATTAAATAACTTCTTCAGAGGATAAATAAGATGGTTCACATTTTTCTTGATAATGGTGGCTGAAATACCATGGTATGCATAGATGTCGGTTGATCTGCAGGACTTAAGTGATGCAATTGCATCTCGCACATCGTTAAAAGAAAATTCTGTAAAGTTAAAATTTACTTTTGGTTTTTCAATAATGTTATCTGTAGGATTAGTTAAACTATTTGGAATATCTTTGTAAATTGAATGGTACTGAAATAAAAAAAAATATTGAAATCGTTTGAGTTCGATTTGTTAGGCGTAGCCTTAGTTTTTTTTTGTATTTGTCTTCTTGTTATCATCGTTTTTGTTGGTTTACCCGAATCTGTAATTGTTTTATCGTTGGCCATAATTTTTGCCTCTTTAATTTTACTTTTATAGTAGAACATAACCTTATTTTTTAAAATTCCTAAATTTTCTGAGAGGAAATGAAATGAACTTATCAATTTAAGATGATTCCTTAAGTCTGCTATATCCTTTGTAAACCACCTTACGCCACCATCAGATTTTTTACAGCGAATTTCTTTTTCTGGAAAAGTATTCTATACGCATTTAGTTAAATAGGTATTAAAGATTTCGTAATATACATTGATATTATTGTCGTTTAGGAACTCCCAGGAGCTTTCACTCAAAGTATGATGCAAAATATTCTAGACTTTAGCAGTGATCTGAGAATTCACAATCTAATAACTGTAGTTGGTTCTAGTTGGGCAATAAACAGATAAAATATGTGTGTTGTATTTGAGTAATTTGATTGCCGCAACTTCACAGTGCATCTCAACAGACATATCGTTTATTTGGGGCAAATTTATGAACTCTTTAGCATTACACAAAATTAAAGGACCTCCATGAATATGATTTTGACGTGAAAAAGTTGAGGCCACATGTAATCCGTCAATTTACAATTGTTCAGCTTCATCTCCTTTAAGCCATTGTTCTGTAAGGCAAAGAACACTAGATATGTCATGAGTATGTAGATAAGCGTCCAGTATATTGAATTTGTTTCTAATGCACATTCAAATTCACATTCAAATGCATTACGCTAAGTGGCTTATTCTAATGGGTTGAACAAGGGCTTAGTTCATCGAAAAAATACAAATTCTTTAATGACAACTCCTTCTGACCATTTTGTATACAGTACATCTCTATTTTCTATGTCCACGCTTATTTTAAAACTACTCTTCTTTGCCTTATTTACTAATTTTCTAACAGCAGATATATAAATCAGCTGACTGTCAAAGGTTAGGACGTTGTCATAGGCAACGGGTGGGAAATAGGCACTAACTACTAACTGGGTCGTAGGAAAAAATATTTCTTAACACATGTACAATGCACATAGGCACCCAGGTATCCAGGTTGGCTAAATATATTTTTAATTATTTTGCTTATTTTTATTTTTTTTTCTCATCTTAATAACAACACAACTACAAAATTGGCTCAACTTTTTGCTCTGGGAAACGGAAAGTTGGACCTTTTTTCCCGAGTCCAAAACTGCTTTCAGAATTTTTTGCAAAAGTCGTTTATAACCCAAATGTGAGCTAAATTCGTCATTTTGAAAAGGCTCTATTTTTGTTATCCTGGCAGATTTTTACATAACCATCAAATCAATTTATAGTTTTAACCTTAAACTATGAAAACACTTAAAATAGAGACGTAAGATTAGTTATTTTAAGCCCCTTATTTTATCCAAAACCATTGAACTCAACTTTTGTACATGACTGTTCACATCAAAATTGATATGAAAATTTGCAAAATTTATTATTTTTAATTAAAATAAGTTTAAATGGTTATTTGCACAATCGCAATGTGTTTTCAGCGTAGATTTTCATGAAGAATTTAAATATTTACTCAGATTTTTTCCATCACGTGCAGATTTTTGACAAACCGCTATTTAAAGTTTCCTGCTCTTGCAACATTTTCCTTTTTCGGTCGTTTTTTAAGCAACACATTTAAGCGCTAAATTGATACATTTATTGTGGTTAATGTAGTTTTTTTCTGCCGAATTCAAATAGTTTCTTTCCAGCACGTCAAAATTATGCGCACAAGTTTCAATATAGTATGTATAGTATGTATAGTAGAAAAACCGTATGTTGCAAGTAAATTAGGCCTAAGCTAAACTAATTTAATATGCTCAACTAGGTACAATATGCTGATTGACGTAGTTTTATCTCCCGAATTCAAATATGCAATTAGATTTATTTCAGCACGTAGCAATTTTGCGCAAAAAGCGCGTAAGTTTTAAAATATAGCAGGGAAGCCGTCTTTTGCAACTAAATTAGGCCTAAGCTAAATTAATTTAATATGCTTAACTAGATGAAATATGTTGGTTGACGTAGTTTTTTCTCCCGAATTTAAATATACAATTAGATTTATTTCAGCACGTAGCATTTTTGCGCAAAAACCGCGTAAATTTTAAAATATAGCAGGGAAGCCGTATTTTGGAAGTAAGTTAGGCCTAAGCTAAATTAATTTAATATGCTCAACTAGGTGGAATATGCTGGTTGACGTAGGTATTTCTCCCGAATTCAAATATGCAATTAGATTTTTTCTAGCACGTAACTATTTTTCGTAAAAAGCTCATAAGTTTCAATATATCCTAGAACAAACGTCTGTTGCAAGTAAATTAGGCCTAAGATAAATTAATTTAATATGCTCAACTAGGTAAAATATGCTGGTTGATACAGTTTTTTCTCCCGAACTCAAATATGGAATTAGATTTTTTGCAGCACGTAACAATTTAGCGCAAAAAGCGTATAAGTTTCAAAATATTTTGAAACCTATGCGCTTTTTGCGCAAAATTGTGATATGTTAGAAAAAATATAATAACGCATATGAATTCAGCACAAAAACTGCATTAAAACTTATACGCTATTTGCACAAAAATGTGACGTGCTGGAAATAATCTAATTAGATATATGAATTCGCGAGACAAAACTGTACCAACCAGCATATTTTGCCCAGTTGAGTATATTAAATTAATTTATCTTAGGCCTAATTTATATGCAAAAGATGGCTTTTCTGCTAGCGCTTAAATGTGTTGCTTAAAAAACGACCGAAAAAGGAAAATGGTGCAAGAGCAGGAAACTTTAAATCGCCATTTGTTAAAAATCTGCACCTAATGGAAAAAAACTAAGTAAATTCTTCATGAAAATCTACGCTAAAAAACACATTTCGGTTGTGCAAATAAACATTTAAACTAATTTTAATTAAAAATAATACATTTTGTAATTTTTTATATCAATTTTGATGTCTTAGTGATGTTCAAAAGTTGAGTTCATTAGTTTTGGATGAAATAAGGGGCTTAAAATAACTGGTCTTATGTTATGTAAAGTTTTCATATTTTTATTTGATATGAGCATAGTTTAAGGTTGAAACTATAAATTGATATAATGGGTATGCAGAAATCTGCCAAGATATCAAAAATAGAGTCTTTACAAAATGAAGAATTTAGCGGACTTTTAGTTCTTAAACGGCTCTTGCACAAAATTGTGAAAAAATTCTGTCATCAGGTTCGGACTCAGGAGAAAACAGTTTATAGGGTCCAACTTACCGTTTCCCAAAGCAAAAAGTGTGTTGTATTGTGTGATAAATTAAGAAATTTATTGTTCCTTTGTTAAATAATTAACTTTTAAGAAAATTTAAACGCAGTATTTTTAAACGCCAACGTATCGCCCCTTATTGTGGAGCTTCTTTAGAGTTTTTATTATTTTTTAATGTACAAAAATGTAAAAACACCCAAGATAAGCCCCTATGTTATGAAACCCTTGATATATAAAAGTTGTAAGAAACTAACAATAAAAAAAATTATAAGAATATGCAGGGCCGGATTAACCTATTGGCCGGTTGGGCCGGAGGCCCAGGGCCCACCGACCGTGGGGGCCCACCCAAGACTGTTTGGGTAAAAATTTAAATATTTAAAAAATAGTAATAATGCATAAAATCATCATGATCATCGACGCTCATAAAATACCCTTAAAGATCCAAAGAAATATGGAGACTAAGACTAAATGTATCCAAAATAGCATTTGTTATTTTTTTACTCGGGAATTATACCTTCAAGGGGCCTATTTTAACCATTCTTGTGCACAAAATCTAAAACAAAACATACCATCTATAGGCTCCCAACTATAGAAAAGCCTCATACAATAGTTTATACTTTATTTATTTATAATCCCCCAAGAACGATAAGGGCACCAAAACGAGCAGTGCCTTTTCCAAATGGAAGTAGTAACAACTACAATAGGCATATAACCTAGGTTTAAAAGTTGATAATAGGGGGCCCCCAGAAATTATGCGGCTCAGGGCCCACTGCACTGTTAATCCCGCTCTGAGAATATGTCAACTTCAAATAATAAATGACATTTCAAAAACTGACTAATTTTAAATTGTCAAAATTAACAAACATTAACGTCAAAATAAAACATCAAATATTATTAAAATTGACATATTGCAAGTGTCAAAAACATGTATGTGATGTAGAAAAAAAGACAACATGTCAACTCCAAAAGTATATTATTTCATTGTAAGCAGAATTTTATCCTACATTTAATGAATGAATAAAAAATATAGCATTCCATTTAAAAAATAGAGTTTTTTATGTTTGACAATCCAAAAGTTTGAATTTTTTTTTGAACGCCCTGTATAAAATATTTAATTTTTTGCACATAAAGTAGTTAGATACACCCTTTTAAGATAAGCTTGCAAAATTTTATTAATTTTTGACAAAAAATAAAGAAATTGGAGAAGGTTTTATCTGTTCACTAAAAATGCATTCAAAAAAAATTATATCTCAAAAACTATAAACAATAGACCCATATAATAGATATCAAAATAAAGAAATTTTAATGAGAAATAAGATGGCATAATAAAAAATATAACATTCCATTAAAAAAAATTAAGTCAGGTGTTACCCACCCTAAGGAGACAATCCTGTATATTTTTAAATATTTTTAAAATGTGAATTGTTTAAAACTATACAACTTTTCCTTTTACAGTTTTTCTCTAAAGTGAATAGTTTACTATATATCGAACGATTCGGCTTCGTTGAGACACCGTGTATAAAATTCAATTGCTAAACTTTTTCCTTTTCAATATTTGTCTGAAATGATTAGTTCCAGAGATATATGAACGAAAAGGAGAGAAAAAAAAGAATTTCTTCTCGATTTTGCAACATTTTGTTAAATAAAAAGTGAATCCCTTGGTTTATTTTATGCGCTTATTGAAATTATCATTTCTAGTGATATTCCCCAATAAACAATGGTTCGGCGGCCGACGGTCGGTAAAGTGGTGGCAAATTATCATCGCTATTTGACGTCAGCCCGACGTTGGAACGATGTCTGATCGCCGATCGGCAAAATGATGGCAAATGATAATCGAAATACTACGTCGGCTCAACGTCGGGCCGTCGTCGGCAAATGATAATCGAAATACTAAATCGGCTCAAAGTCGGGCCGCCGTCGGCATCTGACTAAACGACCTAGCAGCGGCATTTCATTGCACTTTGAATCATTAATCACGAAAATGCCGCCGAATAACCGATTATATATTTTTAACACATAATTATTTTTTTTTCAATTTTGTTTTTTAAAACAGTAATTATAATAATTATGGTAATTATAACCATTGCTTTTTCTATTTTTACTTTCCCCAAGGAAAGTCTTGTATTAGTTAAAAAAAATTGAAAAATTGGTATTGCTTTTTTCTACGTTTTTCGATGTTTTATATCCAAAATATATTTTTATATTTTCGTGAATGATTTTTTTAGATGTAAAATTGTTTTCAAAAAAAAACATGAAAAATTTTCAGATTTTTTTTTATTTTCTTTTTGCGAAAAACAAAAAAAAAAATATACAAAAAAAATATTTTCGAAAAAAACTTTTTTCAGAATTTTTAATTTTTTTATCTTATTTTTGCGAAAAACAAAAAAAAATTTAATTTAATTTTTTTTTATTTTTTTTTTCGCCAAATAATAAAAAGATGGAATTAATTTTTTTTTAAATGATAGATTTTATTTTTTTTAAGTTTAACCCACTATAACTTTTTTGTTTTTGGGGAGATCATTTCCAAAAATAATAGGGATCTTCCCCTCATAGAAATTAATTTTTCCTGAAAATTTCGAGTTGATCGGATAATTAAT
The DNA here is from genome assembly GCA_958510825.1 of Brachypterus glaber. Classification (NCBI taxonomy): domain Eukaryota; kingdom Metazoa; phylum Arthropoda; class Insecta; order Coleoptera; family Kateretidae; genus Brachypterus; species Brachypterus glaber. Next base: position 30,858,030 of record OY294045.1, on the reverse strand, counting down.
TACTGGCAATTAGTTTGGACTTTTTAAAATGGTCGGTAAATGGTTTGGACTTCGGCAATATGATCGGCAAATTATCATTCTTTGATGATTTATTTTACCCACTCAACTGTCACTTATCAAATTATTTTCTTGTAAATGCCATTAAAATTTTTAATAAAAATATGAATTCATAAGCTATTTATTGGATAAAACCTTGTATGGCACTCATGGGTAAACCGATATTGCCCTCTCGAAAATTTTCTCATGGGCAATATCTTTACCCACTAGGACCATAAATAACTATTATTTTTGTTAACATCGTAAACAAATAGAATATATTAACAAACGTCGTGAACTCGACATTTATGACATTTGTGAGAACACGACTTAACCCACACCAAACATCAAAGCACAGAATTAGTTTTATATAAAAAACTACGACTATAAAAACAACGTAACCTATTTTGTTTTCTGTTTTCAGAGGATGTTAATTCAATGGGAATAAGACTTCGATTATATGGCTGTGAACGAATGAGAAGAGAAAGGCTTATAGGCGAGTTTATTGTTAGTTTTGCCAATATAAATTTAGAACTGGAAAGTAATTTTTGGCTAACATTAGAGCCAAAATCAAATAGAAAGGTAAGATTGCTGCTAAACGTATATAATACGATCCAAAAGTTTTAAACTTGAGTAATTCCATGAGTTTGCGCCGTATTTAGATTGTTGCTCGACCATTTCGATTTCGCTTAAACTTTTTCTGGTGATATTTGTATATGTCTATAGCATAGACTCTAGTATATAAAAAGCACATTAAACAAAATTATTAAAACGGAACGAAATTGGAACTTAATATGTGAGGCGTTGCATCCCAAAATTATCATTTGGACTTTTTATCACTATCAAATATTGGTGTCATTACCGGCTAAACCCGAAATTCCAAATGTACTTTTTATATTAAAATTTAACGTTTTATGGCAAGTGTCACAAAATATTTACGATATTATTATTATTATGGTTATGGTTATGGTTATTAGGGTTAAGGGTAGCTATCTACACGCACTAAGGCCACTTAGCTGGGCCCATTGTACTACCTCCCTTTGGTCGCAGCAACTTAGCCTCTCAGCCATCCAATTCTTTGAATATATCTAAGAAGATGTCTGGGAGTGATGCTGCTAATACCGGCCATGTCGAGCCAGTACTCGTCTAGCATGGACCCTCTTATTAAGGCTAAAGCTGGACAGTGACATAACACATGTTCCATTGTTTCCTCTTCCATGTAGCATCCTCTACAGATGGGGTCGACTGGCTTCCCCATGATGTTAAGATGCTTATTTAGTTTGCAGTGACCTGTTACGATGCTTGCAAACTGTCTTAGGTTATCCCTTTTTAGTTGCATACAAAAGCGTGCTGTCTTTTCACACGGAGTGGGAAGGGCTGCTCTTGCATGTTTACAGTCGTTTTTCGTAATCCAATTACGGGTGTGTTTTATGTGGGTTTCTTGATTAATGAGAGCTGTTTTAAAAGCGACAGATACAGGGATTATGGGCTCTGGACCAATAGGTACAGAGCCTGAGCCTGCTCGTGCCAATCTATCAGCTTCTTCATTGCCTACATTTCCATTATGCCCCTTTACCCATGAGAGTGTAACAGTATTAGAAACTGCCGCTTCCTCCAGGGATTGGTGACATTCCAAAACTAGCTTTGAAGTAATTTTGAAAGACTTGATTGCTAGTATGGAAGCTTTGCTATCCGTAAGAATAGTTATTCTTCTATTACTGATTCCCCTTTCAGAAATAGTTCTCGCAGCATTTGTTATGCCTATGACCTCTGCCTGAAAGACCGAGGCATGCTTGCCAAGGGAAATGCTTATTTCTAACTCTAGATCAGGGCAGAAAACTCCTGCACCTGTTGTCTTTGAATCATCAGTGTACATGACAATATCAGGTACGCTGTCAGTTTCTTCTTTAGTGGAAGCATAAGCTTGGTATAATCTATTAAAGATATACCTGGGAGCAACTAGATCGGTCTGAGATTCAAGAATGGGAGCTTGTGACACAAACCGTTCAAGAATAGACTCATGTCCAGTACGCATTCCACGTACTATTTGCTTTCAGCCTAAGAGCTGTCTTTGCGGCCTCACCCTCAACAAAAATATTAAGGGGAGGAATACAAAGCAGAGTCTCTAAAGCTGCAGTTGGAGTTGATCGCATTGCACCGGTTATACTCATAAGAGCTAGTCTTTGAATATGATTTAGTTGCGTTCTTGCTGTAGTCAGTTGGGTTCTGGGCCACCATACAACTGAGCCATATGTTAGCATAGGCCTTATGACAGCGGTGTACAGCCAAAGGGTGATCCTGGGAGACAAACCCCAAGATCTGCCCAGTGCTCTACGACACTGCCAAAAAGCTATGCATGCTTTTTCTGTTTTTTGCTTAAGGTGTGGTCCCCAACACAGTTTGCTGTCAAGAAGAATTCCCAGATACTTTACTTTTTTAGAAAAGCTGAGTTGTTTTCCGAAAAGAAATGGGACTTTGAGGTTTCCCAGTGAACAGGACCATCTCAGTCTTGGCTGGGTTAACCGAGAGAGAGTGATCATCACACCATTTCTGTAGAATATTGAGTGCGCGCTGCATGAGATCGCACAGCACGCTCTCAAAATTCCCTGTAAGTAGTATGACTATGTCGTTTGCATACCCTATTGTGTAGAAAGAATTATCGTTAAGGAGTGTTAATAGGCTGTCCACTACAAGGTTCCAAACGAGAGGAGAAAGAACCTTGTGGGCAGCCTCTTGTTACAACTCCTCTTGTGATTAATCCCCCTATGTTTAGTTGAACTGCTCTCCATTCAAGCATGTGTTGTATCCACTCAATAAGTGTGGGTGATACACCATGTCTTTGTAGGGCAGTTTTAATGCTTTTAAAAGACGCTTTGTCAAACGCTCCTTCAACGTCGATAAACACAGAAAGTGTTGATGCTTTCAGTCCCAGGGATTTCTCGATTTGGGAAATTACAGCTCGGAGAGCTGATTCCGTCGATCTGCCAGGGATGTAGGCGTGTTGATTCGGGTGTAGTTTAACTCTAGAAGGTGCACCATCCCGAATTTCTTTGTCAACCAGTTTTTCTAACGTTTTTAAAAGAAAAGACGTCAAGCTAATTGGTCGGTAGGATTTAGCTAGTGAGTAGTCTTTCCTTCCAGGCTTAGGAATAAAGGTTACTTTAACTTCTTTCCATGCTTCCGGAATGTATTTGAAAGCTATACATGCCTGAAAAATGTGTTTTAGTGGACTGGAGATTATATCTAGGCCCCACTGCAAAAGCGCTGGGAATACTCCGTCCAATCCTGGAGATTTAAAGGGAGAAAAAGTTCCAATGGCCCATTTTATGCGTTTCTCGTCAACCAGTTTGGAGGCCACTTTCCAGTCCTCTTTACTTGGAGGTGGAAGCGTATGTGGATGCCATTCCTGATTGGGAGTAATAACACATCCTGGGAAATGAGTTTCTAGGAGTATTGTAGAGGTACTTTGAAGGTCATCTGTATATGAGCCATCATTCCTTTTAATACTACCTAGTTTCTGTGATGAATCCTTGGAAAGGACTTTCTTTCTATACTGCCACAAAAGTCCTTCCAAGCTCTCCTTTGATTTTCGCGAATTAATTTTTTGTATTCTTTTCGGTGCTCTGAATAAGCGGTCCAATCAGAATCCAACAGTGATCTCTTCGCCTTATTAAACAATTTTCTTGTTTAATTTTTCAGCTTTTGAAGATTAGCACACCACCAGGGGTTAGTCGACTTCCTGTTTACTGGAATTTTAAGGGAACAAGAGTCCTCATATGAGTTAACGAGAGACCTTTGAAGATTATGTACATATTCTTCAATGTCGTTCGTTGAGTTAAAAACATTAGGGGGCTCCTTGACTCTGTTTTTCAGATGACCAATGAAAGCCTCCCTGTCTGTTTTCTTTGGGTTTCGATAGGCTTTTAACTCAGCTCTATCCAGATTTAACCTAAAGCGAATCCATCTGTGGTCCGTCAGTTATTTGTTTTGAGATATCAGAAATGGCCAGTGTAATGTCAATTACAGTCTGACCCCGGCGTGTTACGAATGTAGGTTCGCATCCACGATTTAATATCTCTAGGTTTGTGCCAGACAGAAACTCTAGCAGTACTTTGCCTCTTCCGTCGATGTTTTTGTTGCCCCACACAATGTGATGAGAGTTACTGTCACATCCAACTATAAGGCTTTTTTTCTCCCGTTGGCAAAAGTTTATCAGGTTGGCAAGTTCCTCTGATGGAGGTTGCGTACCTGTATCTTGTGGGAGGTATGCCGATGCTATAAAAAGTTCTTCTTGGTTACCCTTTACACTATAGTTCATTCTCACAGTTGTAAGGTCAGCTGTGCTGAACTGAGTTACTAGAGTAGCTTTATATTGCTTAGGTATGTATATACACGTTCTAGGCTTTTGAATATAGCTATTTACAAAAATAGTCCCTTTTAAGCTACCGAAGCCGGAAACTTTCGATTTCACAATCCAGGGTTCTTGGATTAGTGTTATTGTGTCCGCATTACTGTCCAGGTGACGGAAGATGGTAGCTACCGCCGCCCGGCAGTGTTGCAAGTTAATTTCTATAATCTCAAGTCCAGACATTGGGAATGACTATTTGGTGAGTTGAGATCTCAACATCAACAGACCCCCTTATTGCTTGGAGGGCCGTCCTTGGCGATGGGGTCAGTGGATTCAGAGGTGAAGACTTCTTCAACCTCCATATCCCCCGGTGCCCCGCCTGATGTTGAAGCCCCACCCTCACCAGCCATTTCCTGAGGTTGGGCTTTTGTTAATTTAACAGTAAGGTAGGAAAATAGATATTTTACCTTACCTCCCCTACTGGTTATGGCTTGTGCGTCTTCCTCAGATATGCCGAAGACAATAAGTTGACCTTTAGGGTCCTTCTTGACTTCCCTGTGGAAGACGCACCATTTTTTAACATTGGCCCATGTATTTAGACCTTCAAGGCGCAACTTGACCTTCTCCAGACCATCGTCATCGTTCGAGATCCAGATGGAGGCCTTTGTCAGCCTTGGAAGCTCGTCTTGAGGGACCACTGCTAGATTAGCTCCTTCCCATAAATCTCCCAGTCTGGGCACAGCGCCCTTAAGCCACGTGAGGGTACCGGAGTCCTCACACGTGATCCTCAGGATTTCGCCAGTGTGCTTCATACTGGAGATTTGTGGGGGTGCTTCATTTTTAGCGGACAGAATTTCGTCCACTTGTTTTGTTAACCCTTTGACAACCAGGTCATACTGGAAGCTGGTTAGCTTACCCAGTTGGCTCTGTTTGTCAATGATGGCCACCTTCAGGTGCTTGGCCGCAGCCTGAGAGTAACCACTTGGGTTGATAGTGGGCCTATTAATGGATTTTTGCTTCTTCTTCTGCAATGCAGGAGAGGGGCTCGATCCATCTGACCTTATTCTTTTTGTGGCAGGAGTTCTTTCTCCAGCACTTCCACCTTTCGGTTTTAGCCCTGGTTTGGACCTACCTGCCGTATTTACAGAAGATGACCCTGAGGGCTGCTGGCTAGACCCAGAGGTTTTTAAGGTGGCTTCTTGAGCCAGCCTCGCCTTCCTTCTGCGTTTCGCCTCAGCTCCACAGACTCTCTTCTTTTTAGGCTTCTCACTCGAACCGGGTGGAATGTTTCCAGTCCCAGTACCTGAGCTTGAAGCCTTGGGTTCCTCGGTGTTAGGTCGAACAATCAGGCCTATTCACACGTACCATTGATATTGAGATTTGTGGCATATTGAGATTTGTGGCAATATTGACGAAAATTGCAAGGTCATGTATTAAAACTGCATGGGATTGTAATTTTTGTCAATATTGAATAGATTTCAATGGTACATGTGAATAGGCCTGAATGTCCGTAGTCCCAACACTCGGAGGTTTTGGGTTTCCATCCAACAGGTTGCCTTTTGGCGTGCCTGTTGAAGGGCTGATGGGTTTGGTCCCACTCAGGTCATCTGACGGCGGTCCTAATTGGGATTGTGGGTTTTCAGGTTTTTTGTTAGATTCCATGAACTAGTATATTGATTTCATTCTTTTGGCTCCTCACCCTCCTCGGAGTCCTCACATCTGGGGACGTCATGTCACAACTGACACGATCGCCAAGGCTACCAAGAGGATATAACCTCCAGGAAGGTGTTGCACATGAGAAGGTTGCGAGTCAGTCCTGAGATGACTCGGCCCCCTATGTGCCCTCTCCTTCCCAAGAGACTCACCCTGGTGACCCTCTGACGGGATATCGCAGCCGATTGACCGAAATTGGGTTAGACTCCGGCCTCCCGTTTAGCTTCGTTCTAGGCCTAAGTGGTGTGTTGCTATTCGCTCAACCACCAGGACACTGTCACTCCACGACACGGTTATCCACGCACGGCACAAACACGTGGGGCTTGCTCGCAATGCACAACCCTCATTCATCCGCATTCTATGTAGTAGGGCCGACACGTGGGTTTTTAGACCCAGGTCAGCCGGTCGTCCCGCATTACTTGGATGAAATATTGGATCACACACTCTCCAACTCTACAAAACCAAAGAGTGGAGATTTCTCCCCACTTTGGATTACGGATTTATCTATAGAAGAGATAGACCCAGTACCCGTGGGTTTTATTATTATTATTATTAGTTTATTTGTTAAAAATTCTACATAAGCATGGAGAGCCCCAAATAAATAAATATAAATTACTAATTTTTTACAATATTTTTACAAGTACAGGGGGCAGTAAAAACTATTTTTAAAAATATTTTTTAAATTTGTATTTTTTAAAAAATAATGGTATTTATCCTTTAAGTCTTCTTTTTAAATTGTTTGGCCAAACATTCTTTTTTAAAAAATATAACAATTTAAAAAAATATTTTTTAAAATAATTTTTACTGTGTTACGCTGTCTTTGACATTTGAAACATTTTATTTATTTTATATTATTTGGGTTAATTCAAAATAATTAAATTATAAAATATTCAAATATTTTAAATACATTCTAAATAATGGACATCTATTTAATCAATAATTATTTATGGTAATTGATTATAATCAATTACAATCAATACAAGATGTCCAGTAAATGATGTCATTAATTTTAAGGGGTGATTCTACATAGGAAAATATGAGAAAATATGTAGTGGTCATAACTTTATTATTATGTCTAAAATATATATTGAAGTTAGAGTACGTAATATGTACATATTATAATAAATTAGAAAAAAACGTAAAAAAAAGAATCGATCCGAAAGATTTTTTTTATATTCGCATAAATTACTTCTTATGGTGTGTTTAAACAATTTATGAAAAAAAATCAGGGCTCGGAAACAAAAAGTTAAAATTTGCAACAAACCACCGTGCTAATTAATTAATATGTGTATGCGATTCGAAATAAATCTAGCACTTGATTTTCTAGACCAGTGTAAAATTAATAGAATGAAAAAGCTATAATCTTGTTGCCTAAAAAACAATTTTATAAATAATCACTGTTGAAAATTTTTGAGACTTTTTAATATAAACTAATATAATTTAAAGCCATGGAGGTGTAAAATCAATAAATGCCTATTTCAAAAATGGGTGTTTTCAAAATAAAAAATATCTTTAAAAACGAAGCATGATGTCATATACATTTTTTTTATTTTAAGATTTTTTTTTTAGTTTGTACCATTTGTGGCTTAAAATACAAAAGCTGACAAAAATTATTATTTTAAAAATCGGAAAATAAAGCTTTTGTCGTCTATCCATCTGTCCGTCCGTCCACCTGTCCATCCATTTTTAAGGGGACATTTTTTAGTCTTTTTTACTAAATTAATGTAGGCGTCACAATTGAAAACTGCCCCGCGATTAAATATAAGCTTGTCTGTTGAAAAATAGGCTTAAAGGCTAGTTATTCATATTTTTTATACAAATTTTCTATAATATGAAAAATGAGCATATTAATTAATTGGCCATAATACCTTCAGATGCATTAGTTTGTTTTATTCCATTTAAATGGTGTTTTGTGTGCCGGTACTTAATTTTAATTGTTTTTAGTTAAGTGGTTGTGCCGGGGACCTAATAAGTTTAGCTCGATCTGACAGTACTGGTTCAGCCCATTCAATGCAGCATGGTGGCGTACCGGAACTTTTACTGGGCTTATCCTATAACGCTAAGACTGGAAGGCTCAACGTTGAAGTGGTTAAAGGCTCACATTTTAGGTAAGTTCCCTAGTAGAAATTTAACGTTAGAATAACGTTTTTCTAACGTTAGAAAACTGTATAAAAGTACGTTATAAAATATGTGCAAATGTCCCGCTTTTTAACATTAGAATCTAACGTTAGTTAAAAACGTTAATCTAACGGTAGATTTTTAAGTTAGAAATACGTTATGAGTACGTTTAATTTCTAACTTTCGGAGGGGGAGTGGCCAACTAGGAAATTTCTACCTGCATCATAAAATGGCAGCTGGAGACAAACTTATTCATATAAATAAATCTTAATATATTTTAGTAATCATAATATTTTTAAACATAATTTCGTTACATTTTTTTTTGAAATAGCCGTCTTTTTAGGTGGCCCTCAATATTTTTTGTGTAATATGCTGTTATACTTCGATAAATACGTTTACCTCTGAGAAAAACTTTATATTTAGTTAGTTAATATTTATTTATACATTCATAATCTTAAAATATTTGTTAAATTCTAGTGCAGTGTTGCCAGACTTACCATAATTTTGACTATTGGGGAATATTTTTTTAAACATATTATAGAAATAATAAATAATTATCAAACCTAGGCACATAGCTGTCTGAAATGAGTATTTTCTACTATAGCTTACGATTAATAATGGAAATTTAAAAACTATTTAAAGTTAGAATAAGGTTAGAAAAAGGTTAGAATTTAGTTAGGAAACTAACATTAGAGCAGCGAAAAATTACTACTTTTGCTTTACCATTTTGAAATTTTTTAAATTTTTGGAAAGTCTTGTATTTTTGAAAAAATTTTAATTATTTTTTTTTGCGTTTTATGAAGTTTTATGTCGATATAAATGAATTTCAAGCAAAAAAAAATTGTCGGTCGATCAGTCTGTCCGGGAAATCTTGTGGACTCGATAACTTAAAAACGCTTTAAACTAGAGACTTGAAATTTGACATACGGGTTTGTTACCAAAAGTTCTAGCTCGGGATTGTTTTAATGAACATTGGGGTGCGGCAAGGGGGGCAAATAGGGAAAATACATTTTTTTAGAAAAATTTGAAAACTGCTATATAGGGGTTTTTGAGGTTTCTGAAATTGAATCTGATAATAATTTTTTTCTAATTCCACCCCCGAGGGGAGAGGGTGTAAATATTTTTAAATATTTTCTATATTTTCGTCAAAATTGGTATGTAGGGGTTTTTGGGGTTGGCGAATATGAATCTGATAATTTTTTTCTAATTTCACCCCTGAGGGGTGGGGGGTAGTTTTCATGAAAACTGGTATATTAGGGTTTTTCAGGTTGCTGAAAGTGAATCTGATAATAAAAAAAATCTTACTCCACCCCCAGAGGGGCAGGGGGTACTTTTCTTGAAAATTTATATATTGGGGTTTTTGAGGTCGCTAAAACTGAATCTTTTTATAAAATTTTTCTAATTTCACCCCCTGAGGGGTGGGGGGTAGTTTTTGTGAAAATTGGTGTATTGGGGTTTTTAGGGTTGCTGAAAGAGAATCTGATAATAAAAAAGTTCTAACTGCACCCTCTAAGAGGTGGGGGTAGTTTTTGTAAAAATTGGTATATTTTTAAGATTGCTAAAAGTAAATCTAATAACAAAAAGCCCATTTTACGAGCGGAGGTGTAAAATGGGAAAGCTCTTTTACTGGGCAGTGTATTGTTTTAATCACCCTAGTATATATACTACCTGAATTTTACTTTTTCAGAAATTTATCACTGACCAGAGCACCAGATACTTATGTCAAGTTAAACTTGGTAAGCAGTACCGGTCAAGAGTTAACACATAGTAAAACGACAGTGAGAAGAGGTCAACCAAATCCTCTCTTTAAAGAAACTTTTATATTTCAAGTAAGTAAAAAATATTTAAATAAGCAGTGCATCTAGCCCCGTCAACCGGCATTTAAAAAGGATTTTAAAATGACACAAAATTGTGTTCTAATGGGTTTTTGGGATAGCTGTATTTAACTAATATTTACATATGTTAACTAATTAAAATTTAAAAATCCAAGATAGTGTCCATTATTTAAGAAATTGAGTATTTTAAATGAACAATACACACCTTCCGTAAAGGTTAATTGATTTCAAAAACAAAAGCAAAATTTGTTATTTTGCATATACTTGTTTTAGGGCTCTCTAAGTATATATCACTTAGCAAAATATATATCTAGTGCTTCTTAGATAATGGTAAAGTTTCCTCAGCTGACTCTGTGGCAACAGTAGAAGCATGTTGCAAGTTAAATTCAACTAATCAAATAGTATTTTTTTCTCTAATTCCAAATATGTTTTAAGCATATCTCTAGCTTTTGTCGTCTTCGAGAAATATGGTTTTAAATATTTTTCATTTGCGAAAAATGGTAATATTTCGAGACCCATAAGTAAAAGCATCTAAATGTAATTCCAAAAATATAAATTAACGTTTAGTTTATGGTTTAAATAATTATTATAACTAAAATAAAATTAACTTTTCATCTTTTTCTAAATTTTGTTTATTGGACTCATTTCTATACCTCTGAAATTATGTTAAAAAGTGTAAATACATTTTTTATTGTCCATGGACTGGATCCAGTATACTAGTAGATATAATTGATTGTCATATTAAAAGCTAATAGTATATTAAAGTACTAGTTTCATAACATACGTTTTTAGCGCACGAGTACAAGTTCAGAAAACGAGCCGCTTGCGGTGAGTTTTCTAAAGTACTAGTGCGCTAAAAACGTGTTATGAAACGAGTGCTTAATACAATTTTTTTCTATTTTGCTCTAAAATTTTAAAAAACTTACATTTAAATTGATGACTGATTTAGGGATTTTTGTTTCGAATTGGCATTATAAGAACACGGTAAATGCGTGTGATTATGAGCTTATAAGAGTCGCAAAATAGAAAAAATATATTAATGTGACATTTTATATCTACTAGATATAGTCTATAGACATAGTGTATATGCATGCTAAGAGAAAACAAAAAAATTGTTCTTTTTAACACCATTTCAAGGTACTGGATCTACACCGCAGTCATCAGACCCAGAGTGCAGTATGGCTCGGTGGTCTGGTGGCCCAGTGTCAGCAAAGCCATGGTAGCAAGAACGCTAAGTAAAATCCAAAGACTAGCATGTCTAGGGATTACTGGCGCTATGAGGACGACCGCTACAGCCGCGCTCGAAGCCCTACTGGGGCTGCCCCCGCTTCCATCTTGGATAAAGAAGGAAGCGATGGCCAGCCACCTGAGGATGCGAGACGCTGGATGCTGGCTGGGAGGAGAAGCAACGTATGGTCACACCAAGATTGCAGAGATCGCTAAAAAGGAAATCCCTATTAGCAGTATCAAAGTGATTGAGGCTGAAGATCAGCTTAGGTATAACAAGAAATTCACTCTCACAATTCCCAGTAAGGAACAGTGGGAGAGAAAGCAGGTTGCTTTCGCCCCGACATCCGTGGTGTGCTATACAGACGGTTCCCGTATGGCAAGCACACAGACATCGGGAGCAGGATTCTGCATTGAGGACAGGGAGGTACAGGAAAGCTTTTCGCTAGGAATGTACCCCACAGTCTTCCAAGCGGAGGTCTTCGCTATACAGGAGGCGGCAAGGTGTGAGGCAGTACGTTCAGGCAACGAGACAGATGTATACTTCTGCTCGGATAGCCAGGCAGCTTTAAAAGCTCTTAGCGCACCCGCAACAAGATCCGCTCTGGTGCAGGAGTGCGCTGGAGAGCTGGATGAGCTAGCAAGAACAAAAAGAGTTCACCTTGTGTGGGTACCAGGTCACTGCGGCATTCCAGGCAACGAGAGGGCGGATGAACTCGCCAGACTGGGTGCCGGAAAGCCCTGCCTGGGTCCTGAACCAATTCTCGGTATCACAAGGAAACAAGTGAAGACTGCCCTCAACGCTTGGGTGGAAAGTCAGCTTAAAGAACACTGGACCGAGCTTAGCGGTTGCAGGCAGGCAAAGGAATTTCTGACCAGGCCAAGCAAAGCTAGGTCGGTCTGGCTACTAGGAAGGGGCCGAGCAACCATAAGCCTCCTTACAGGGGTCCTTACGGGCCACTGTGGGCTTATGCGACACCTAAGCCTCATGCGGACGGTAAACGATCCGACCTGCCCTGGGTGTGGGATGGACGAGGAAACGCCCTACCACTTCATAGGGGAGTGTGAGGTCTGGCAGATTCAGGAAGAGGGAGGATAGGCAGCAGGTTGGGTAGGTAATCTTGGGGCAGACAAAAAGGGCCATTGGGCCTACTTGTCAGGCGTCGGAGCCTACCCACCTTTTACTACTACTACTACTACCATTTCAAGGTGAAAAAAAGAGGCCAATAAAAGAAATCCAGAAAAATATGGTAACTTTACCCTGGTGAAAATGACGGGTCTGTGCGGATATGAATATTTGCGGTAAAACTGGATTTGCGCGGACTAAAACACATTTAAGTCGCCAAACCCGCACAAGTCTGTTTCAATACATTTTAAGTCCGTTCTATGTACCCGCGTCTCAAGTCTGCACAAATCCGCCTAGGTCTACAAAACTAGCTACGGTTTATAGCTGTACAAGTCCGCACAAAACCGTTATTTACCTGTAATAATAGGTTTGGGTTATACCCGCCTAAATCCGTCTTAACCTACAAATCCACGCACGGCCAAGGATTTTCTGCCCATTCACACAAACTTTTTCCATTTCGCCCACAAATAAAGAGGCGAATTATTTCCTTTTATATTTATTTTGTAATTATTATATTGTATTTGTATCTGTCTCGACTGCGCTTGTATTGGTACGATAGAATAACTATAATAGATAATATCTGCACGTCCGCACAAAATCGTTCTATACCTGCAAATAGTGTTGAATTATACCCACCCAAGTCTGCATTAAACCACACAAATCCTCCTAGACCTGTATTTCTAGTATCGGTTTATACTTGCTCAAGCCTGCACAAGTCCGTCTTATACCTGGATATATTGTCGAGGCACACTCGCGCGTCCGTATAAATATTTCCTATATAAACATAAATCTCTCGTATTATGACGTTATTATTAAATTTATTACAATAAAATTTAAACCAGTTAATAATTTTTATCAATTATAATAGATATAATAGACCTAATAAGCCACAAGTATGCTCAAACAATAGTTTTCTACTTGCTTTTGTTTTCGAGAAACAGAGTCATTTTATTATTTTAAATTATTTCATTTTTAAATTTATTAATAAAATTTACATATTTTATTAACTAAGAATCCTATGAATTGAATATATTATTAGTAGTAATATCATAAGTGCATGTTGAATTATCGATAAATATTTTGCTTGGCAATTTCCTTAAGCAAAATGTTTTTTATATACAGTAAAAAAATTATGTATAATTCAACATGCACGAATGGTATTTTGAAAGACTATTTTACAAACAAAATAAGGAATTATATAATTTTGCATGTTGTTTCATATTTAAATTAAAAATTTAAGAACTAAACAACAATATTACTATAATTAAAATTTTAAATCTCAAATTTGCCGCGATTTTTAAAACAACTATGTTCACTTGTTCGCGAATGTTGCCAAGTCTAAACTTTGCTTGAGGGATATTTTATGCTTGAGATTATTCCAATAAAATAGTTGTCATCATATATTTTAGCATTTAAATAAAGATCATTTAGTTTTCAACTGAAAAGAAATAAAATAACGGGTGTTTCCACCATTGAGGTAGAGTAGACTCTACCCCAATGGTTTCCACCCTCGTTTCCACCCGTAAAAAAACAAGTTCCGATCGGTTTCTAATTAAGTTTGGCAAAGCTTTACTGGTACCAGCGCGGTCATTTGATGTATTGATTTCCGTCATTTAAAAGAAGTAAATTATTTACTTCTTTACTGTAAATATATTTTTAATAAATAAGGGTTTAAATTAGTTTTGACCTGTTTTTAGTACCAAGATTCAATTAAATAAATTAAAATTTATGAATATCAGTGATTTAAAGTTTTTAAGATGGAAAGTGCATAAAATTTAATATATAAAGTTAATTAGGGTTTATACCTAGGATGTTTTGGTAATAAAATAAGCATTTATATTGCTTATCAATAAAAATAAACCAACTAAAGGTAAGCTTCACAAATTAAAAACACATTTTGCAAAAATATAACATTTATTAAGATGTCAGTAACTGTCAGTTTCTTGTTTCCATAGTAACCAAGTGATAATTACACTTGTGCAAAAATTATCAGATTCATTTTGATCTGATTGGTCAAGAAACTAAAAATGCAAGGTTTTGATTGGCCTATATATTGTTTGTGAAATAGTCATCTCCATTCTTAGATTTTCAAGATTAATCTTTAAATGTCATAAGAGTTTTATAAATGGTTAAATTTAAATATTTTTAAATTGGATATAAACAAACATTTTTAATGTGTGGCCATCAAGGGACTATCAGGAGGACAAAAATAAGAGTAAAATATAATTAAATACACTATTTCAATCTAGGGGCTAGTTTAGGTACTTGCGTTTTAAGTTGCAAAAATATTAAAGTCCAAACCAACTTAGTTTAAAAAATGAAATTACTATAGGGCAATTCCAAGACAGACCAACAAAATACATTTCCCTCAATTTTTTAATTTTGAGTATTATTTTGGATACACATAGATAATATCTTTGTATGATTCAGGAATAAATTTTAAACCTTTATCTGTTGTAGTCCAAAATTAATTATTGTTTAGCCGCTTATTACACCAAAAATGCCACTTTTATATTTATGATTTTTTTTTTTTAGTTTTTGCTGTTCTGTTGTTTAGATGTGGTTCAAATTTCAATACGGTCATTCTATTGGTTCGTCTGGAATAAAATAAAATGTAGGAGCACGCATGGTAGATTTGGGCAAAAGTAAAGAGGGGCTCACCACTGATGTAATCCACGTTGCACGTTCCTGCATTTTAATTAATTGCAGACAAACCAATAGAACAGTTAACACCTACAATTTTTTTTATGAAAATTAAAGTTGCCCTTTTGGTGTAATAAGCGACTAAAAATCATTTTATTTCGGACTTACATGTTTTTGAACCTAATCCTAATTGTTTAATATTTATTAAAAAACAGCTTAAAAATAAGAACAGAACAAAATTTATAACTTTACTAGTTTTCCAGATATTGTCATTTAAGTAAAGTCCAAACCACGATTTACTTTTATTAATTGATAATATGTGTCTTGTGGACAATTTCTGCAAAAAAATAAAAAAATCTATCTGTTGCTTCATTTTTTATAGAGAAAAATGTTAATTTAATTGGCATAATTACAGTTCATCTAAAAAAATTTAACTAACATTTTCAGTTCCAAAAAAGATACGTATAAATTTACATTTAGTGATCAATTTTGATTAAAACTAACCAAAAAAAAATAATCGTGAGGGAGAAATTTGAGAAAAACTTTTCTTTTGTTTTTCTTAAGGCCACTTGCACCAATGATGGTTTAACTTTAAACGGATTAAATTGACGGCCGACCAATCGGAACGCAGCATTTTTAACTTAAACTCGGTTTAGCTGAGATAATCCCAGACCAAAAGTTGGTGCAAGTGGCCCTTAAACGAGTGTTTGCTTTTATTACGATTCTGGCGTAAGGAAGCATTTTTCGAAAAAAAAAGTGTAATTAACAAAGATGTCCCATTTTAAATAAGCTTTCATTTGCTTTTCAAATCATTTAAATCGCTTTTTAAATAAAAAAGTTATATTTATTTAAATTTCAAAATTTATCTGTTTTTACAGTTTTCCCTGTTTTAGGGTAGGTATTTAGGGGTGGGGGTTTATCCAACAAAATCCTCATTTTGATCCACCACTGCTTATAGGTGTTAAAAAATGTAAAAGGCGTATTTTATAATGCCTAAGAAGAGTAATTAAACTGCACCGTGAAAAACCCTCTCCAATTTTCCCAGGCAACGTCTTTTTGGGAGTAATTCTTATTAATTTAACGCACTATAACCTTTTTATTTACCAACCGATTTGGATGATTAATAAAACCATTGAAAGCTTATTCAAAATACAATATTTTTTCATTTATTGTTGAAAGAGGACAGTTAAGCCAGGATAATACCAAACCCATTTGTTTGTTTCAAAATAAACACAAAAAAATATATATTTTCAAGTTTAAAGGCATATAACTCTTTTATTTATAAATTAATTCAAATGATTCGAATAAAAATACTTTTTAAAAATATATAATATTTATGCTAGAATTTATAAAAACATAAATGTTTGTTCACGAAAAAAACAAAGAAAAATATAAATTTTCAAATTTAAATACATATAAAATTTTTATTTAAAAAGCGATTAAGATGATTCGAAAAACAAATGAAAGCTCATTTAAAATGGAACATTTTTGTTAATTACACTTTTTTTTCGAAAAATGCTTCCTTACGCCAGAATATTAATAAAAGCAAACACTCGTTTCAGAAAAACAAAAGAAAATCGATTTTCTCAAAATTATCAACCACGATTAATATTTTTGGTTAGTTTCACTCAAAATTGATCACTAAATGTAAATTTTTATGAATCTTTTTTGGAAACAAAAATTTTAGTCAAATGTTTTTAGACGAACTGTGATTATGCCAATTAAATTAAGATTTTTCTCTATCAAAATCGAAGCAACAGATACATTTTTTTATTTTCACAGGACTTATATAATCAATTAATAAAAGAAAATCGTGGTTGCCAGTTGATTAAAAAATACCCTAAAAATCCAAATGTAAGATGTATTTTGTAATAAAAAAGTTTTTTTTAATAAAAATAAATTTAGATAATCATGAAACTAATAAAAAAATATTATGCATTGTTTGCTTTACAATAATCAAAAACATTAAGCCAGTTCCAAGTACATTATTTTGGTTACTAATAAAAAAATATAGGTAGGTTATGATGAATGCGAACTAAATATCTAAAAGCATGTTTGTTAGGGCTCTGTTTTATAAAAACCTACAACTAAATAAATAAAAATTTATTACATAGGCATAAAAAAGTAATCAAGTAAAATTTTAACTTTTTGACTTTAAAAATCAAAATATAATAACTATTTACGGACATCAAAATTACCTACTTCTTACTTCTTAATGTTTTTGGGTTTTATAAAGCAAACAACGCACAATAATTTATGATTAGTTTTATGATTATCTAAATTCATTTTTATTTAAAAAACTTCTTTATTACAAAAATACATTAAATCTTAACATTGAAAACTCTCTTAAAAAATAATAAACAACTTTACGTCAGTTTTCACATTTTTCCACAAGCCACTTTGTTTAAGAGAAATAGATAAAGTGCTATATTACCCTCCTGGGGTTTGCCCGTCTTTTACAAAAATAAATGATATAAAAGTATGAATGTTAAATAGTTATATTATAAAATTAAGAGAAAAGAAAAAGAAAGTGAATAAAATATGTACAATCCAATTTGATTGATTTGATTAAAAGAAATAATGCGTTTTAAGATAATTTGACATTTTACAGTAAAATAAGTTTCCCTAGATCATTTTTAATAAATATAAAGATGAATTTATACTTTTTTGTTTTACTTCAAACTTTAATCACGTATTGTGACAAAACGAAAAAAAAATAATAAAACGGTATTTACTTTTTTTTTGTAGAAAATTAAGCAATTTTTATTTTATTTTTAATAATATTTTTATTATAATTAGAAATAGTTGAAATATAGACAAATAATTAAATATATTTATATATTATATCTGCACCTATCGTTGGTTACTACATAAATAACAAGAATATAAAGAAAAACTGAAGTTAGCTACAAGTTCGGAAAACACGCCTTAGAAGTGCACCGTGATATACATACAGGGTGATTCAGAAATAATTTACAAAATTTTAAGGGGCGATTCTAGGTCCAAAAATATGAAAAAAAGTTCCTATAAAGATTGGTCCGGAAATGAGCCATAAGGGAGCTACTACCCTACTAAGGTTACATCTGAAAAGTAGTTTTTATTTAATATCTCTGGAACTCTATAAACCACAGTAACGAATTTTGCACATGCCTTAAATTTAAAGGTTATCGAATAATGACGAAAGTGAATTTAAATAAAAAGCGGGAATAAAATACAAGCTGCCACTGATCAAATTTTTATTTAAATATTATGGTCTGTTTTTTTCAAGCAATATAGTAAATTAAAAATCGCACAGTAAATATTTTTACAACAGGATTAAATAGCATATGTTTGTGTATAGAATATAGTTATGTTTTATAAAATAAACTACGCAGTATATTCGCACATCCAATATTCGAATCTGTTTTGAAAATATTTATATCTTGCTTGATGAAACAGACCATAGTTTTCAAGCTTAAGTAAATAAAAAGAAGGAAAATTAGGTATATCTCGTTTTTATACGATAAAAACGAAAACGAAAAAAAAAGTATGAAGAAACAATCAGTTTTGTATACATAGAATTTTCGGCTGAATTTAAAAATGTAAAAAATACAGTATGTTCCATTTAAAAAAATATATTTATGTCACTTCCGGCGAAACAGGAAATATCAGATTTAGTTTCAGAGATCCTGTAAACAAATTTTCATGAAAATATTGTAAATATTTGTTTATTCCCGATTTTCCCCGCTTTGCCTTACATTATTTTTTGCAAGAAACAATCCCAGCTCGAAAAATTTGGTGACAAGCCTGTACGAAAAATTTCAAGCCTCTACCTAAAAGCTTTCTTCACTTATCGTGTATAAAACATTTCCCGGACATACAATTTTTTGCAGGGATACAGGCTTTGCCAAGTTTTAACATTGAGTCGCAAAAAGTCGCAAAATTTAATTTTTTATTTTAAAAGTAGACTTCATAAGGAACAATTAAAACCCAATCTCAGGTTGCCCTTTTGGTTCCTTGTTAATTAAAAATCTACAATATTAAATTTAGCAAAATAATACCTACCCTGCTCAAAAAGATCCATTGAAAACCATTCATGTATGGATCAATGGTTTCCAATCGCTCTGAAAAGGCATTTGACTGAAATGTCTTTCTATGTTTCTATAGTTTTCTATGTTTGTTCAAAGGTTTTCCATAGTGATCTGTCTCCAGACACATTTTTGCTTGTATCTTGAAAACGCGAAGAGATATCAAAAAAAATAACGAAAAAATCTATCGATCCCCCTAAAAATATGCACTCACATAAATCCATTTTGAGGACACCGGAATTGACGAAACCGGAAGTGGGGATGTTCCCCAAGATAACTGGATGAACTAGTTCCTCTAGGCTAAAGCCTCCAGATATCTTAATCTATACCAATCCGATAATGTATATCGAATTAGCTGATATCGTTATAATGACAGTATTCCAAGAACGCGACTTTATTTATTTTAAAAGTTTTGTTAGTGGTAGGAAATAATATGTGGCACTGTCAAGTGCACTAAAATTAAAAAAACAAGCCCGTTCTCAATCGGGTTAGGGCCTAAATAAATAACCAATGTAATACTATTCGTGAATGGTTTCCTTTTGATAGGCGTATGAACCATTCATAATCATTCACGAATCATCTAAAGGTTGAAATGCCCATTTATGACGATTAACAGTTTATAATAAGTGTTTTGACTATTGAAAACTATTCACGAACAATCCTTCCACTCTATGGGTTTTTTCCTCATTGAGAACCATTATTCCGAAACGGCATCGTCCCCGTTTAACACCATACATGAATACATTTGATACCCTGCCAAGATCGCATGTTTTTTCCTCGAAGTGTGTTGTCTTCTCTTTCTATAGTATATTCAACTTCAAAATGCAGTAAGTGTAAACAAACGCACGTGACGGATTTAGTGACAGGGTAGGACTCAAAACTAAATATTTCTATATAACGGTCCATTGCAATGCATTGCACGCTTTATCGCAAGTGTTCACGTACTGACCTGTTTAATTTTCTACATCCCCACTCTCGCAACATTCGAGTGTTTTAACTAATGAAACCACGCGCCAGCTGCCGCGTGCGCGATTGTTTTATTTACTTCTACTGCATATTTGTTGAATATACTATAACTGTAAGGACGAATAATACATGTTTACAAAAATTTGTCAACAAACGGCAACGCTGTCTAGACAATTGTTTTGTTTACTTTTTAAGGTGACGTTTGTGGAATATTTTTTCGAGTTTTTACGTTTTATATAAATTTTCATCATTTGTGGTTTGTTTTTTAAGACATTTTTGCATTTTTATAATCATATGTTGTTTATAGACCAATAGCTAGTGTTCAGAAAAGCTGAATAGGGCTTTTTCGTGCCTATTTGCCTCCCGGCAATATGTTCAGAAAACCTGAATAGGCATTATTTAAAATATACATATTTGTATAAAAAAGAAGAATTTGGTTACAAGGAACATCAATATTAAAATATAAAACACAGTCAATGCTAAATCGTGCAGATTAATAAAACACTTAAGTTCTAAATTGTATATAAACCAAATTCTATTCAAATAAAATATTATTCACCTATGATCATTCTTTCTTTTAACACCTTTGACTCACTTTGAAGTTAAGTCTATCTAAAAACCTCTGAGGCTGGGGGTTAAGTGAGTCACAGTTAGAGTCCAGCTCCCAAGCTGCCTCCAGCTGCTTTAAACATGGTCCTCCGAGCTGCCTCCAGCTGCTTTTAAAAGCAGTCCAGGGATCCAGGTCACACCAGAGTCGCGAGGGCAACAATAAATAAACTCCTAGAGGCCGTTCTGCACCCAAAGAGGTCCAGGACATCAAAGGCACTATACAGCTCCAGAAGTCCAGAGAGGATCTGCATTCCACAGAGGCAAAAGTCCAGGGATCCAGGTCACTCCAGAGTCGCGAGGGCACCAATAAATAAACTCCTAGAGGCCGTTCTGCACCCAAAGAGGTCCAGGACATCAAAGGCACTACACAGCTGCAGAAGTCCAGAGAGGATCTGCATTCCACAGAGTAAAAAGTCCAGGGATCCAGGTCACTCCAGTGTCGCGAGGGCACCAATAAATAAACTCCTAGAGGCCGTTCTGCACCCAAAGAGGTCCAGGACATCAAAGGCACTACACAGCTCCAGAAGTCCAGAGAGGATCTGCATTCCACAGAGGCAAAAGTCCAGGGATCCAGGTCACTCCAGAGTCGTGAGGGCACCAATAAATAAACTTCTAGAGGCCGTTCTGCATCCAAAGAGGTCCAGGACACCAAAGGCACTACACAGCTCCAGAAGTCCAGAGAGGATCTGCATTCCACAGAGGCAAACGTCCAGGGATCCAGGTCACTCCAGAGTCGAGAGGGCATCCAGACAACTACTCCATGGGCCTTACAACCCTATGGTAAAAGTATGACAGCAACCAACATCCAATCAATAAAAAGATGACAAAGTCATCATCAAGAGGCCGTCCACATCGTCGCCCTCGGCAAGATGTTCAGGAAACCTGAACAGAAAAAAAAACAAAACCAACTATACAGCCATTCTACGAGGGGCAGTCCCACAGTATTGTCCTAAACACCACAACGCATATCTTGCCAATTTGTCTCCCGGCAATATGTTCAGAAAACCTGAACAGGGCTTTTCCGTGCCTATTTGCCTCCCGGCAATATGTTCAGAAAACCTGAACAGGCATTATTTAAAATATACATATCTGTATAAAAAAGAAGAATTTGGTTACAAGGAACATCAATATTAAAATATAAAACACAGTCAATGCTAAATCGTGCAGATTAATAAAACACTTAAGTTCTAAATTGTATATAAACCAAATTCTATTCAAATAAAATGTCATTCACATATGATCATTCTTTCTTTTAACACCTTTGACTCACTTTGAAGTTAAGTCTATAGACTTTTAGAGGTTTATAGATATATCTACAAACCTCTGAGGCTGGGGGTTAAGTGAGTCACAGTTAGAGTCCAGCTCCCAAGCTGCCTCCAGCTGCTTTAAACAGCTAGAAATAGACTATATAAGAGCTTATAAATTTAAATTTACGCGGTGGGGTATCAAAATATCGAAATATTTATGTTGGTTGCCTATATTTCACATTCTCGATGTATAGCTGCTATCTCTCTCTCTTAAGGCCGATAGGATTGTTTTCCCCGCATTGGCGACCTTTAATTTCGGAGAGTATCTATTCCCAATAGTAACTTGACCCATCTAGAATCATTCACCAAAGGTACAACCATTCGAAACCATTTGTGAATTGGCTAAGCCCGAACCATTGGCTCATTGAGCCTGTTAAAAAAGCACCAACATGAATGTTTTTCAATGAATCTTTTTAAGCAGGGTAGTTTACGTCAATGCTTATTCTTTCAAAAATGTAACATAGTTTTTTTTTTGGAAATGCATTTGAAATTTAAAAAATTCTGATTAATTTCAATTTTAGAATAATTGCTTAAACTAAAATTATCAATGCCTTTTTTTTAGGTGGCTTTGTTCCAACTAGCTGACGTGACATTAATGGTGACAGTGTACAATAGAAAAGGAGTAACTAAGAAGAAAGAGATGGTAGGATGGTTTAGTTTAGGCTTAAACTCAAGTGGCGCTGAAGAGCTAGCGCACTGGATGGATATGAAAGAATTTCAGCAGGAGCAAATTTTCCGATGGCATATTTTGGTTCAGTCAGAGCCCTAGATGATACACGCGGTGTCCCATATAAGAGGTCCAACCCTTAATAATTTTTAAACAAAATGTTTTTGGAAAAATCCTCGGACAGGTTGATTTTTGTTTCAAGGGACACACCCTTTGATGATATCTTCACCATCTTGATATTTTGTAGAAACACGACTGATGTGGAAAAACACTTTATTTCATATAAAACATAATACAAAACACGGCATGTATCGCCGCTATGCAAAAATCCACAGAGTACTCTCTATGCAACCTGTTATATCTATATTTCAAATAATACTAGATTTTAGCGGGAACTTTTAAATCTAACTCGCTAAAATCTTTGAAACCCTAAATCTTACAAATAAATTGCTTGGCAAACTTTGTTAAAATATCTGCCTGTTGTTTTGAAGTATCTATATAAATTAACTTAACTAGACCGTTGTTAACATAGTCACTTACAAAATTAAATTTTAAATCTATATGTTTAACTCTTCTATTATTAGTAAGATTTTTTATTAACTTTATACATCCTTGATTGTCCTCATAAAATGTAATAAAATTAAAGTTTACACCCAAATCGTATAAGAGTTTTCTTAACCATAAACCTTCACATACAGAAGCACGAAGTGCCACTAGTTCTGATTCAGTTGTAGATAACGATGTTTATTTCTTAGCAGTCCAACTTAAGGTATATCAAGTAAGGGATTTTCGATCATGTGTATCACCGCCCCAATCTGCATTTACATAGCAAAGAAAGTCAAAATTATTATTTCTAACATATTCTAAACCA
Organism: Brachypterus glaber; assembly: GCA_958510825.1. Taxonomy (NCBI): domain Eukaryota; kingdom Metazoa; phylum Arthropoda; class Insecta; order Coleoptera; family Kateretidae; genus Brachypterus; species Brachypterus glaber. The sequence continues at coordinate 30,834,497 of OY294045.1, read as the reverse complement.
AAGTTAACAGTAGATTTTAAATATTTTAAAACTCTTTTTAACTGAATCCATGCCTCATTTTTTATTTACTAGTATTTGTACTTTCACTTGCGTTATTTCTTACTTAAAGTTTATAATTAGTTTTTTTTTTTTAGTTTGTCTCGAAATTTAATAGAATTAACCAGTTCATCGTAATGGTTTACATTTTTTGGTGGACTTTTTTGTATGCTTTATACTGGTGCACTATGAACTATATTTATTATATTTATCAATTAAAATGTTATACGCAATTTGACTATTTTTCTTATCTAAAACATCAGCCCACTTTTCTCGAACTAGTAAATTGTTTAGTTTTTTTATAATCTGTTGTATATTTTGTTAGATTGGGTTGAAAAGTAATGTTAGTTTTTTTACACTCTACTGAAAAAAAATTGAAAAATGGTTGTACGAGACTCAATAATGCTACCTGATATATTATAATTTGATGCATTTCTTATGTTAAAGTGATCTAGCAGACTTTTTTTATCTGGTTTGACTCTAGTAGGCTTGTTTACACATTTTTCATAACCACTATTTGCTAACACATCTAAAAATAAATTTACGTTTACATTAGGTAAGTCCAATAGGTCTATATTTATGTCAGCCACATATATTTCCACTTTTTGTTTATTTAATCACTGTAATGTTGTATCTATGTCGTTAATATATGTAACTTTATCTATACAAAGCTAGATTACCATAACTACTATTGTCTATATTAAAAGTAATAAATTTGAATTAGTTATAGGTATAATTTCAACTGTTGCCGATATGCTATTCCTGATATACATAACTACCCCATCACATTTATTATATTTTGAGTTATTAGAATACATTTCAAAATTATCTATATGGAAATTATTATTAATATCCGCGTTCCATGTTTCAGACAGTATAATTATGTCTAAGCTGTCTATAACAGGACTTAATTTCTTAAAGCCACTTTACACGAAGCAATTTGTGCGCAAGTTTGATGCTATGCAAGTTTGTTGCAAGAATGATTCACTGCGCATGCCTTCAGGCAAGTTTGAGGCCATTTTCGTGCCATCAAATTATTTAGAACATGTTCTATTTTTCGGCGACTTTCACGCAAGTTTTACGGTTATTTTCGTGGTACCAACCTGGAAACAAAGTTACCAAATCGATTTCATTTTACTAATATAGTAGTAACTGCACATGTTAATAATTATTATTAGTAATAATAGGTCGGTCTGTCTAACTAAAAAACTTCCTTAAAAAAGTAAATGCTAGGTTATGTTTTTGTCAACAAACGCAGAGACACGTCAAAATTGTCTGGTTGGCAGCACTGTTTACCTTGCAATATATAGCACCAAACTTGCGTACAACTTGCTCCGTGAAAAGGCAAATCAATTTCCAATTGTCTTCATGCTATATCTGGCAGCAAGCTTGCATAGCATCAAACTTGCGTACAAATTGCTCCGTGTAAAGTGGTCTTTTTATAGGATTAAAAAAGCTTTTCTTAGTTATCTTGTAACTATTTTAGCGTAATTTTGTTTAACATATGATTATAATTTCTCTCTAATTAGAGTCGAAAAATTACTCACGCTTTGCAAAATTTTTAATGATTTTTTTCAAAACGGGATGGTATAAAATCATGAAAATTTTGCAGTTAACACAAGTACATATAAGGAAAATAACCTATAAAAAATGAGCTGGCAGTTTCATATTTTTTTATTTTGTGCCATATTTTCGTTAATTTTGACAAGATTTAAAAATTAAATCAGCCATATTTATTCCGCCATTTTGAATTTTGAGTTTTTGGGTATTGGTACACATTAAGATTATCAAAAGAAGCCTTTATATCAAATTTCAGCAAAATCGGATATTTAAGAAAACTAAGCGACTAATTATTTACTAAATGTGGCTGAAGAGTGTATCAAAAGTGAATAAATAAATACTTTTTTAAAAAGACCTAAATTAAATTTTCTAAATATAAAATATAATAAAATTGTACTGTTTTTGTGAATTTTATTTTCGAAATCTACATTTAAATTTGGTTTATTTTTCAAATTTTTTTACCGATTTCTTGAAGATCATCCATCTTAGTGACCTAAAGCTGGTTATTTTCAAAAACATTATCTTCTAGGCTGAGGGTAACATTTTTATCCAAGTTGGGTCTGTTTGTCGTTTGTTATGTTAAAAAGGCTGCTTATTATTTGACAGTTAATTGGAATATCAAATAAATACGTTCCGATTAAATTTAAAATTTCTTCCTGTGTATTACATTTTAAAACGACTTTTTCCACTTTTGGAAAAACGCCAATCCATTGTTTTGAATTATCCAGTTGCTTAAAAATCGGTTTTGTAACTTTTACAGTGATTTGGTTACAATTTGTTGAATTCTTAATTTCCAAAAGTTGAATTTCGCATAGACTATCAGATTGGGTTTCAGATAAGTCTATTGGGTCACAAATGTAGTTTTGTGAAGTTGCTTTTTGACAAATTTGGTTTTGAAATGCATAGCACATTTTATTCTTTATTAAATATTTATCTTTATTCTTTATTAAATATTTATCTTGTGGCAGAATTTATTTAAATTGTCCTTTCTGGTAGACAGGAATGGGATATAAATGAAAATAGTCGAAGGATTGAGGATTTATTATAGGTAATTTTAATATATAGGTAATTTTATTATTTAATATAGGTATAGAATTAAATGTTAATAACCCTTTCTAAAGCTAAGATATTACCCACTGATATATCTAAGGGTAACTTATTTAAATTAATACTATTTTTTAATTTTTTGTAATTCTTTATAAAAATCTAAGGTTTTTATTATGCTTGGGTGCATAACATTCAGTTTCGCAAATAAAATTGAATTTTCAATATTTTGCAAAATAGAGTTTATTATTTCATACATATTTATTAATTGATTCAAAACATCACTTACAAAAATTAAGTTTTGACGATCTAGGGTCTGTGCAGTTAATATTTATATTTCCTCAATTTTCTTATGTAATAAATTTTCATTATAAGTTATTTGTGCAATAGTTTTATTAAATTTGCATTATTTCAAACGAAAACGAAATTTTTTGTTTAATGAAATTTTCTGCCAGTTTGCCTTGATTTGATTTTATTTATCTAATTAATTTTTCATTCACATAAAAAGTTTCGCCGTCACTGGCATCTAAATTTCCTGTAATTGCCTTAAATATAGAACATAACATAAACGGTATTACTTATTTGAAGTTTCTACCAAATTTTTATAGTTAATCATTTTTATTAAATTTCTACTCTGAAAATAAAGTTTTTCAGTTTCTGTAATTATAGGAGCGCCTATGTGCAGCTCTTTATACAACGTTTTGATAAACTGCGCATGCGCACGCGCATGCTCTGACCGTTTTTCAATATGTTATTTTAAATAAAAAACATTTTTTACAAAAAAAAAACACCAAATAGACGCCAAACCAACGTTAACGTAAACCAAGGCCTCTCATTAAAAAAAAGACCAAACCAAGAAAAAAACAAAAAAAACTCATGCATAGAGTCCTGCATTTAGGCGCTTGTGTAATTATGGGATTTAAATCGTAAAAATGTATAAAAGCATGAAAATACTCTGGTACTCTTGCATTTCCTAATTTTAATGATATTATTCCAGGGTTATCTTCTAAGTTTTTAATTTGAATTTCGGATTGAAATCCTATAGTACTATCTGAAATAAATAAAAAAAAGTTACGTTAAATTTTTGGGAATAAAAACATGTACTATAATTCCAGAATGTTGGAAAACTTCTTTTAAATAGCCTAATATAATTTTCCAATTTAATTGATCTAAGCCACATCCTATTTTAGGCATAGCGATAGTTTTTGTATAATTATTTAAAAAAAAACTTTTAAGGTTATTTAATGCTTTTTTAACATCCTGGTATGTGGGTTTCTCATAATAATGCTCCTTTGTTATCAAGTAATAAATAAATCTTTGTCCGTCCGCCTACAAGTCTGTTCTGCGCTTTTAATTCATCAACATTATTAAACCTATTTTTAAATTAAAAAGTCCAAACCAAGCAATTTCTCCTGACATATTGAAATCTCGAGAAACACAATGAACTAGTGAGATATCTTTATTGCATTTAAACAAATCGTTTTGTATAATATAAACTGGGTTATCTAATACTAAATTTTCTCTGAATACATATGGCTTTTTAAGGGGTCTCCTTAAATTATTCATGTGTACTTTTCTTGTTTTTCAGTTATGACTTTTTTAAATGTGTCATCCCTTTTTTCTATTTTAGTTGATTTTTGAAATTTATTAGCAGTTTTTTGTCGAATATGGTTTTTAACAAAAGTGGTTTGCTTTGGTTCAAATAACTCTGGGGGGTCACGATTTTCATTTAATCTTCCTATAAAATTTTCTTTATCAGTAATTTAATTTTCATTTTTTGTTTATGCTCATTTACATAATCATTTAATAAAATATTATCAATGCTTATGCCAAATGGTATTTCCGCTTGAATATGACCATTTATTATATCAATTGGTTTAATTTTTGTTGCTGAATGTATTGAATTATTATAAGCTAATAATGCATTTTCATTGGAATTGGGGTTTTTAGAAAACCTTTAGTATTTCTTCTATGGGAGATTAGCTCAGCGGTCTAAAGCATCGATATAGCATTGACACTGAGCTAATGCTCGTGAGTTCAAACCTCACTGGCGCCGATTGCCTTTTTCTGTTAATTAATAATTGAAATTTGGCGAAGGCATACTCCGTAGATATTGGTTCGAAAGTCAATTAAAGCCGGTGGTTCCCTCTACTACTAGCCCACACAAGTCCTGGACTTAGGGGATGCTTAATTAAGTAGAATAGTACGAGGTTAAAAATAAAAATAAACATAAACATTTTAAATTCTAATATGTTCTATCAGTGTAGAATGTAATCTTTCAACTAGGGAATTTGATTGGGGGTGATAAGGGGAACAAAAACGTATATCTAATTTGTGCAATTTTAATAATTTCTTAAGTAAAAAAAAATTAAATTCGCTACCGCTGTCCATAACTATTTGTTTAGGAACACTGTGGTGTAAAAAGAATATTATTAATTTATCAGATATATCTGTAGCAGCTGTAAATTTAATATTATAAGCTTTCGCGTATTTTGAAAATTTATCAATTATAGTTAAAAATTTATTTCCTTCTACCGTAAAAATATCTGTGTACTATTTCAAAAGGTTTTATTGGGGTTATATTCATTTTTACTTTTACAGGGATTCTTTCGTATTTACATTGCTGACAGATTTCGCATTCATTTATATAGGTTTGAATAGATTTCTTTAAATCATTAATAAACTTTTTTAATTCTTTCTAAGGTTTCATCAATGCCTCTATGATTAGTTTTGCTTTCCTGATATTTCTTAATAATTTCCTGAATATCATTTTTACCTTCAATATCAATTAATTTAATTTTACATTTTTTTAATTTGAAGGAGGGCCATTTAAAATATAGAACTACTTCACAAAAAGGTTCGTAATCTCCTTCCTTCTCAAAGTATAAATAATATTGGACATTAGGGACAATATATATAAAAACATATATGTTTTAATAAATCTAACAATATCACTTTCAAAATTATTTTTTGAAAATTGAATATAATATCTTTGTTTATTTTCGTGAAATACTTCACCTTTTACATCCGCGGGACTTTATCAATAAATATTTTATTTTTTCCATAATTTACTGGGGCATCTACAATTGGGTGTTTAGTACTATTTGAATGTACCGTTTCATTAGGCTCATTATTAATATTTTCGTTAAAATTTTCATTAATATTTTCATTTTCACTTAAATTATCTAGGGGCTCATTATTATTTGAGTTATAGTTATTTGAGTTATCGTGTTCATTTAAAATAAGGGATTCAGTATTTTGAGTGGAGGGTTCATTATTTTGGTTATTAATCATTTTAATTATTTTATCTAGTTTTTCTAAATCTTTTGAAGTACTGTATAGCTATATTTAAATTTACTACCATGCACGGAACGTGTAGAATAGTGATCATTATTTTCTGAGACAATAGACGATTGTTGATTAGTTTGCTGAATTTGTTATAATTCTAATTCATCATTAAATTGCTTAATATAATCATAAATGCTTGTTGCACGTTTTTCTTTTGTATTATTTGCACACGAGATAATGAGTCAACATTGGAATTCAATACAACTCTTTTATAAATTATCTTATAATTAAACTCTTCTAACGGTATCCGCCATATTTTCAATGTGTAGCTTGTTTGGTTTTTATTTACTGGTATTAAATTTATTTATTTAGCTTTAATAATAACGTCGAAAACCGAGTAATTTGCCTTCGTTGAATCACGTTGTATACAGGGTTATTCTTTTAAATGGTACAGTGACTTGAAATTGGAGTTTTGGACAAAAAACCGTTTTTTTAGCTCTAATTCGGTGTCACTGATTTTTATTTTAGTATTAGTTTTATATATTTTTAAGCTTAAGTAAGTATAAAGAAGGTAAATTATGTGTATCTCGTTATTGTACGATAAAAACGAAAACAAAAAAAAAAGTTAAAAAAAAAACAATCAGTTTTTTATACAAACAAGTTTAAGCTGAATTCAAAAATATAAACAAATACAGGCTGTTCCATTAAAAAAAAACATATTCATGTTACTTCCGGCGAAACCGGAAGTGAAACAGAAAACACTAAATCCGCCATTTTATAGCCAATGTAAAATTAAACAGTTATTTAGAAATAAGTTCGAGAAATTTAAGAGGTGGTTCTACGTTAAAAAATATTTAAAAAAAGTTCCTAGAAAGGTTGGTCCAGAAATGCACCAATAAAATAATTTCAATGCTGCAGGGTGATTCTACATTAAAAACTGTGAGAAAATCTCGTACACAACTAGGTTTGAAATCAGTTTTAAGAGTACTACGGCCTCTTTAAGAGTAACACCGTAGCTCCCTGAAAAGAGATTAGTGGATATTTGTGTATGTATGTAGTTTTTTTCGTAGTTTTTAATATAGAATCCCTCTGCAGTATTGAAATTTTTATCGATACATTTTTTAGTTCCCATTTTTAATGCTCAGAACGTGAAATTGCCTCTTTAATTGCAGTTTTCTCGAAAACGGTTGGCCCTACATTGTTACATAAAGAGTACCTTTTTTTAGGTATTTTTAATAAAGATTAATATTTTATTGAATGTCACAAAATTTACGGATAAAAAAGTTTGGGACAAAAAAGTGACATAGACCCCCCCCCTATTTCGCACGTCCAGGATTAAAATTACCAAATAAAAATTACATGAAATGAGAGCCTTTATCAATGTTAAGGCGTGTACAAAAATTCATTAATGTCGTTTATAACATTCCAGAAATATCAGTCTATTATATAAAATAGTTTTTGCTCCTCCTCCGCTGTCAACTTTTATTACCCCCTACCCCCCTCGACAGGGGGGTTGGTAAGCGAAGCGAACAGGGGATACCCCCTAGTTAATTAAACTACTTTTAAGATGTACCCTTAGGAGGATCGTAGTCCCCTTGGGGCTCATTTTCGGACCAACCTTTATAGAACTTTTTTTCATATTTTTTAACGTAGAATCACCTCCTAAATTTTTCGCTTATTTCTGAATAACCCTGTATAATTCACAAAAGTGTTGTTTAAACGTTTTTATCGAATGAAAATTAATCTTAATTTTAGGGGTGGACATAAATAAAACTCATCCGGTATAATTATCATACATCTAAACAAAAGCTAGTAGCTTGTTGGGTATTTATTACCTTTATTAAATTTATTTATTTAGCTTTAATAATAACGTAAAACATCGAGTAATTTGCCCTATCTGAATCACGTTGTCTACAGGGTTATTCTTTTTAATGGTACTGTGTACAAATTAAAATAAAGTATCTTTGCTCATAAATTTTATATTTTTCCAATTGACAATAACACTAGGGGTGATGGAGGGTAGTTTGGAACTGATATAATATACAAAATAAAATAAAGTATCTTTGCTCACTTGTAGCGTGTTAGGTCTTTATTGACTGGTATTAAATTTATTTATTTCGTTTTAATAATGTCAAAAATCGAGTAATTTGCCTTCGTTGAATCACGTTGTATACAGGGTTATTCTTTTAAATGGTATAGTGACTTGAAATTTGGAACTGATATATAGCAAATAAAGTAAGTTAAGAATTGACAGTCTATACAAATATATACTGCACGTTTATCGGTTAATACCTTTCTTTCAAAATAAAGTATCTTTTCCCATAAATTTTATGTAAAATGGATATAATTTAAAATATATTATATATATTTAATTGGGTATCTTATGATGTTTAAAAGTTAACAGCACTGTAACATTTAAAATAATAACCCTGTATTTGTCGTTCGTTAAAATTTAAAAATAAAATACATCGTTTCAAGTTAAACCAAATAATTTCATGGCGTTAAATGATGTGGCTAACGCAACTTCTTCTGGCTTTTTGTTCATAAATGCAGCAATCATTTCAACTATTGCTGGCAAGGAACACGGTTCGTTTCTCTGGAAAGTACAATAGCGGTGCAAAAATGTCACTGATCTAGAAAAAATAAAAAACAAATATTATTTACTTATAAATTATTGTTGGCTTCTTAGAATAAAGGGTGAATAATAGAACGAAATTTATTTATTTTAGGAATTATTAGCAGTACTATAACCCCGTGTATAAAAAGGAAACGGTCGCAAATGCAACTCACTGAAGAAGAAGGGGTTATGAATTAAAAAAGGTATTCGTAGAAGAACAGGGCAAGAGGGCATTATAAATTGTATGGCTAAATCTTTTAGATACTATAGTAACTGCATCCACTAACTTTACTTGATAATTCTGGATTGATAGATGAAGAATTGAATCTGATGATGATGGAATATCGTTAACAAATATAGCAAAAAAAAGCAGAAGAAAATATACATTCAGGAAGGATAAAGGATTTAAAAATTTAAATAGGTTTTATATCCATAATAAAGCTTTAAGATATATATTTATTAATTGCAGCAATAATACAAATACAAAATTTCATTTCAAAATTAATGGAGAGCCCTAGCCACAAGCAATAGCTTATTTAATAAGCTTGTGGCTAGGGCTCTCCATTAATTTTGAGATGAAAAATATAAGGAATTCTATGCCAGAAGTATTTTATAAATTTTGCATGCAAATATTCATAAATTTTCTTGAACAAAATATTTTTATTTTATTTAAGTTTTGCATGAATTTAAAGAATATTGGATAATAAGGATTTTTATATTAGTTTAAATAAAACTTTCAGAAAAAATAAATCTTAAAGTAGTTTATACGATTTTTTCTTTTTTGTAAAAATTTAAATAAATTATTTTGTTTTAATCTGATTTAATATTTTCACTAAACGAACATGACTTAAATTTTTAGAAATTGTAAAAATAATGTTTTACCTAATTTGTCTAAATGCGTCGTATGATGGTGCTAAAACCGCTGCTGGACAGAGTGACACAAAACAAGTATTTTCAGGGGTAATATCATAAGTGATACTAGGTTAAGTATCGGTGATTTTTTACATAAATTTTAAGAATATTAATCCCAATGACGAAAATGCAACGACTGCTTTAGCAGGAGTTGAATTTTCCAAAAATTGGGATTAATATGAGTAAAATTTGAAAAAAAAGCACCGGTACCTAATCTAGTATCACGAATTTATATTTAGGGAGAGAATATAATTTATGTTTAATACATATATCTCTTAATTATAACGTATTAATCCACAAATAAATTATATTTTATAAATTAAAAAGCAAACAATAAGCACGATTTTAGATTAGAGAAAAGAGGGGGTAAAAAAAACCATCGTAGGGGTAAGGTATTTTCACTTATCAGTACAGCACACTACATACATATATATATATATATATATATATATATATATATATATATATATATATATATATATATATACAGGGTGGACCAAAAAAACGGCCTTTTCACCGATCTATACAAAATTTGGAATGAATATGCTCAAAACATGTAAGATTCTGTAGATAATTTTAATTATTTAAAATATTATTATATTTTTCAGTAATAAAGCTTTTTCTAAAGGGGTTATTTTAAAGCAGTGGGGATTAGAGCAAAATGTATAATTTAAAAAAAAATCGCCTTCATTATGTTAAGAGGTCTTTCCTTAATAGTTATGTATATTTTTCTTTTAACTTAAGATTGTTTTTTTTTATATTGTTTTTTTGGAAAGGGTACAGCTAGCAGTAAATATCATAAAAACACGGATTAAGTAGTCTGTTACTCATCTCAAATTATTTTTGACATGTCTAAAAAATAATATGTCAAATTGAAAATTATTAAAGATCACGAATCAATATTAAAAACATCATTTTAAAAATATATTTTAAAGATGAGCAATAAATAAAAAACGAATATATGTATTTAAATTAAAACATTTGTAAATAAACAAGAAAAAAGTGTAGTTTTGGCCAAAACGAGAAAAAATGCTTGTTTTAGAAACGTTAACATACGATGAAGGATAATGTGAATTTTTGAAAATCAATAAATCAGAATATGGAACTTTAACTGCAAATAGCCAACCAACCAAAAACCATCGCCCGTCGCCGCATCTATAATTCCAAGATTAAAAAAGCAAAAAAAAACCTCCGGAAAAACCTTTTTTTTTAAACGAAAATCAAAATTTTCATAAATTATATGTTTGGTTAGTAGAGTTCAAATTTTTATTTTTTCATAAGATTTACTAAATATTGTAATTTAATTTTTAATTTGATTAAATATTCTAAATGTTTTTTCAGTTTATTATTTATTATTATTATTTTTTTAATATTCGACATTATTCGCATGCAATTTCTGTAATAAACTTTAAAAAAACTGACAATAATTGTCAAATTAATCTAACCTATTTCTTAAAATCTTACTTAAACTATAAAATAATTAGTAAAATTGACATTTTAGCATATTTAAATCTTGCGTTTTTTGTGGGTCCAACTGTACTACATACAATATGTACTTAATAGAACATAACTTTAAGAACTTTGTTTTATATTATTTTATTTACTAATGCATTAAATTCCGTGATATTCCCTGATATTTTCCAGATTTTTATAATTTTTTAAGAATATAGTCACCCCGGGTCACCCTGAACGAATTACACGGAAAACTTGCTTTCGCAATTTTGAACTTTTCACTTTCGCATTTGCTATTATCACTATCGTTACTTACATCTTTTAGAAATATGTACTTTCCTGTGAAAAATTACATACCTTTCTGTTAAACCATCTTTGACATGTACAGGTAGCTTTGACGCTCGTATATTGGGAAACATAAATGGGGCATCTGTTTCAACAACCAGCCTGTCTAATGGTATACTACCATCCAGTAATAATTTTCGAACGCCTGTATCTGATTTATCTTTACAGAGGTAGCCTAAAATGGAAAAAAGAATTTATGATTAAATTTTTAAATTTTTTACAGTAGAGCTCTAGAGAGCAAGTTAAACAAATAAATAATGAATTAAATAAGGAGCTATGGGAAAAATACTCATAAAGCTAGAATGAGAAGAAACTCGAAAGATTTTAATGATGACTACTATAGGTGACAAATGAACTGACACGTGTATTTCAGATCTAATTTAAAAAAACTACCCCTTGAAAAAAATTCATAAAAATATATGTTAACTTAATACGTAATATTTTTTATGAAATTTTCAGAATGCATAGAGTAATGTTATTTTATTTCACATAAATTTAAAAAAATAATAAAAAATTGCTCGTTTTTTTAATAAAAAAATTATGTAACTGTAAAACGGAGCCCCATACTTAATTTACAACAAAATATGTTTTTTTTTCGGGATAATGTATATACATACATACAGCCTGTTCCAGAACTCACGTCCAGAAATTTGAGGGTATATTTAAAACCCTCTGGAAAATATGAAAACAAATTCAAAAAAAATCCATCTTCAATACTAATTAAAAAGGAAGCTATTTAATCTGACCAATCCTGTTGCTGATGTAGAATTACCTACAAATTAGTTTTTCCCTACTTATTAGTAACTATGGTTGCATTTTAATTGTTGGCGCGTACATTGTTTGAGACTTTCAACTTTAGAATCTTTTTAGGTTATTATATTCTGACAAAACCGACAGAGGCTATCAAATATTCAATTTTTATAGGGTCACTCCATCCGGCGGTGGTTTTTTGACATTAATAAATATTTATTTCAAATTAATCACCATGTTAACCTATAGAATATGTACATGCAATAATTAAATTTGCTTCCATAGCTACAAATTCAACTTTTAAAAGTAATTTAACATCAGCAACAGTATTTTTGAATTGAACGAAGATGGATTTTTTTGACATTTTTTTCATATTTTCCAGAGGGTTTTTAATATACCCTCAAATTTCTGTACGCGAGTTCTGGAACAGGCTGTATGTACTTATACAGGGTGATCAACAACTGGCATGCCAAAATTTTAGAGGTGATTTTTCATCCAAAAATGCCAAAAAAAGTTCCTATAAATGAGCCCTAAGGGTGTTACGGCCCTTTAAAATTGTAATAAAAATAAGGTTTTTAATTAATAAATCTGGTATCCTTT
>OY294045.1:30710294-30821693 GCA_958510825.1 Brachypterus glaber | reverse complement strand
CTTTTTTCTATTGTAAAAAGCTATGCGATCATGACGTAATACGAGAAAATATACGTTTATTTCACCAAAAATATCAACACAGTATATAAATCCTAATTATTTCTTAAGAACGCCTTGACGTACCTAAAGACTAAAAATCCTTAAAAAAAATTGTTAAAACATTTCGAATTTTTCTTTTCGATTCTTTTTTACTTTACTATACCAATTTTTAAAAACTACCCCCCACCCCTCAAGAGGTGAAATTAGAAAAATGTTATTATTAGATTCATATTCGTCGACCCCAAAATCCCCTATACACAATTTTGACGAAAATATTGAAAATATTTAAAAATATTTACCCCCTCACCGCCGCTGGGGTAGAGTTAGAAAATTTTTATTATAAGATTCAATTTCAGCAAAATTTAAAATCCCAATTTTTGTAAAAAAACGCATTTTCCCTTAATTTTGCACCCTTTGCCGCACCCCAATGTCTACCAAAAACAATCCCGAGCGAGAATTTTTGGTAACATACCTGTATGCCACGTTTCAAGTCTCCAGCTAAAAGCGTTCTTAAGTTATCGTGCTTACAAGAACGATCGACAATTTTTGCTCGAAACTGATTTATATCGACATAAAACGTCATAAAACGCAAAAATACGCAAAAAAAATGCACGCTTTTTCAGGCTTTCCCAAAATTTTGAAAACTTTCAAAATGGGAAAGCAAACATTTTTTTTAAACATTTTTTTCAAGACAAATTTTTAAAAAAAGAATATTTAAAAAAAATCAACAAATATTATTTTCTTTTTGCAAAAAAAACGAAAAATATGAAAAAAAAATAATTTTTCTTAAATGAGTTTATTAATTTTTTTAAGAAGTTAACCTCCTATATATATTTTTTTTTTGAGTGATAACTTTTAAAAACAATAGGGATCTTCCACTCATAGAACTTGATATTTTCTGAAAATTTTAAGTCATTCGGATTATTCGTTCTTAAGTTATCGTGTCCACAAAAAACGTGACATCCGACGGACAGACTGACAGACAGTCGGACATTTTTAAAGATTCTTATTTTTCCATTCATTTCACATTTGTATCCAAGAATTTTATGTCTATGGCGTTTTTTGGACATTTTGGGAAATTCGAAACTACCGTATAATAATATTCTAGCGGTACGCGCTGTGAATAGTAAATAATAAGCTGATTATGAATAACGGAAAATAGCTTTGAAATCAGCGCATCAAATAGCCAGTATAAAAAAAAGCAAATAAAAAAAGTAGAGCGATTAATCAGGATTAAATTAAGTAAATGACATTACCTGCTGTTGAATACAATGTTCCAGGATATATTCTCGTTAATCTAAGAGCTTCTTTACTTGCTTTAACCGAGCTTCCAGTTACCATAATCTTTTGAACTCCTAGGAGAAAAAACAGTGTAAATTTTTAATGTTGTTAAATCCATTTTTACTAAAAATAGCATAATTAAAATACACAACCATAAAAAAAAAACTATGAAAAAGAAGGCACCACCTAGGTACCTTTCTTCTATTTCACCCTGAATCTTAAAAAAAAACATGAAGCCTGCATATTAGAGAAACCGGTATTTATTTTAAAGATAATGCCGTTTTTTTAATAGGTCATAAAGATGCCTGTAAGGTGTAATTAACTACATTTGCCAGCTTAAACTTACGTATGAAATCGTACGAAATAGTAAAAAATGCAACAAAAAAAAAAATGAAAAAACAAATAAAATGGTTCTAAATCTGGTTGTAACTACATTTCGCATCAAAATTAATCCAACACTAAAATTTCATTATCACACCGACAGGCACGTTTCTTATGGAAATTGGCTGTCGGTCGAAAATTCTGAATTTTTAGTATGATGTAGATTTCATCTTTCTGATCAAAAGCTTCCATTAACCCAACTTGATCTGACCGTTTTTGAGTTATAGGTCAATAAGTCAAAAACAGTAAAATCTTAATTTTATTTTTAAATAAACTGAAATCAAAAACTTTACATCAAGTTTTGTTCTTATGATAAATACTCGTAATAAAAAACTATTTTTTTTTTGTTTAAAATAAATGTAAAAATTAAAAAAAAATGTTTGTGGCGCAGTGAAAACGGAGTGATGCTCTTGATAAATTACTCCGGGTTCCAATCCAGCTAACAGTATATAAGCTTTTTCTTTTGTTTTGTTAATGTTTTTTGTGTTATAACATGTTAAACAGCTAGATTCGAACCCGGAGTAATTTATCAAGAGCAACACACCGTTTCCACTGCGCCACAAAGACTATGCAGTGAAATATAGTTTTTAAAAAACTTTACACATTATTTTTTTTTTTGTCAAATTTTTTTTTTTTTTTTAACGTTAGATCTAACTATAATATAATATAATCTATAGTTTTTTATACGTCGTTTTAATGTAAATTCTTTCATTTTATGTATAATTAAGAAAATCTGACCGTTATATCTCTTTTTTTTCATCTCTTTTTTTCATTTTTTTAAACAAAAAAAATATATTTTAGTTTTTTATTACGAGTATACAGGCTGATCAGTAACTGCCATGCCAAAATTTAAGAGGTGATTCTACATCCAAAAATATAAAGAAAAAGTTTCTATAAAGATTGGTCTGGATATGAGTCCTAAGGGAGCTACGGCCCTTCGAAAATTACATATTGAATGGGGAACAAAAATAATGCATCAATAAAATTTTAATGATACAGGGTGATTCTTCATTTAAAACTGAGCAAAAAAGTATTCTTCACCAAAACACCTATCATTGGTCGAATGACGTCTGCGGACTGTGTTGCTTCGATTCAATCTCGAATTACTCGTTTGGATCCATTCGACTCTTAAAAATTAATTATTTTACAATTACTTTAATAATATCCTTTTTTTGTGTTTCTCAGAATGTCTCTAATAAATCGTGAACTTAAGACTATTGTTTTTATTAAAAACCTTCGACCTAATAACTAACAACCGAAATGAACGAAACTTTAATTGAGCTGTACAATTTTGAAAATATTTTAATTTAATATAAATGATTTTTTCCCAGCTGCAAAAATCCACATAGTAAATTGGCGTGGAAAATCGGTATGGAAATTCCATATAGATTTTCCACGCCAATTTAACATATGGATTTTTGCAATTGAACCTATTTGTTTGTAAAATTTTATAATTTAATTCATTCCATTAATTTTTTAATTTATTTATATAAATTTGCCGTTCTTAAATAGGCTAATATGTCTTGATAATTATTTTGGTAATTTACACTGTTATTAATAAAAGTAAAAAGTATAAAAAATGAAATGGTATAAAAAAATTCCTCGTAGAAAACTATAGTTACTATAGTAAAAACTTGTAAAATGAAAGAGTATAAATACTCACTAAAACAAGGAAATAAATTTCCTCGTAGAAAACTATTAAATACTCGTAAAAATAAAATCTAATATTACTCGCTGGGACGAGTAAAAAAATTTCCTCGTATAAAACTAGTGAAAAGTCGTAAAATGAAAGTGTATAAATACTCTCCGAAACAAGTAAATAAATTTCCTCGTAGGAAACTAGTAAAAACTCGTAAAAATAAAATCTATTATTACTCGCTGGGACGAGTAAAAAAATTCCTTGTAGAAAACTAGCAAAAACTCATAAAATGAAAGTGTATTAATACTCGCTAAAACAAGTAAATAAATTTCCTCGTAGAAAACTATTAAATACTCGTAAAAATAAAATCTAATATTACTCTCTGGGACGAGTAAAAAAATTTCCTTGTAGAAAACTAGTAAAAACTCGTAAAATGAAAGTCTATTAATACTCGCCGAAACAAGTAAATAAATTTTCTCGTAGAAAACTAGTAAATACTCGTAAAAATAAAATCTAATATTACTCGCTGGGACGAGTAAAAACATTTCCTCGTAGAAAACTAATAAAAACTCGTAAAATAAAAGTGTATTAATACTCGCTAAAACAAGTAAATAAATTTCCTCGTAGAAAACTAGTAAATAATTGTAAAAAAAGTATAAATATAATGAAAAATATAGTTAAAATACTCGTAGAAACGCGTTAAATGAATTTACTTGCTCAAACTCGTAGAATTTTTATTAGTAAATACATTTACTCGTTAAAGCCTAATAAAAACTTGTTTTACGATTTTTAACTAGTTTCTACTAGTTTGTTTTATTAGGGCATATCTGTCTGAAATGAGTATTTTCTACTACCCAGGTAGCAAAATAACATGACATTCACGTGAAAGTCACGTTAATATGTGACATGTGATGTTAAGATTGTAGTCTCATTTAACAAGAATGTAGCATGGTGGGGATGTCCTAAGTCCGCCCCCAATAACATCACACAATGACATCCCGAAAATAACGTGTTTGTGACATCATAAATCCACATTCCTGTTATATCTAATATCTTATGGATGCCGTTACTGGTACTTTAATATTTAAATAATATTCTAGGATATTAGCTTTTTCTAAATTAAAACCATTAAAAACGCTATAACCCTATAAAAAAATCGGATTTAAAATCAATCAGTAATTGAAACAATCACAGATTGAAACGGATAGATTCTAAATACGAAATTGCAGATTAAGCGGAGAATATATTCGTTTAATCCGTGTCCGTGGTCTTGAGAAGCCCGGCAGAGCCCCCTATCCATTGGAAATCGTATAATGTGTATACAATTTCCTTATAATAATTTACTCTATCAACATCATCTTATATCGATTTTTTTACTTCGAACGTCGGTGAGAAGCAAAATAACATGACATTCACATGAAAGCCACGTTAATATGTGATATGCGATATATTCACAGCGTTGCTAAATATTTGTTATTAAATAACATGGTTGTCACGTCACACGTGTTACGTTGCAAATGTGATGTTAAATACATGTTATTTTTCAATATTATGTGATGTTATGATTTAGTTTAAAAATACACCCAAAAGTGATGTTAATTTCTTGTAATATAACATCCTTTGCTACCTGGGTATAGCTTACGTATTAATAATGGAAATTAAAAAAATATTTAAAGTTAGAATAAGGGTAGAAAAAGGTAGAATTTAGTTGGGAAACTAACGTTAAGGTCGATTCAGGCATAATTATCACTAACTACACTAATTAGGAAATTAATAAATTAATAAAATTAAGAAACATAACCTCAAATTCTATAATAAATTTTCCGTGGTATGCAACAATTAAGATAAAATATAAAATATAGCATAAAATAATGATAGAATCTTAAAATACACCATATAAAAAAAAATCTGAAATACACAAACTTTAGTGCAAAATTTTATAAACAATCGTTATCCAAGTATAAAAATAAAAATGAAGATGGCGACACCTCTGTATTTTAAAAATTCGTACATTTTCATTGTTAAGGAAAAACACAGTAGTTACATAAGGAAATAAAAGGCACTTTTGGAGATAAGTTGGCTTTAAAGCACGATTTTTAGTCCCAACAACTGCAAATATAGTAATAATCTTCCTGCGCAATAGATATTGTTTTTTTTTTACTTATTTCATCGTATTTGCACATGCTTATTATCTATTTGGCATTTACCTTATTGTTCCATACCACGGAAAATTTATTATAAAATTTAAGGTTATGTTTCTTAATTATCTTAATTTTTTAATTTCTTAATTCAGTCTAGTGTAGTTAGTGATAATTATGCCTGAATCGACCTTTAGATTTATGTATTTTATAACGTTTTTATCAAACGTTAGTTTTTAAGGTTAGATTCATATATTTTATAACGTTTTTGTGAAACGTTAGTTTTTAAGGTTAGATTTATATATTTTATAACGTTTATGTATAACGTTTGAGACTAAACATAAAAATGTCACTAATCTAATGTTATGTTAAGTTAGATTTGTGTACTTTTCTACCAGGGCAGCTATGTGTACAGTAGATCTAAAGTTTCCTAGGGAACTTATGACCTACTCCTTAATTTGACAGTCAGGATAATACCCCGTTGTGTGTGAAGATTTTGTATTTGCACGGTGTTCTAGAAGAACTTTTAAATGACATGACAACTTCCATTTTTTTTTTCTTTTTGAAATTTGTTATATGAGCTCTAATTTAAAAAATATGACCAAAATTTTAAAAATCGTGAGAGCCGTTTTTGAAAAAATGTGTTTTTTAGAAAATATCTCGGATATTTCACGCTAACATACTCGGTTTGCCCTTGATGTCTCGGATTATGATTTATAAATTATAATTTTCGGATCTGTTATGTTTTTTTTTTAATTTTCTTTGACTTAAATAAAAACATTAGGGGATTTTTATAATATTTATATACTTTTCTTTGCAAATGTAGTAGTTTGATAGCTTATAAAACATTTTTATAATATTATTGTTTATTTGTTATACCCGGCTATGGATTTTGACGTCACGTCTCGGTAAAATCCGATCTCTACTTACTTACGCTTTTGACGGAAAGAAGAGAGCGCGAATAATTCCTCCCCCTTTCGTCGGAGACTTTGTTTCATGCGGAGAACTAGGAATATTCTGTGATGTGACAGAGACAGCATTATGAGTGTGAGTAAGAAAACATAGTCCACGGTGAAGAAAAAATACAGCTGGGTAAAACCAGAAATTTTGGATGCGCAGAAGGTCAATGCGCAGTCTTATTTACTTTTATGTCTATGATCAACCGTGACTTCTAACCTCAAATGGCGGTTGTGTGACAAGTGACAGATATTACCCGTTCAGCAGTTTGCTAGCAAAACTAAGTTATTATTTGATAACTTGATTAGTTTTGTTGTTTTCATTGAACGCACTAAATTATGTAATTTTAGTTCAATGACTTAAAAAAAAACACATACCTGAATCTTTAGCTCGTTGTATAACTGAATCCAAGTCTCTAGAATACTTCTTATTAGTTAAATTAGCACCAACGTCGATTAGAATATAGTTTTCATAGCACTTCTCCATGTTTTGATTTTCACCAATATTTTCTGTTTCTGTGTTACTTGCCATTGTTGATTATTAATTATAGCTACTTTCCATTCAAGTGAGAACTATGTTGTAGTAAGCCACCTTACTATTTTTGACGTTCCATTTGAAATTCTAATATAAGGCCTATCCAGAAGCTTGCATAAGAACATAAAACATAAGATGCCGTGATTGGCTTACAATATACATGGCGGCATATCAAGCTAATCACGGTATCGCATTTTTATGCTTTATGTTCTTATGCGAGCCTGTGAATAGGCACTTAACCTCACTTCCACACAACTAAAAAGCTGAAAACTCCAGAAGAAGAAGAAGAAATGTTAGGTATTGTGACGATTACGGTAATCTATGATCAGGTGAATCACGAATTCCGTGACCAAATATTAAAATTTAGCTAGGTATAAGACGATTTCTCTTAATAAATATGTGTATAAGCAAATATGCATTTTTTTTTTTCAGATCGCAATATGTTAAGCGTAACAGCTAGGTGTGTTCTACAAAGAACTTTAGGACGATGTCTGTCGAGTACATTAGTAAATCCTCAAAAAGTCATGGACCCAGTACAAGAGGCTATGTTAAAGGAGCAGTGTTTCTTGGTTGATGAGACAGACAAGATTGTTGGTACAGCAAGTAAAAGGGATTGTCATTCGGTTGGTAAAAATGAACAAATTCCTTTACATAGAGCTTTTAGTGTATTTTTGTTTAATGAAAAAGGCGATTTACTATTGCAGAAACGATCATCTGAAAAGGTAAATATTTGTTTTTTTTTTTACCTTAACATGTTTGCTGCATTTCAGGGCATCATGTCCTGAACTGTCCTTGTTCAGAGTGCGACTACGCTTTTCTATGAGACTACCAATGTTTAATCTAAAAATATAATATAATCTAAAAATTTTCTTAACCCTCTGCCACACACACACCTTATTCATGGAATGTTACTATGGTCTGTTTCATCAAGCAAGAGAGTAAATTAAAAATCACATAGTGAATATTTTCAAAACAGATTCGAATATTGGATGTGCAATTATACTGAGTAGTAGTATATTCTATACACAAACATATCCCAGGTCGCAAGGGATGATATATTACAAGAAATTAACATCACTTTTGGGTGTATTTTTAAACTAAATCATAACATCACATAATATTGAAAAATAACATGTATTTAACATCACATACAACGTAACACGTGAGACATGACAACCATCTTATTTAATAACAAAGATTTAGCAGCACTGTGAATATATCGCATGTCACATATTAACGTGGCTTTCATGTGAATGTCATGTTATTTTGCTTCTCACCGACGTTCAAAGAAAAAAAATCGATATAAGACGATGTTGATAGAGTAAATTATTATAAGGAAATTGTACACACATTATACGATTTCCAATGGATAGGGGGCTCTGCCGGTCTTCTCAAACCCACGGACGCGGATTAAAGGAATATATTCTCCGATTAATCTGCAATTTCGTATTTATGGCACATTTGGGTGTCATACACCAAATTTTATAAAAACAGAGATTTTATTTAATTTTTGTGTTTATGCTTATCATGTAGGAGAATGGATCAAAAATATTTTGTTGCCAAGTAACAAGCTATGCGATCTGCGTTATTTTCGTTAAAAAAACGAAAAACTAAAAAGTAAAAAAGAATCAGAAAGAAAAATTCGAAAGAAAATGTTATTCAACAATTTTTTTTTAGGATTTTTAGTCTTTAGGTACATCAAAACGTTCTTAAGAAATAATTATAATCAGTTCCAACGCGTTGAAACGCCGGGAAAGTATTGTGGCGTCCATAACAGATTTTTTTTAAAAGGATTTATATTCTGTGGTAAAATAAACGTAAATTAGAAGTACAATCAAAAATACACCAACACCAAACAAGAGGAAACAACAATATTGAAATACCATTTTCGCGAACCAAATCTGGACAAAGACGATTAATAACAGAAGAAGTAAAACTATACAACAACATTCCTGAAGAACTAAAAAATATAAATAACTGCAAGTTTAAGAAAAAAATCAAAGAGTACATAATAAATAAAAGAACATAAAATAGCTAGTTAGTTAAATGTATTATACTAAAAATATCAAGTTTACTTACGTATATGTACAAATATCCTTCAAAGTTTGTAACTATTTGGATATTTATCTAAATAAAAAAATAAAAAAAAAATCCAAAAATAAACGTATTTTTTCTCAATTTAGGTCATGATCGCATAGCTTTTTTACAATAGAAAAAAGCGCTGTCATATGGAAAAACAAAAGCATTTGGGTTTTATAATATCTTCAAAAAGCCCTAGTGTTGTAATGTCAACAATAATAAACCCAAACGCATGCTTAATACTAAGTAGAACGTAGATAAGATATCTTTAATGTTTGTATTTTATAAAGTTTACCATATGACACCTACATGGGTGTTGTAATGAGCTTCATTCTGACACCTATTGCTTTTTGTATTTTACCATGTTTCATAAAAAATTAAAAAAATTTGGTTGGTAGGGTTTTTAAACTTTAGGAGAAAAAATAATATAAAAACTCTTTTCATAATAGGTTTTTAGGCACTCTTGATTTATTTCTTTTATAATATACATACAATGTAAAATTACCAAGTGAGGAATATTTTAAAAAATAAGCAATCATCAACAAAAAATCGTATTATAAGACCTTGGCTTTTTGCCGGTTTTTGCACAAATTTGAAGTTTTCTTAAAAAGCGCCCGACAGATTTTGCTTTTTTTGATGTCAAATTAATCGTACTGATGCGGGGAATATTATTCAAGAGAAAAATTCTCGATTTTCGCATTTAAGGTGCATTCAAACCCACCGTGGTTTATCTTTAACAAATTCGCGTCGAAGGTGTTTTCGGTATAACTCAACTATAGCCGACAATTTATTTTTTTGATATTTCGTTTACAATTATTTGCATTTTATTAACATCGTAGTTATATAATCCATATTTTCGGCCAAATGCGAAAACTGGATGGAAGTAATCAAATTTTGGCGGACTGGACAAAATCAAAAAAACTGATTTTGTCCAGAAATTTTGGACAAAACTGGACAAAATCAAAATTAAATTAAATATTAAATTTTATCTAATAATAATAATAATAATATTTATTTCAGGGAATATCACAAAATACTAAAATACAGATTATATAATAATATATACAGTTCAATATTAAGCAATGTTAACTGAAATATTGTCAAATTTAAAATGCAATAAAATTGTTACTATATTTTTCTTTCTATATACTCCATGTACTCATTGATGATATATGGTTCCGCTTCTAATAATAAGTTGAATATCTCGGTTTTAAAAGTTTTGAGGGATTCTATTTTCCTGAGATTTTTAGGTAGTGTTTTGAAGAATTTGATACAGCTGTATTCTGGTCCTTTCTCAAGGATAACTAATCGGTGTTTTGGTTAGTTATAATTATCCTCGCGTTTTGGATAGGCACTCTGTGGTTTGTGTTTATCAAAAAGGTGTCTATTTTTAAAAAAGAACAGCAAACATTTCTGAATGTATGTGCCAAAAACAGTTAGGATTTTGTTTTCTTTAAACTTTCCGCGGCAAGTCTCAAAGGGTCCCACACGGCTAAGTATTCTGATAGCTTTTTTCTGAATAATTAAAATATCTTCTAGTCCTGTCCTATTTCCTCCATAACATATTAAACCATATCTAATGTGAGATTCCAAATTAGCATGATATACTGTTTTTAGAGTTTTTCGGTTTACATACTTCGACATAACTCGTAAACTGTAAACTGTCTTATTTATTTTCTGACAAACATATCTTATATGTGAATCCCATAATAATGTGTTATCAATCTGTATTTTCAAGAAATTTGGTTACGTTAGATACGTTCAATAATATGTTATTTATTTCAATTGATGCAATTTCTATAGTCGATCTGTTTGTTGTAAATGCTATAATATTTGTTTTTTCTTCATTTTGAACCTGCTTGTTCTTTAAAAGCCATTTATTTATTGCTTTTGAGACAATATTATAAAATATAAAATATTAAATAATAAATACGTATTTATACATAGAAACATTAAAAAAAATTGTACAAAATCAAAATTAAATTAAATTTTAAAACACGTAACTATTTTTATTAAATTCGTATTTATACATAGAAACATAAAAAAATGGGCAAAATTTCGGACAAAATCAAAATTAAATTAAATGTTAAATGTTATGCTAGTTGCTATTCTAGTTAGAAATATGCCAGTTATACAGATCGGTAGATCTCAGTAGGAGCAGTGATAATGCGCTGAAAACACATTTTT
Organism: Brachypterus glaber; assembly: GCA_958510825.1. Taxonomy (NCBI): domain Eukaryota; kingdom Metazoa; phylum Arthropoda; class Insecta; order Coleoptera; family Kateretidae; genus Brachypterus; species Brachypterus glaber. Next base: position 30,810,458 of record OY294045.1, on the reverse strand, counting down.
TAGAATTTTGTGTTTTGACACTGTTCTGTAACGGGTGCGATATGGCAAATTAGCTGATTGTCACTTCCCAACCGTTGTCCCAACGGGTGGGAAATAGGCACTAACTACTAACTAGGTCGTAGGAAAACCCTATTGTTTTTATTATTTTGTAGGGCGATAACATTTTTTTGGTCCGAAAATCAAAATTATTATTATCACCTTTTTGATTATATACTACAAGTTTTATTTTTATATATATGTATATATTTTCTTTTTTGCTCATATTCATTATATTAACTTTTTTTTTTCTACATTTATATCTATCTCTCTATTTGTCTAAAATTATAATTTCTATTAAATGTTAAAGCCCTACGACTGAAGGACTTAGGTCGATGGCCATTTGTGTAATTAATTATTGTAATTTATTACCAATAAAGAACATTTATTATTATGGGTCGTGATGTATGAAATTAAAGATTCGGAAAAGACGATTCCAAAAAAATGTCGAGTTTTGGGCGCCTACAATGCATTTTGACTTATTTTTTTTTCTTTTTGAAAAACCCAATCGCGCCCAAAACACACATTTTAATTTTTGGAATCGTCTTTTCAAAAACTTTAATTTGACATGGATTTTGTTGATTTTTATCTTTTCGGACAAACAAAATGGCATCTCTAATTCTCCATTTTGATTTTCATCACTCGTGATTCTGGGACGAATCTAGCGACACCTCGTTAGTAAAAATTGGTTAAGTCATTTAGGAACTACGGTTTAATAAAGAATCCTACGTACAAAAAAAAGACACGCACGAACAACTTTACCTTGCTTACGTGCGCAGACGGGTAAAAACTTACGTTCATGACAACTTTTAAATATGTTGTTAGTACTGTATTATATCAAAATATTGGACGGGTTTAACCGTTTGAATTTTAGTATTAAATTAGATTAAAAAAAAACATTAACCCTTACCCTCCCGAGACTAAAATAATGGTTTGATCTAATTGTCTTTTTTAATATTTGATATGTTTAAAAAGAAGAAAAAAAAAATAAAAAATAAACCAATTTTTTTTAGTTTTTGCTCGAGTTTTTGTTTTCTTAGAGTTTCAGGAGAGCTGTATTGTACTGAATTAAACATATTTGTTTGCATACATAAAAAGTCTATAAAAGTATTTTGGATTAATATAGCCTTAAAGAAAATATAAAGAAGTAGTCACAATTGTGACACCCTGGAGGGTAAGGGTTAAGAAATTGATTTTTTATACCGGGTGTCCCAACTCTATTTACCCAACGATTTTCTCGAAAACTTAAAGAGATAATCAAATTCTGCGAAAACCATCTTAAATAGGACAACTTAAACTATCTTTTAGCATATATTTGATACTTTCAGCTCTTAAAATGTGGGCAGGGGGGCATCGGGGGACATTTTTTTAAATCATTTTAAAGCTTATTAAATTCTTCATTTAACTATATATTTTTTAATTTTTTAATTTTTTTTTTTTTTTTTGTTAAAATAGAGTTGAAAATGGGTATTTTTGTCAAAATTACTCTAAAAAAATCAAACAATTTTTTAAAAGTTACTAATTTCATGATGAAAAAAAGTAAATTATACTTTTAAACTAATTTTAATTGACATAAATAAAAATTTACAAAAAAAAACTTAAAAAATCGCATTTTTAGTACAAAAAATTAAAGAATCAAAACCTTAAAAAAATTGTTTTAAAAAATTAAAAAATATACAGTCCAATGGAGAATTTTATTTGCTTTAAAATGATGTATCACACGACCCCCTTTTCCATTAAAAAAAACTAACATATCAAAAATTCAGCCAATTTGACCGAAAGCCATTTTCCATAAGAGGTAAAACGCGTGAAACTGCCACCTTTCTACCTCGATGTCACCGATTTTGACCAAACTTGGAATAGTTGTACATCTATAAAAGTTATGCACTCTAATTCAATATTTTTAAAATTGTGCCATGTTTTTCATATCAGCTTATATCTCCTACAAATATTAACCGATTAGAATAAACAATAGACCGTGTTGTGTGATACATTGTTTTAAATGGGTTTTAAGTAGTTTAAGCAGTTTTAAAGCTTATAAAATTATCTATTTAACCATAAATATTTTTATTTTTTTAAACATGTTTTTTAAAGTTTGAATTTTTCAATTTTTTTTGCTAAAAATGAGATTTTTTAAGATTTTTTTGTAAATTTTTATTCATAACCATTAAAATTAGTTTACAACTATAATTTATGCAACTTGAAATAATTAATTTTTCATAAATCGTTTGATTTTTTTAAAGAAATTTTGACGAAAATACCCATTTTCAACCCTATTTTAAAACCCCAAAAAAATGTCTAAAAAAATTAAAAATATATGGTCGAATAGAGAATTTTATAAGCTTTAAAATGGTTATCACACGACCACCCTTTCGATTTAAAACAATTTCCCCCGATGCCCCACTGCCCACATTTTAGACGCTGAAAATATCGTATACAGATTGATTTCAAAGCTTGGTACAAATTGCCATTAAGCGAAGAAGTTCCAATCTTATGTGAATCTCAAGAAAGGGGTAGAAGAGGCAAAGTGTGTGGGATTATAGAAAACTAACAGTTTTATGTGGCAACGTTGCAGTTTGATTTCTTTAAAAAGTTGGTGAATGCGGATTTTTTGCGTCACACTTGACGTATTTTTTTTTTTTGTGAATGCGATAAATCGTTAATATAAAAATTATAACTATATTATGTTAAAAATATACAATTAATTGTGAAAAATATTTATTTTTTAATGAAAAGGCTTTAAAAGTTTAAATAACAATATATTTATTAAACATTTAAGTAAAAACAATAAAGAATAGCCATGGCTATAAAATTTGGCAATCCTTTTATGTATTATTTTTAGAAGTTCTGGATATCTGGCATACATAACAATGTGTAAATAAATCTATAAATTATATGCCATATCTACAATTCTTTAGAACTTTCTAAAAGTAAATTTTTATTGTTCTGAGCTTGCTCTCCTAAAATTTAATTATATTAATTTAAAATTGGCGAATACGCTGTATTTTTTATTCAATTTCCAACTTACCAACAACTTTTTATTAGTAACATGACTTTAAGGAGTTTATATTTTTATTCGTCAGTACTAGTCCAGTTAAATTAATCTATTTCCTTTTTTTTCAACAACGAAAAGGTTAATAAAAAATAAAGAATAGAATATTTAAGAAAGAACTTTTTTTAACTTACCCCTAAAACAATAAAGCGCTAGAAAAAAATATACGCCTTTTGGCGTTGGAGATAAGCATTTTTGTAATGTAGTGATTATAAATAATAACTTTATTATTATATCTAAAATATATACTTGCCTAAATTACTCCTTATGGTGTGTATAAACAATTTATGAAAAAAAAAAAAATCAGGGATCGGAAACAAAAAGTTAAAATTTGCAAAAAAACACTGTGCCCTGTATTTTGTAAGAATTTTAATATTTTTTACATCGTCACCTAGGTTATTTTGTTCACCGATTGTTTTAATCGCAATTTTAATAATGTTAAACTTGTTGGAAAAGTAATGAACAAGTGTTGGTTTCGTAACCAAGTTTTCTATCGATTGAAATAATGGCTGCTAATAATTATATATTTATAAACATTTGTAAGCCCATTTTCTTTTTTGAAAGCTATATTTTATACAGTATCTTTATTTTTCAGATAACTTACCCAGATTGTTACACAAATTCCTGTTGTAGTCATCCGCTAGCAGATTTTTCAGGAGAAAACGAAGAAGCACAAGCAATAGGCATCAGAAAGGCAGCTCAAAGAAGGTTAAACTTTGAATTAGGAATTCCCAAGGAGCAAATACCTCTAGATGCTCTAAAATACATCACCAGAATTTATTACAAAGATTTGGGGAATGGTAAATGGGGAGAACATGAAATCGATTATGTTCTTTTTATGAAGGCTAATGTTAAGGTCAACCCAAATCCTAACGAGGTATCAGAAATCAGCTATGTTCCCAGAGACTCATTTGATGAGTTTATTCCAACGTTGACTGGCCAACTCACTCCATGGTTTGCTTTAATTTTAAAATATAGATTAAAACTTTGGTGGGATCATTTAAATAATTTACAAGAAGTTATGGATCATAACAAAATACATACACTGAAAGAATCTTAATTGATTGGAAATAAATTTTAATTTTAAAAGTTTTAATTTAAAAGATAATTAAGTATTATATTATTAGTATACTATACTACTAGAGTCATTAATTATAACTTTACATTTATGAATAATATTTATTTACTTGAAATTACTACATGACATAGAGTCATGGAGAGCCCCAAATAAGCTTAATCTTGTGCTAGGGGCTCTCCATTAATTTTGATAACAAACTATAAAAATTAGAACGGTATAGGGAACATTAAATTTGGTGGAATGTATTCAAGTTTTCCGGTCTTCTTGTATTACTATACTCTTTTAGCGAGGCCATACCATTTTTTTGGATTATTCGTTAATAAAATGTAATAAACCCATAATTCTTTTGGTTTAAAAAAATGTGAAAATTTTTTTTAATTATAATATTACTATAGTACATGTACTAGAATACTGAAGTACTAGAGTACTCAAGTACTGACTTACAGTACTGAAGCACTAGCTAGTACTTGAAGAACTAGCCAATTTATTACTGTAGTACTACAGTTTTCTAGTACTAGCTTGTGGTACCGGAAGTCGGTACTTGAGTATTCTAGTACTTCAGTATTCTAGTACAGGGTTCCTACAGATCAGGGAAAACAGGAAAAAGTCAGGGAATTAAAAAGGGTCATCTGGAAAACCTGGAATTTAGCTACTTTTGCCTAAAATACAGGGAAAATATCAAAAATCTCTAAAAAACAGTAAATTTTGGCTAAAAAGATTTGATGTTTATTAATTTATTTAAGTGTTATATTTTGTAATTTGCGAGTTTATATATTGCGTGTTCAAGTGCAAGTTCAATTTGGCCTACGGCGTTAGAGCTTTTTTGCCTTTTAGGTGAAATTTATAATAATAAAACTGTTTAAAATTCAAATAATAGACCATCAAGTTTATAATAATTTTGCCTGTGGTACTAGGGCTTTCTTACTTTTATTTAGGATAGTTCGTAAAATTTTTCGACTGCGGCGCTATAGTTTCTTGCATTTTTTTGAAATTTTAAAATTAATTAATTGAAAGTCAAAAGACTGGTTTAAAATTAAAATAGATAACATATTATATTTGTAAAAAAAATCGCCTGCGGCTCTAGGGCTTTCTTACATTTTATTTAAGATTTTAGAAGTCAAGCGTGAAATTCGTAAAAATTTCCTTGCATATTTTTGAAATTTAGAATTATAAAACTGTTTAAAAATTTAAATAGGCTATCAAGTTTGTAAAAATCTTCGCCTGAGGCGCTAGGGCTTTCTTAAGTTTTTTCTAAATGTAAAATGTTACTTTTAGTAAGGGCGTATTTATGAATCTGTATATATTATTTTAGTTATTTGTTTTTTTTTATTTTAATAAAATAAATAATGAAGTGATTTTCTTTATAGAAACCCGTTAATAGTAATTCTATACCAAGGTAGAGAAGAAAATTTTTATAGCCGAACGTATTAAATCCTGAGCTGTGTAGCAGCGAGGGATTTTAGAGAGCGAGGCTCTAATAGTCTTCCCTACCGTAGTTTATATATTAGTTGTTTCACTACTAGCACTATTTAACTACTTTTATTCAAATAATAAAATAAATAATTAACAGAAATTACATTTCTTGAAAATCAAGATCAATGACATTTGCTCAAATAAATACTATGAACTGAGGTTTAAAAATTGAGTTTTTTTAATTTTTTTTTTTTTTCATAATATATACTTAATTATTGATTGTATTAATTATATTTAATAAATAAAAAATTATTTAAAGCTATTTTCTTGGATTTAATAAGTAAAAATTGCACATAGAATTGAAATATCTAGTGACAATTGTTTATAAAATTTACTCCTACTAAGAGAAAAAAATATTATTGCTATAGGTGAAGAAAATTGATTTCAAAGTCTGAAAACATGATAAATAATGGTATGTTCTAAAGCTAGTAGTGAAAAAAATAAATACCTACTTATTTTTTTCATTTTTTTGCTTTAAAAGTTTAATAATTGTATGAACCCTGTAGTACTCCACGATTAAATTGGCCAGTACCGTAAAAACGGGTGAAGCGGATCAACATTCACGGTTTTTTGTAGATTTTACCAGTTAAACTTTAAAAAATACTCCTGCAAAAGTGTCTTAGTTAAAATACTCCTGCAAAACTGCCCAAGTTCTTCACGTTTTTTAAATAAATATCAAATAATGACATAAGCATTTAAATATTTATTAAAATTAGGTTTTACTTATGTTCCCTAATAATATCACAAATTTTCACATTTCTATCAGCTTTATTCTTAATATGAGAAACTTTCTTGATTTGCCAAATTTTAACTTAGGCAGTTTTGTAAGTGGACTACTCAAATGACACCTCAAAAGTTACCGTTTGGTATATAATTCATATCTTTAGTCTGCAAATTCTAGCCAGGGCCGGGGGGTCAGTTTATTAAACAAAAATGAGTCTTGTGATAGCGCTTAAAATTCTTTATCCAATGGTGTATATAGTTATTTTTTAAATTTGGATTGGTGATTTTATTATTTTGTGACTAATACAATCGCACTGTATAATGATTTTAAAATTGTGTTATAGGTAAGTATGTTATAACCCCTAATTGAAACTTGGGTTTTTAAAAAAGATCTTATTTATTAACACAAATAAAATTAAAAGAACGAGTAACTTAGTCTAGATTCTAAAATATAATGCTTCTATATAAAACAAAGTTAATCTTAAATACTAAATGGGACAGCTGAGATGGCATTTCTCACGCCTCGAGGGCCTCCCACGGTGTCATTACATTGTTGCACTGCTGTCTCAGCAGTTTTGGGCACGCATAAGTCTGGTACGTGCCTTATCGCTGTTTTGACATAGGTGGGTTCGGATATAACAGCTCCCCTTTTAAGAAAATTGCTGATCTATAAAAGAACAGCAATTCAATTGGTCCACAATAGCAGGATCAATTATTCTTATACTAGGACGTCTTCTGGTGTATCTAGACACGAAGGATTGGCGTGTTCTGGATGCGCCAGTTGGCGGAGGGTTGTCATCTGGCCTTGTACTATTGTTCAGGATAGCTCTCCTTGTTCTTCTTGATCTAATTCTATAACATATTACTAAGACTATAAGAGTTATTACAATAATTATGGTAAAAATGGAAAACCATTACCAGTTTCTTTCTACGAAGGGTTTATTGATGATTTGGTCCAGTTGTTCGCTATTTTTGTTAAGTTTATGTTCGACTGTATTGAGTTCATCCAAATTTAAATTGTTTATTTTCAAAGGCGTTAATTAAGGTAGGTTTATTGCATCTGGTATTCCTCCACAGCATTCGAAAGGAATAATAGGGGTTTGTAGTATTATTGATAGGTTTAAACTTCTTTTGAAAGTGGAAATAATTCTTGTAGCGCCGACATATCCTGTGCAGGAGGGTTGTAACTGTAGAATTGAGTTTTGATTTATTTATAAACGTAGTTTTTGTGGGGCTGTTTATACAAGTGATTGTTACTGGAATTCTGCTTGAAACTACGATGAGCCAATAGTTGATTCCTATTGGTTGGACATTGTAGACTTCAATGTTGAATGTGTTTATTTGGCAATTGGGGGGTAGTTTTGAAGGGTGGTTAATAATTTGTGCTTCACATGTAGCTATGGAGTCGATCGGGTATGTGACTATATTGTAGCAGATCTTGATTTTGTTTCCTGTTGCCGGAAGTGTCTTGCACGAGTTCAAGTTAAAGATTTGTGTATAGAATATACTATCATCGGATACAGCGATATATTTAGAGGAAGTAAGGATTGTGTGAAATAGGGGTGTTCTGGGATCCGGCGTAGGCAGGGAGTATAAGTGTAAAAGGTTATAATTATCATAGTCAACAAGGGGAATTGACAAAATAAAAATTAATTTATTTTCTGTTCGGTAGGCTTCGAGTTCGATTATGTCGATGTAATTAGCTATGTTTTGAAAGGAGGGTTGCAGGGGTAGGTTATCCTTTTCGGTAGCCTTTTAGAGAGTTGGTCTAATAATTCTAAGGGTTGTAGGATTGAGGGATGAAGTACTTTTAATCTAGCAAAGGTAATGCTATTAAGGATATCATCTAATTGAAGTTCAATTAAAATAAATGATTCGATTAATTGTTCACATAAGTTAAAGATTTTAAGTTTGGATTCAAAATAATTTTAATTATCCGTAATATTATAAAGTTGATTTTCTATTATTTTAAGGTCCTCATAAAAGGTTTCTTCGTCGATTTGCAATTTCTGAATAGTATAGTTATAAGTTTTGATTGTTTGTGTAGTAACTAAAATATGATTTTTGATTAAGTTTTGGATTTCATGTTCATCGTTTTCTAATTTATTTATGCAATTTTCATAGTATTCGCCGTCCATAGCGTCTAGGTTACCCATAATGCCCTTCCAGATTGAACCGATTCCATCAAGAATACCTCTTTTAGTCCTACAGGAGTTTGTATCGCCCCTTATTTCTAGGAACTTCTTTTCTATGGAGTCGGAAATTCTGTCTAACATATGGGTATGCGAGCGAGCGTCGGTCGCAAAATTTAATAAACGTGGATTCGAATTTAGATTAAGCAAGTCATTAATTTGATTAAGGATTAAATAAGTTAAGAATTGACAGTCTATAAAAATATATACTGCACGTTTGTCGGTTAATAACCGAAAAATATATATTATAAAGTCATTTATCTGACGTTAAAATTAAATTGACAGGAAACAGCGAATAGTACCATTTCATCCTTTTTGGGAATCATCAGGACTGTGTATCCTGTATGTTGCTAATATTCAAATAAAACGTTAGATAGATATAAAAGCATGGTGCCATCTATTGATGTGGTCACTGTTATCTGTTCACTTGTTCCCAAAAGGCAAATCGCCACAATTTAGGGTGTACAGTAACGTGCATTCAAAATGCCACGGACCTAAACCATTATATGAACCTTTAGCCGGTTAAGAAGAGTTAAATAAGTTAAGAATTGACAGTCTATAAAAATATATACTGCACGTTTGTCGGTTAATAACCGAAAAATATATATTATAAAGTCATCTATCTGTCGTTAAAATTAAATGGACAGGAAACAGCGAATAGTACCATTTCATCCTTTTTGGGAATCATCAGCACTGTGTATCCTGTATGTTGTTAATATTCAAATAAAACGTTAGATAGATATAAAAGCATTCATATAATGGTTTAGGTCCGTGGCATTTTGAATGCACGTTACTGTACACCCTAAATTGTGGCGATTTGCCTTTTGGGAACAAGTGAACAGATAACAGTGACCACATCAATAGATGGCACCATGCTTTTATATCTATCTAACGTTTTATTTGAATATTAGCAACATACAGGATACACAGTGCTGATGATTTCCAAAAAGGATGAAATGGTACTATTCGCTGTTTCCTGTCCATTTAATTTTAACGATAGATAGATGACTTTATAATATATATTTTTCGGTTATTAACCGACAAACGTGCAGTATATATTTTTATAGACTGTTAATTTTTAACTTATTTAACTCTTCTTAACCGGCTAAAGGTTCATATAATGGTTAGGTCCGTGGCATTTTGAATGCACGTTACTGTACACCTAAATTGTGGCGATTTGCCTTTTGGGAACAAGTGAACAGATAACAGTGACCACATCAATAGATGGCACCATGCTTTTATATCTATCTAACGTTTTATTTGAATATTAGCAACATACAGGATATACAGTGCTGATGATTCCCAAAAAGGATGAAATGGTACTATTCGCTGTTTCCTGTCCATTTAATTTTAACGACAGATAGATGACTTTATGATTAAGGATTATTTTATTATTGTCAAAGGAGTTTTTAAGTAAGGTTATGACCTTATATAACAGTTTCCATCGTTTGAAATTTTTATAGAGCCTTCATTGTAGTAATAGAGGCCCAAAGTGTTGTTTAGAGGAGTGAGGGTGAATTTTTCTTGGGATCTGCAACCCCGGAGGATAATATTGCTGTCCAGAAGGACCTGAAACAATATTACCTTTGTCGTCGTTAGTATCATCATTAGGGTCACGATCTGTGACAGGTTTAAGTCGGTAAAAATTAACCTTAGTAGTGAATTTGTCTCTCTTAATTATGGCAGACTTTGAAAAGGTGGATTCGATGGTGAAAGGCCCATAGTATTTTGGTTTTAATTTGTGACTAATTTGGGACTCTTTGAGCCAGACCTGTTGTCCATCGTGGGTTGACGTGTTTGTCGAAGCGTTCTTTCGCCTGTAGATAGTTTTTTCGCGGGCAATTCTATAATTATAAGATTTTTTATTATTAAGGTCGCGAATGTACTTAACAATAAGTTCGTTTTGATTATATAATTTTTCTGGAGATATGGGCGCCGTATGGCCAAAAACAAGTTCATAAGGGGTAAAACCCGTAGTTTTATTTACGCCAGTGTTATGGGATATCATTGCGTAGGATAGAATTTCTAGGGGATTTTCGTCGGGGAATTCAAGGCTCTGTACTCTAAGTATTTTCGCGAGGCTTGCGTGAAATCTTTCTACCGAACCGTTTGATTAGGGGTGAGCTCCGGAGCTTGTCGTAAGTTTAAAGTCGTACAGTTTAGATAAATCGTACATTAATTGGTTTTCAAATTCTCCCCCATTGTCAGTATGAATTCGTAACGGGGTTCCATAGTGCTGGAAGAAAACCATTAAGGTTCTTATAACCTCCTTTGAGCTCTTATCCTTAAGTGGGTATGCTTGGGTAAATTTCGTTAGTTCGTCCCTTATGCACACGTCCCCCCAAATGGAAATAGGTTTTTTAAAAAATAGCAAATTAGATGACTATTAATTATGTTAGCAAAGGGTCTGCAAACTTCAAAACCTCTGAGAACGAAATCCTAATGAGCACTGGTTCTTAAATAGTGGTAAAAGTTCTTTCGCAGACTGCATGCTAAACAACAGTAACAAACTGCAATTTCTTTTCACAATTCTAATAGTTTTTTTGTTCCTGATTTCGATTTTGTTTAGATCAAATCTCTATATGTTTCCACTTTTGAGAAAAGCCATTCCAAAATTTTATAAAAATTAAAATTTGTCATTTTTGGAGGCTCATATTTAAACCATTATAGCACCTACAAAAGTTTTTTCTAGTTTAAATTAAAGTAACATTTATGCTCTATAAAATAATTACGAAAAATGTGTGGAAATCATTTTAAAAGTTCAGTTGAGGAGTAGCTTTTGATGCCTTTGCAATGATGTTTAAAGGAACGTGAATTTATCTTTGTTAAGCAGTTTTTATAAATCTAACGTCAAATTTATTATATTTTTCAAGCTAATGTGTTTGTCAATTTTGCTAAATATGACATATACTGCCCAAAATAGTCTTAAACAGCAACACTGAATCGTCATTGCAGATGTCTTGAAAACTAGTCTTCAGATAGACACCGGAAGTGAAATCCATATACTTTTCTTTACGATTTTATAGAGCAGGCATGTAACTTAAATTCAAGCTATAGAAAACCTTTGTAGGTGCTTTAATAAATTATTTATTGTTCACCTAAAATGACATTTTTTAATTTTTTCAAATTTTCGGCAGGGTATTTCTCAAAAACGGAAAGAGATAGAGATTTTCTCTAAACAAAATCGAAATCAGCAACAAAAACACTATTAGAAATGTGCAAAAGAATTTGCACTTTGTTACTGTTGTTTAGCATGCAGCCTGCGGAAGAACTTTTACCACTATTTAAGAACTAGTGCTTATTAGGATTTCGTTCTCAGAGCTTTTGAAGTTTCCAGACCCTTTGCTAACATAATTAATAGTCATCTAACCTTGCTATTTTTTTAAAACCTATTTTCACTTGGTGGGACGTGTGTATGGTTAGGAAATAGCGGTTGTTAGGAATACTAAATACATCTATGTTTATTCTTTCAAATGGAGTTTTAGGAGCTTCTGTCACTACAAGTGGTCTGTCTGTATTTTGTCTGTTAATTTATGGTCTGGCACAGAGGTCACAGGATTTTATGTAGGCTTCAACTGCCTTTTGGAGGTTGGGCCAGTTATATTTCTCGCGTATTCTACGGAAGGTTTCGTTGATGCCTCTGTGCAAATTGTTTTTCCCGTCGTGGTACTGAGAAATGATTATGGGACATTGGTCAGGGTCAGGTTCGTTCACTAGATTTTGGCAAATGATAAAATTTAGGTCTACACCAGCAAACATAAAGCTTAGAATTTCTGAGAGTTTTAGGTCGGCAACGTCCTCGACATAGTATATCTCATTTTCTTCGAATATATGTTTTTCTTTAAAGAGTAGAGTAAATAAGTGTTCTTTAGCGTTTTCCGCTACTCTAGGTATCGGGATAATGAAATATTTCCTGTTAGTTATTGAAGCGCTATTAACAATATTAATATTTTGAATTGAATACTCTCGGTCATCGTCCGGGAAGTCTTCGACAATTGCCTCATGTAAGTAATCTAAATTTTTCTGTTTAAAGAGGTTTATGATATTTTTATGTCTTTTGTCGAGAAGTTGGTCGTTGGAATACGAGACTTTTAAATGGTCGATAAGTAATCTTTCGTTATAAGATTTTGAAAAAAATTTATATTCTTCTTTAACTATTTCGGGGGCTGGTTCGGTTTCTATTCGTTCAGGGGTTTCTCCGTTTTCAGTATAAAATATTCTAAGCGTATTTACTTCGGAACTTAAATTCATGTTTATATAAATAAACATTTTAATGTCTGAGTCCGAAAAAATTAGTTTTATCAACTTTAGTACGACTTTTCAGTTTAACTGACCAATCTTAGGCATAGCGAGATTTATATCTTTATTTTGTTTAAATAATAATTTGAGGTTTTGAAGAGCCCTGATAAAGCTTTTATACGTAGGTTTTTGGTAGTATTTTTTCTTAGTTACAAGATAGTGAATATTTCGATTGTCGATAGTTAATTGAGCCATTGGCTTTTTCTTGGGATTTTAGTTTCTCTATATATAAACCGATTCCTGAATTCCAAAGCAATATCTTTTTTCATGGCCATATCTTTGGATACACAATGAGCTAGGAAATATTCCGGGGGACAGTTATTTAGATTGTCGAACACGATTTTTACATTCTCGTTAGTTACTTCGGGGGAAAATATTACGTCAAATATATCTATGGTGGTTTCGAGTTTATTAGAGCATTAATAGGAGTGAATTCTACTAAGAGCGTCGGTATTTAAATTAGTTTTTCCGGGTTTACAGATAATTTGGTACTCGTACTCTTCCAATTTTAATCGCCAACGGGCAAGACTGCTCCCGGGGTCGTTTATCGAAAAGATCCACGTCAAGGGCCTATGATCGGTCACGAGTTTGAATTTCCTTCCGAAAAGATAGGGCCGAAAGTACTTTACGGCCCCGACAATTGCTAAAAGTTCTCTTTCTATGACCGAATAGTTTATTTCTACAGTATTCAGGGTCCAGGACGCTTATGCTGTGGGTAAGTCTTTATTAAGCGGACCTTGCGAAAGTACGGCGCCAATCGAGTACGCGCTTGCGTCTGTGGTAACGGCAAATTCTTCGGTGAAGTCAGGGTAGCGAATTATAGGGGCAGTAGTTAGAAGAATTTTACATTTTTTAAAAGATTCAATACAATCTTGGCTGAATAAAAAGGGAATATCCTTTTTAAGGAGGGTAGTAAGAGGTTTTACAATTTTTGCGAAGTTAGGTATAAAACGCCGATAGTAGCCAATCAAGCCTAAGAAGCTTTTTGTATCTTTTTGGTTTTTTAGCTGTGGGAATTTTTGAATGCACTCGGTTTTTTTCGGGTTAGGTTTTACTCCATCCTTTGTGATAACATGGCCTAAGTAGGCAGCTTCCTTACTAAGGAACTCACATTTATGAGGCTGAATTTTAAGGTTATATTCCCTTAAGCGGAAAAAGATTTCATTGAGACGTTCCATGTGTTCTTCGAGGGACGCGGAAAAGACAATAATGTCGTCCATGTAGACAAGACATCTTTCGTTTTGTATGCCGAACATAATTTGGTCCATTATGCGCTGGAATGTGATTGACAGAATTCGTAGTGTCCGTTGTCTACAGAGAAAGCAGTTTTTGGGATATCAGGGGAGTTAATTTCGATTTGGTGAAATCCGGAGACGTGGTCCAGGGGGTTGGCGATGTTGGGTAGTGAATATCTATCACCGATTGTTACTTCGTTTAATTTTTCGGTAATCAACGACTATGCGCCATTTTGCTTTACCGGTAGCGTCCGTTTTCTTTGGAACAACCCAGACGGGGCTGAACCAAGGGGATGCTGATTTTCAGTAAAACTTTTAGGTTTTTCGGGGTTATTAAACCTAATAGGGTAGGGGAATTTTCCGCTATTAGTGTCTGGATTAAAATTACTTTTATTAGTTAACAATGGATTGACAGGTCCATTTCCGTCAATATTTTTTGATATACTGGGTTGATCAGCGGCCAACCCGCTATCAACATTTAAAACAGGATTTGATTTATTTAAAAGATGAATGATAGGTTGATTCCTGTCAATATTTTTTGATTTACTGGGACAATCCGCTATCAACATGTGAAACAAGATTTGATTAATTTAAAAGATGATTGACATGTTGATTCCGGTCAATATTTTTTGATTTACTGGGTTGATCAGCGGCCCATCCGCTATCAACCTTTGATTTATAATAATTAGTCTCAGATTGCTGGCGGATGGACGGCCCGTCGCCAACAATATTTTCATTTGTGGATTCACTTAACTTCAACATTTTTATAGACTTAAAATTAGTAGAAAGAATTCAATTTTTCCAATCAGCGGAACATTCGCAATGCTCAAGAAAGTCTATGCCAAGGATTCCATCTAATTCTATGTCGAGATCGACCACGTAAACTTTATGCGGGTCATTTTTTTTAAACGGTAGCCAAGTAGAATTTTGTATTATAATGGGTTGGTTTGTTATTCCCTGGATAGTAAGGTTTTCGTTGGTTAGGTTAAAATTATTTAGTGTATGTGGTCTAATATTGGAAATAGCGGCTCCCGAATCTATTAAAAATTTGTATCGGTTTTGAGTATCGTTAATATGAAATAAACTATTGTATTTCGTGGCATAACTTTTGAGAATGTTAACGGTTAAATATCCATATTTTGGAATTGGTTGGTCAGGTTTTCTGGACTTGGTTCTATTGGGGCCAGGTTGTCAGATTCCTGACTCTCTTCGGGGTTTGGATGATAAGTCCGAGAGTTGGAGGCTTGGTTAGAGCTACTAGTTGCGCGATCATAATATTGGGTATTGGGATTGTTATCATTTTGTCTCTTAAAACACTCGTTTATTAGGTGCCCTCGTTTTTTTTTTTGCAATAGTTGCATGTCATTTGGCTTCTATTTGATGGATTTTGCGAAAAATTTTGGCTTCTAGTTATTGGAGGGTTCTGTGGGGTATTTTGGTATGTTTGAGTCGAGGGGCCGCCGCTGGGCGGTTCCCTAGGTGGGAAACGTCTAAAATTACTATTACTACTTTGGATAGGGGGCCTTGGTTTAGCCCGGTTAAGTCTTTGGGTTTCTAGGCACATTAACTGCGTTTCTTGATTCATCCGGGTGGCAGCTTCTATTAGGGAGTCCGCGTTGGAGGCCCGAACTATACCCCCTATTTTTGGATCTAAGCCTGTCAGAAGCATGTCTAGAATCTATTGTTAGCCTTTGGGCATACTTTTGATTAGGATTAAGATGTTGTCGGTTTATTGCTGCATGCAATTTTGAATTATGATTTTGGACTCTGTTAGTATAACTAAGGGCGGATTCATTAATGCCTTGCCTAACCAATTGGAGGTCGTGAATAAGATCCGAAAGATCTCTTGTCGCCAAAATGGGCGAGAAGAAGATCTTTGATTGAAGCCCACGTTACTAGACTTCTACTATTTACGAGTTGTGACGCGCGGCCGCGTAATTAGTTTTTTATGTGAACCATTAATAAAAATTGCTGTTGACCAACAGCGATTTGTTGTGCTGTATCGCACGCGGTGATGAACGAGTTGAGAAGTACTTGTCCCCCAGCGTACTCGGGGATTAGAGCGAAAATTTCTGCAAGTTTATAGGGTTCCAACAATTGTTGACTCGCTGAGAAGCCTTCTTGTTTTGTTACGGTTGGTTCTGGGTCAGACATTGTTTTTAGGTAATAGAAAAAGATCGTAAAACAAAATAAAAAGGACAGGAGGAAAGAGAAATAAAATAAAAAAATATATACGCTGTACCCGATAAAAATAAAGGGATTCGACTTACATTAGTGTCCTTTTTTTCCATTTGAACTCGCGCACTCGAACTGGAGCCGATTCAATCACTTTAAAGAGTAGGACTCACACGCTAGTTACTCCGTACCAACGCTAAGTGAATCCTACCGACTGCGCCTAATTTGTTATAACCCCGAATTGAAACTTGGGTTAAAAAAAAGGATTTTTAATAAAATTAAAAGAACGAGTTACTTAGTCTAGATTCTAAAATATAATGCTTCTATATAAAACAAAGTTAATCTTAAATACTAAATGGGACTGCTGAGATGACATTTCTCACGCCTCGAGGGCCTTCCACGGTGTTATTATATTGTTGCACTGCTGTCTCAGCAGTTTTGGGCACGCTTAAGTCTGGTACGTGCCTTATCGCTGTTTTGATATAGGTGGGTTCAGATATAGCAAGTATGCTATATATTATAATCAAATAACTATTTTAAAACTAATTTATCAAAAAAATTGTTAAACAAATGAAGACTGAATTTAGTCCATGAATTTTGGCGTTTTCGCCTGTGTGTTGCAACAAAGCACGTCGTAATTTACGCACTTCAAATTTTTAACAGTCCTTTCTTTCCTGTACATGAAATGTTTATATACAGCGAGGTATTTGCCTCTAGCACTTTTCATTATTTCGATCGACATGACGATTCGTACCAAACTGATTATTAATCAATCGATATAAATTTAAAAAAAAAAAACACACACACATAAATAACTTAAACACAGATGGGTACATTTAATAAACGTACCACTTTATCAATAAAAATACAAAACTAACCAAACCAAACTGCCATCAATCCCACGGAAAAACCCTTACATAAAATAAAAATAATTAATAAAAAATGGCGCGGTAAACGATTTTCGCTGTAAGTCATACGCGGTAAAGACCGTTCGCGGTAATGGACTGCGCGGTAATGGTCTTCGCGGTAATTTTTTCGCTGTAAAGTCCGGCGCCCAGAAAAACAGTAGTAAAGAATTTTTGAGTAATTTTATACCACAATTTTTTAATCTAAAAAAAATATTTTACCATGTCGTGTGGTTACACTTTCCCCGCCGTTTGGGGCAAGTGTAACCACGGCTGGCCCCAGACATATCAAAATACTACGAAGGTAAGTGTAACATAGTCCAAGAATTTAGCTTTTATAAAAAAAATCATTTTTATCTCTTAGCAAAAAAGATATAAACTTTATTGCAGATAATACCATTTCACTTCAAAAATTAAATAACTTATAAAAAAAACTATACTCAAGTTATTTAAAAACGCAGTTATACTTCCCAGCAAACACACCAGCAATGGGCCGGCAACGGCACTATGCCGTAAGCCGATAAAGAGTCATCGGTCCGTTGACGACATGCCATTACCGGCCCGGTAATGGAAGTGTCGCACAAGCCGATAACTGGCCGGTAATGGCAAGCCGATAACGGGCCGGTAATGCAAGCCGATAACGGGCCGGTAATGGCTAGCCGGCTTTTTTTTTCGAAAAATTTTGTTTTTTCATTTTATTTTTGTTTTTCACGAAAAGATCTTAAGATCTTTTATTATTTTTATTATTATTAAGTATTAAAAAAAATGGTTCGATGTTTTTTTTTATTTTTTAAAAAAAACCTTTGTAATGAACTATAGGGAAAAGTATTATTTTGTTGGAGGTTGGATCAGTATTTTACCATGGCATAAAAAAGAACGATAATATCGATCGTTTTAGAATATTATTCTGAATAAGTTTTTATATTTTAGTACCTACGGAACCTTAACGAGCTTCTTTCCCGCCCTGGGATCTTAAATGCGACTTAAATGCAAGTGAATTAATTGTTAATTTAGTATTTAATAAAAAAAATGTAATTACTTACTTTTTATCTTCAAAAATCATTATTAAGAGTAAATAAACCCATGCCACAGAAAATTTTCATTAATGAACTTTATCACTGACGCAGCAAAATCACAAGAGGCCAGTTTGAGTTGAAGCTCTCGGAGCATAGTTCTATCTCTTTCTAACTACTTGTTTTAAAAGAGATAGAACTATGCTCCGAGCGCTCCAAGCTTCAACTCAAACGGCCCTAAGAACACAACCCGCGCAAAACTTGCGCATGCGTCTTGACTTCTTCTCCTTCTACGCAAGATCATATTTTAAATTGGCGTTGTATCGTCGGCCACAGATCGGTCCTTTACAGGCTAGCCGATAATCGGCAAGCCAGCAATGGGCCAATAATTATTTATGCCGATTATCGTACGGTGGTTTGCTGGGTTACCCTAGGACCACCAGTTATACTTGCCTCTTCTATGGATTTAGGAGGGGCAAGTGTAACCAGTAATTTAAAATTTTAAGGCTTGGTCGTGAACAATTTTTGATTCCAAATATGGAATTCTGGTCAAAAACTACCCAATGACACAAAATATTTTAAATAAACCATAAAATTAAGGTTATAAAAAATCAAAAAAAGTAAACTGCCCGTCTAAGACAAGTTGTCCTATCTCTAAATTAGATGTTTTGAGATATGGCCTGTTTTATTGCTTTTGTTTGCATTTTTTGAAAACATGTTTATATAAATATGGCGTTGGGTTCTGCTTTATTTTAAATCAAAAATACGTGATATCCTTTGAAAAAAATAAATATATATGGGTCAAAATCAAATTTTTACTACTTTCTTGTCCCCACTCTAACAAAAAGTTATTCAATTTTTTTAAAGAATCTTACATATTCTAGTACTACTCAAATGATTTTATTTGAAAACTTAAAATAGAGTGTAATAAATATTTTATGTTGAGAGAAAATATTGGTTTAATAGTAATTTTTATCGAAATTTTGTTGTCCCCAGCAACATTTATATACATTTATATACATATTTATTTTATTTGTACAAAGTGTTGCATTATATTTACTTCTTTCTAATTATTTTTTAAAAGACACTTGATAGTGTTATTATTTTATAAACTAAGCAAAGCTTTTGAGATCCAACAAAAAAAGTTGGTATCAATAATAAGTTTGTCCCAAAAAATGGATGTCCATCTACGTGGCAAAACGTAGTCGTTTATTACATCACAATGAAAGGTATTATCACATATGTAATTATGCCCAAATAAACCCTATTTATAAAGTACTTAAATGTTAATGTTACTTTTCTTTTAATAACCCCACTTTTTTTATTGGGGAGAAATTTTCGAAAAAAAAAGGAGCGTACCTTTTTAAATGTCCATACCGTGGTTACAGTTTTTTTTCTAATTTTCAGACTATGGAATTTTAAAATTATTATCTTTTGGTTTTAAACAATTGGCCCAATGTTCTGATAAAATTTTTAAAAAAATAAATGAACATCTAATATTTTTTTTGAGTGGCTACTTTAAATGTCCATCTACGTGGTTAATGTCCGTATACGTGGCAAATTTGTATTTTATTTTCTTATTGTAATAAGTCGCTTACCACTTAACTTGGAAAAACGTACTTTACATCAAAAGAAAGCTTATACGGCTAGGACCCTTTGAGGCATAGGCACGAAAAGAGAAAAAATCTGAAAAATACAGTATATAACCAATTTTTTTGCGATAAAACGCTTAAAACTTATCGAATGCATAAAAAATATGTCACTGGATGAAAGCCTATATAATTACCTACAATAAATGTTATATGCATTTTTATGTTAATGTTAGGACTGTTTGTGGTGTTGGCACAGAAAAAAAAGTCGGAAAAATACAGTACAAATTTTATTTTTTTGTGATAACTCGATAACTACTCAACCCTATTAAAAAAAGTTGAGAACCAAATAAAAGCTTACCTAATTCTCTACAAAACATGTCCTATGCATTATTGTGCTACGGCTAGGATTATTTGACGTAGAGGCAAGAAAACGAAAAAAATAAAAAAAATACGGTACAGTTTAACTTGCAACTGACCATTTTCTTGAGGGAAAGTTGATGGGAAATTATTATTGTATTTTTCGGCTAATGTCCCTAAATTTTGCGGTATATTTTTAAGTTGTTTTAAAGCACTTTTGTTAAAATAAATTGCTAAAAAGAAGTAAATTTGATATTAAACCTATGTCCTATGAGTCCCCAGTGACAGAAGCCCCTGAGCCGGGCCTGATATTGTTTAAAAACTTATATAAGATTATTTTATATTTCTAAATTTCAGTTTAATTTAAAAAATAGCAAAAGTTACTGTTTACAGTTAACTTACCCCTAGGCCCTAGAGGTAACGACCCTTAAATCGGACCTGATAATCACTAAAAAAGTAATATGATAATTTTATATATCTAAATTAAAATTTTTGACATCAAATTTGGATATACCGACCACAAAAACACATAAATAATTTTTTTTTTGTTTAAAAGGTTCGGTCGCCATATTGGATTCGCCATTTAAAATTTTCAATTTTTGACATCAGATTCAGATTTTTTGACCCCAAAAACCCTATGTTAAGAAGTTTTGTTTAATTTTGATATTCGAATAATTTTTTTGAAAATTTTAACTTATATCTAGCCAAGTGCGCACCACAGTGCGCAAAAGTGGGTAAAGTTTGCGCCTACTATAAAAATTGTATTTCTTATTGCCTAATAAATACACATGTATAATTTTTTCCTTAGTAAGTTGTAATTTTGACCTTTTTTTCTGACTTGAAAAGAAGTACTTTTCTGATTTTAACCCATATATATTTGTCAGAAAAATTAATTGTCATACTAAATGCATTAAATGCATAGATAGAACAAATTTTGTTCTATCTGAGAAAGTTAGGACAAAATGATCTAAAAAGTCCAATCAAATTGATAAGATCTGTAAAGTTAGTCCTAGTTCTGACTTATTCGTCTAGTAAAGACTAGTTAGAACAATTTTATTTAGAAAAAATTGAAAATTTTCCACATAGGACAAACATCTTAGGCTAATTTTTAGGATTTGGGTTTTAGATAGGGGTCAAATTTTTTAATTCCACCTTCACATGTCAATCTCACCGATTTTCGACAAATTTGGTACACAAGTTCACTAATGCATTGTAACAACAAATGCAAAGTAAAAAAGCGTAAAAAAAATTTTCGCCGATTTATGGTCAAAACCAATAAATAATAAAATTTGTGAAATGCAACTTTTTCAAACTCTTTTATAAAATGTTTATTTTTTGTTAAAAATTGCTCAAAATTTGTAATATTCCTAACACGTAAATGCTTTATAAAATGTGCAAATTAAAAAAAAAATCGCATTTGGCTTTTCCTCTTCTTCTTTAAATATAAAATTGTCTCGCTTTTTAGGGTCACCTTCAATCCAAATTTTGAAAGGGGGCCCCTAATTTTTTTGGGATGTCAAATAAGGCAAACGAGGGCCCAAACATACCTCTATCGGTGGCATAAAATTTGTTCTGGTATTTTAAAATCTAAACTCTTTACGAGCCCCTTAAAAATAGCTAAAAATGGTAAAATAAAAAAAATTGTGAATTGACTTCTAATATTTTGTTATAAAATGTTTATTTTTTGTTAAAAATTACTCCAAGTTTGTGATATTACTAACTTAAATGCTTTATAAAGGAAAACGCGCAAATTAAAAAAAAATACATTTTGATCTTCTTTTTCTTTAAATATAAATTTTTCTCGCTTTTCAGGATGCGCATTCAATCCAAATTTTGAAAGGTAGCCCCTGTTTTATTTGACATTTCAAATAAGGCAAACGAGAGCCCAAACATACCTCTATCGGTGTTATAATTTTTTTTTCTGGTATATTGAGATCTACAAGCCCCTTAAAAATTGCTAAAAATTCTAAAATAATAAAATTTGTGAAACTCTTTTAATATTTTGATATAAAATGTTTATTTTTTATTAAAAATAGATAATATAAAATTTGTTTTGGTTTTCTGAGATCTAGACCCACTACCATCCCTTAGAAAATAGCTAAAAAATGGTAAAATTTAAAAATAAGCGCATTTTACCTATTCAAGAGCTATTTTCAATATATGTACCTTTATATTTACATTAAGTACAATATAATGTAAAGATGGGGTCTTTATTCCTTTTGAAAAGCATTTATCTTTGATATATTTTATTCATGGGACCAACCGACACTTGGAACAAATTAAATATTGTAACATTTAAAAATCAATTTTTTATATATTTTAAGAATTTAGGCTTAGTTCATGAATTGTGGCATACTTTTAGGGAATTTTCAATTTATTTCACAGATTTGCAATGAAACTGGCGTATATGCACATAGGGATCAAATGGTTATGGATCACAGATCTCATATACAGGGTGTATTTGAAATAGCGTAGGAAATTTTAACAGGTGATTCTACATGATAAAATATGACGAAAAGCTCCTATGTCTAAAAATGCGTCATAAGGCAGCTACGCCCCTTTGAAATTGGCTAAAAAAAATCGGTTTTTATTTAATAAGTCAGGAACCCTTTGAGATATATTAACGAGGTTTTGCACGTGAATTAATCCTAATAAGGCCCATCTTTGTATGTCATTTTCACGTACTTATTTAAACCAGGGGTGTGCGAAACGGGGGGCCTTATCAGTTTTTTGTCCCAAACTTTTTTCTGTGTAACTTTTTTGCAATTTTATTTTTGAAATATGATTCCTCAGGTCAAAATACATAAAAAAGGTACTCTTGTTGTAATACTGTAGGATTAACCGTTTTCAAGAAAAGTTCATTTGAAGGTGAAATTTCACGGTTCGAGGACGAAAAATTAAATACTAAAATGTCGAAAACCAAATTTTAGCCTAATCAATGACCATAGTGCAGTCAGCATTGTCTGAATCGCAAGGGAAATACCCTAGAATAATAGAAAAAACATTTTGTTTTGTGTATTCAAACATAAAAATAAAAGCAAAATTCATAACGTTAAAACAATTTACAAAAAAAGTTCTAGTCAAATAAACATTAAATTTAGTTAAAAAAATAAATATTTCTATTTTTTCTTTTCTTTTGCAGTAACTTAATTTGAGAGCGAGAGATCAAGAATTAATAATTTTTCTATTATTTTTTAAATATTAAATAGAAAAACAATCACAAATTGATTTAATTAATAAATAAATACAAAAATAAATTATTTATTCTTAAAGTACACAAAATACCTAAAGTCAATTTTAAAATATTTATTGTAAACAAAATAAAAATTACAATTAAAATAATATTACATTATGGTGACATCGTACATCCATGTATCTGAACTTCTAGACCTGAAACAAAAAAAAATATTAATAAATAAAAAAAAGAAATAATTATGTCCTATTGTCAATCAAGAGTTAAATAGGTAGCCAAACAGGCTTTACCTAAATTTAATAAAACAATTTTATAAATTAGTACCTTGTATTACATACAAATGTTTTTTCACTACTAGCTTTAGAACACACCATGGTATGTTCTATGGTACCATTATTTATCATGTTTTCAGACTGTAAAATCAATTTTCTTCACCTATAGCAATAATAATTTTTTCTCTCCTAGTAGGAGTAAATTTTATAAACAATTGATTTCTGCCACTTAAGATGTTTCAGTCCTTTGTGCAATTTTTACTAATTAAACCCAAGAAAATAGCTTGAAATTACTTTTTATTTATTAAATAAAATTAATTATAATTATTACCAATTAATATAATTAATAAGCTAAATATTATTACAAAAATTAAAATAAAAACTAAATTTTTAAATGTCAGTTGAAGGTATTTGTTTGAACAAATGTCATTGATCAAGGCTACTTGATTTTAATGAAAATTTCAAGAAATACAATTTCTGTTAATAATTTACTTTATTATTTAATTATTTAGGCTTTTTCAGGGCTAAATTATTAAATATGCATTAAAACAAACAAATTAAACAAAAACATTACATCAATAAACAAAATACACTGAACATTTTTCAACAGGAGAATACTCACTGTAGAACAATTAATTACTTGCTGTTTGTTTTAATGCATATTTAAAAATTTAGCCATGAAGAAGCCTAAATATTAGGTGAAACGTTGGCATGATTATGTAATGCAATAAAGTTTTTATTTGCTTCATTTCCGAGTGTTTATCACAAATAACCCTAAATAAATTTCAAGAAGCATCCCGTAGGAAATATTATTTTTATTATTTAAATAAAAATAGTTAGATAGTGCTAGTAGTGAAAAAACTAATATATAAACTATGGTAGAGAAGACTATTATAGCCCTGCACTCTATAAAAAATGTATTCTCTACCTTGGTTTGGACTTTTATAATATAATTACTATTTTCAAGCCAAGCATTCTAGTTTTAGAATTGTTAAACATCGTAGTATAAATTACATTATTATAAAATTAGTAGATTTATCAGATTGGATTGATTGAGTAAAGTCAATAGTCGGGTAGTCCCTATTGGGCAAAGTATACTAACAGTGACATCTCCCAAACCTAAAGGGGTAAGAAGAAGAGTCAAGTTTTATAAATAAGTGTTTCAATTACCCCAACCCCAGACCCTTATTCGTGACATGGTGGAGGCGAATTCTAGAAAGACTAAAAAAGGCGGATTGACACTAACGCGCAGCAAATGTTTATATGCCGAGGGTGAAGTTAAGCTATTGGGACACACAGATGAACAGAAACTGACAGTTATAAAAGAATTTCCGAGGCCAAATAACGTAACTGATATCCAAAGTTTCTTAGGGCTATGCCATTACTATAGAAAATTTATAAAAAACTTCTCTATTTTAGCAAAACCACTACATGAAGTTGCTAAGAAACAGCCTGGATTCAATCTGTACAAAATTTTTTTTTTAATAACCTACCTAACTTCCGGAATCCATTCGACAAAGTTATATGGCAGATTAGAAAAATGGACATGTCATCACGCTTTCTTCTTGCCGTTAGCGGCGTGCATAGTTGCGTTGAAAACTGTACGTTCGGCCACCTCCGTGGCCATTTGCTGTACTTGCGTTTTTGAGACAATTTCTTGTACGGCTCCTTTCAGCAACTGAAAACAAATTCGTTAGTATAAATTGATTTTTCCTGGGGAGAAAAAATAAGACAAAAAAATCTTTACGGGGTCTGCGGTTATTTTATGTACAAAAAAGAACCGCGCGGCACAATACGAGCCATTTTTTACATAAATACGGATACGTATTCGGTGGCGCATTAATTTCAAGCCGCCGCAAATTTCGAGCAAACAAACGAAATTTGGAAGTAAACATTTTGTATATGTCAATGTCAAACTATTACAAATTTCATCTTCGTCAAAATTGATTGTAAAACACTGGAAGTTATCATATAAAATTAAATAAACATCAAGGATTCGGAAAAGTCTCCCACTTTCCCCCAGATTCATCAGAAATTAAGAAAAGAATAGACCAGTTTTGCAGAAATTTTAAATGGCACTTGTCTTGTCAAAATTAATGGAGAGCCCCTAGCACAAGTTTTGTAACTTATTTGGGGCTCTCCATACTTTTGTAGAATAACATACATGAAATAAACAAATAAATAAAAATAAAACCCCTTCAATATAAACCTTAAATTTGGTATACATTTCGATATTAGTAAAAGTAACTTACATACATTTTCGTGAAAAACATTAAAAGTATCGGTGAAACTATTATTTTTTGGGTACGATATATTTCCAGGCTAATTTTGAAGCCTACATATAGAAATATGAAAAATGGCAGAATTAAAATATATACCGGGTGTTTCAGGAAGGTGGTTCACCCCCCTTAACTTTTTTTATTTTTTTTTAGATACCATCGTGAAATTTCCAGGAGTAGATTATATATAATTTAGGATTTTTTGACATACAGTGGGTTAGGCTAAATGTGACACCCAGGGTAATTGTGACATGTCCTGTTATAATTCTTCTAAACTAGTTTATATCCAATCCAACCCTGGCATTAGGTTTTTGACAGTATTAATTATTTCGCGTAAAATTTCGATGTAATTTAAACTTGTTTAGAAGAATTACACAGGACATGTCACAATTACCCTGGGTCACATTTAGCCTAACCCACTGCAGAATTTTTTTAGCAGTGTCGGTTTCGTGGAAAATGAATCGAACTTTCGATTTTTAAATGGAACACCCCGTATATATTTACATATTTTGATTCAGAAATAAACTCTGAGAACAAGCATAATATGCATATTATGTAACTTTTTGACAGGTCATGTCATTTTTTATTTAAATTTTTATTTTAAATCTAGAGTGTTTTATCAAAAGTGTGGTATCAAAATGTCCGCAAAGAAAATTCTCTTTCATTTTAACCTAATGAGCCACCCTCTTTCCGTATGAAAAAATGACTTATAGACCAAAGTATGATTTTGGAACTCTTAAGAGCCCACAAAATTTAGAGTTTTGGGAAAAAAATCAAAATAGTATTTTTCTTAAGATACTAGAACAAAAATTAAGCAAATAAGCTAATTCAAGGCACTCTAGATTTAAAACAAAAATTTAAATTAAAAATTACACGACCTGTTAAAAAATGACAAGTGACAAATGCTTGTTCTCAGAATTGATTTCTAAATCGAAATACGAAAAAATATACAATCTTCCATTTAAAAATTCAAAGTTCGATTCATTTCCGGCGAAACCGAAAGTGTCAAAAAAATTCCAACTATTACAAAAAATCTAAGTTATACATAATATAGCTCCTGCAAATTTCATGAACCTACCTAAAAAAATAAAAAACGTTAAGGGGGGTGAACCACCTTCCTGAAACACCCGGCTTACAAGTAAAGAGCACTAAGTCCAAAAACATGGTTTTGAGATATTGACAAATTTAACTTTCATTGTTGTTTTTTAATTTTTGTAATAATTGTTTTTGGAAAAAAAACTACCGAAAATTGCAATGACATAACATAATAATGTCCCATTTGCAGTTAAATAAAGAAAAATTGAAGTAGTTTAATTCAACTAAATTTGAAAAAAAAACATGGACTTAGTGCCTTTTACTTGTAGGCCCACGACGTCGGCTTACAAGTAAATAGCACTAAGTCAATAAAATAATATAAAAAACAACTATTTAAAATTAAAAGCCCAAGATGTTTACATAAATTTTCAAAAACTAGATTTTTAAAAGAAGGGTTTGGACTTTTTGATTGTTTAAAGAAATGTATTAGTATTAATTATATGAAACTGCTTACTATGCCAGAACTAAGACAGTTATCATCGGCTTTGCCGGCAAAGAAGAATCTTCTAAAGACAATAATTATAATGAATAATTATTAATGATAAAACACTTCATGGTGCAATTCTAAGGGCTGTTTTCCGAACTTGCCGCGAACTTTAGTTTTTTTATATTCTTGTTATTTATGTAGTAACCAAGGATTTAAGAGCAAAATTTAAAAAATTTATCAATCAGTCCTTTTTTATTTATATTTTTTTAAAATCTGCAGATTTTTTTATAAAAATCTGCCCTATTCAATTATTTGTCTATATCTGGCTATTTCTAATTATAATAAAAATATTATTATAAATAAAACAAAGATTGTTTAATTTTCTACAGAAAAGTAAATACCATTTTTTTAAATTCTTTTGCTGTTTTGTCATAATACGTGATTAAAGTTTAAAGTACATAAAACAAAAAAGTTCATCTTTATATTTATTAAAATAATAATATAATAAGCCTCCTTAGATAATTTTTAATAAATATAAAGATTAATTTATACTTTTTTGTTTTGCTTTAAACTTGAATCGCGTATTGTGACAAAACGGCAAAAGATTAAAAAAAATGGTATTTACTTTTTTTGTAGAAAATTAAGTCTTTATTTTATTTTTAATAATATTTTTATTGCATAATTATAAATAGCTAAGATATAGACAAATAATTAAACAGGTGCAGATTTTTATAAAAAAAATCTAAATTAAAAAAAAAACTAACCGTTAGATTTTTTTTAATTTTGCTCTTAAATTGTTGGTTATTACATAAATAATAAGAATATGAAGAAAAACTAAAGTTTGCCGCAAGTTCGGAAAACACCTCTCAGAAATGCACCGAGACTTTGAATTTAGCGTGAAGGCTTCAAATTTAGTTTTGAAATATTATCTGATAATAAAAAAACCAATGCAAATGAAAATTAAATTATTACCTACACATCGTACACGTAAAAAGCATTGTCATTTTACAGGTAAAGTTCTGTTTCTCTGTTCTGTCTCTATTCCATCAACTTTAACATAGCAAAATTTGAATACGTTTGACAGTACAATAAATAACGCGATATTGTATCATATAAATGATTCAAGCAATCAAATTTTATAAATTAACTCTTTTTAGAAAGTCGCTTAGTGCAGAAACATTTGAAATAATCTACAAGTAAAACGCAATAAGTGCACTAAGTGACTTAGTGCCTATTGCCACATAAAATTTTAATCAAAATCAAATTGGTGCGTTTTGTATAGTGGGTAACTCCCTTGGCAGTCCACCTAGAAGTTAGTTTGGTTACCCTATACATAGATCATCAAAAATGAATTACAGTGCCATTAAAATCCCATTTTAGCAAAAAAGTGACTTAGTGCCTTGGCACATGGAAAACTATTTTATTATTTATTTTAGGAAAAAAAGTCATTCCTCATAAAAAGTTTTACATGCAATCATCAGATATCAAATTTTATCAGCCGTATACGAGGTTTGTCAAAAAATATGATTTTTGCTCAAGAGTAAAGTACTTTTATTTAATTTATATAATTATTCTAGCATTTTTGGTTTTTACCCGATGTCCGACCTAATACATAGACTCGTTCCATAGTGCGTCACCGACATGTCGGTGTTGGTGTCGATGTTTTGTTTCTTTAATAACTTTTTACCAAATTGACGTAGACACTTGAAATTTGAAATATAAGCCTATGGTGACTATTCAAACATGACATACATAAAAATTCCAAAAAATACTAGCCGTGAAGTCCAAAACAGGCACATGATATTCTTTTGTTTTTAAAAACCTTTAGACAGGATTGACTTAGAGACTTAAAATTTAAAATATAAGCTTATGGTGACTATTTAAACAGATTTTACCTAAAAAATGCTTATTCTTCTAAATATTGAATGGATCATCGTAGGGATTTTAAAATTGGTATGTAATGACAATTGAAAATCGACGATAACAACAAAAAAACAAGATGGCCGATCTGTCAAATTTACATTTTTTTTAATGGAAACATGGAATTTGGTATAAGAGGACTGAAAATCGACAAAATGAAAAAAGGTGAAATCTTAAAAGGAGGCGCGCCGTGCCGACTTTGACGTTCACCCCTAACATAAAAAAAATACATTTTTGAAGTAAAAACTTCTTTAGGTTTGTTGAGCGATTTTTGGTAGGCGAAAATATTATGGGTTCATAGTTTTAAGTTTTCACTTCTTTCGGCAGTCCCGATGACTGCCCATGACTTTTTTATATTTACAAATACGCTTTACAGTTTTTGAACGAGGTACGTACATTTTTAAGTCAACGTAAAATTTATTAATATTTTATTTTAAATTTTATAATATTAGTAATAATAATAATAATAATAATAATAATAATTTATTCTAATGATTTCTAATTGCGGGGGACATTTTCCATAAGGAATGTACGTGGTCCTTTATTTTAATTAAATATAACTAATTTATATGATTCGTTTTAAATTTAAACCAGCAAAAATTCGTACAACAGAATAAACAAATGAATTATGAATTACTCAAAAATAATCAAATATAATTGCCGACTCGAAATATGGCTTGTGTTATAACTGGATAGAAAGGTTGGTTAAATTTCGATCATGACTGTCGTAAGTAAACTAGCTTACTTATACAGCGCTCTAGATAAGAGTGGCATTAAGGCACTCTAGAATACTAAAAATTATTAACATGCATATAAAATAATAGTATATTAAAGTACTAGTTTCATAACATACGTTTTTAGCGCACGAGTACAAGTTTAGAAAACGAGCCGCTTGCGGCGAGTTTTCTAAAGTACTAGTGCTCTAAAAACGTGTTATGAAACGAGTGCTTTATACAGTTTTTTCTATTTTGCTCTAAAATTTAAAAAACTTACATTTAAACTGATGACTGATTTTGGGATTTTGGTTTTGGGTTGGCATTACAGTTTACACTATGTTTAAAATTCTAAGAACAAATGATATTTTGATATATTTTACAGTCATCTCTCCTTTTTTCACTGCAATTAACCAGTCCACAATTTTAACACGGCAAAAATAACCCAAACACAAAATTTTGTAAAATATTAAACTTTAAATCGACATTGACATTTGCACGCAAAACGTCAAGAGATAGGATTTTGTATTTTGCCAACCCAAAAGAACAAAAAGTACAGACTTTTTATGGGCCTATAAGAACACGCAAAATACGTGTGATCATGAGCTTATAAGAGTCGTAAAATAGAAAAAGTAAAAATCAAAACATATATGTGGCTTGGTTCTAAAAGGGCCAATTTTAAAAAAATTTTGAACGGATACACTAAGTTTTAGCAGTTTAACAGAAATATTTTTTGAAAACACACGTCGGCCCTTGCGCTTAATAAAATAAATGTAGACTATTTATCTCACAAGCACTGACACTGGCTTTTTTAGGTTACATAGATCTGAAAAAAATTAGTTCGTCGGTAAAACTCAAAGAACTTTTACATCAAGAAGTAATTTCAGACCAATGTTTATGAATGTGTCATCTTTTTGTTTGTGTTATTTACTAATAGAAACGCGATCAGCTTTGTGGTGTAAAATGTAGATGTCGCTAGTCGGGCTACCTAGTAGCGATTTTGCGTAGTTTCCACCTTATCATGAATTCAAATCATTATACTTAAATTAAAAATGTAAAAAACTTTATTGTGTATACTATAATTATGTTTAATAATATAGTATATTTAAATCTATTAAAATTAAACTTAGTTCATATAAAACTCATATAGAACTAATATTTCTTAAAATTTACAAAATATCCAAAGTATATGTTTCCAATCGGCAACACTGTACCCCTGTCAGTCATTTTACGACATTAGACTTTTCTCTCTCTTTACGCGTACTAAGTGTAAACAGTAGTCACTCCCCACCAGCCCCTCACCGTAGTTGGTTCACGCTTCAAACAAAGCATACGGTAGATTTCATCATGCTCATTCTTGAGGTAAAAGTTCTTTGGTAAAACTCAAAATACGGAAAAAGCGACATTGGCCCTATTAGAACCAAGCCACAGATATAATGCATTTTAATAAAGAGTGCTTCATGCAACACGTTGATATACATACGCTTCCTTAATTTTCGCTTTTTGAAATAGGCATGCTATAAAGTTGTTAGAGAAAATAGTTAATATTAATAATATATTTTTGGTAATTCAGATATATAGGTAATTAGATATGCTAAAAAAATACTTACATTTTCCCAGACAAAGTTGGCTATCTCATCTAGTTTTAATCCAACATCCCTCATTTCACCACTGTAACTGCAAAATAAATAAATAAATATACACGGTGTACTTGAAATAGTGTCCTAAATTTTTAGGGGCTACATCAGAAAATATGATAAAAAGTTCCTATAATATCGCACTATGAGTACAAGACCACCATAACTCAAAAATAAATGATCTGAGAAAATGGCGTTTGAAGTTTTCAGATTTTTTGTTTTACGGTTTTTTAATTACCATCAGTTAAATTTTTATTTATTTGGATTTCGTGATTTTTTAAATCCTCATTTATGACCTTTTCTTTAGTTATTTTGCAAAATTTTATTGACAAAATGTAAGAAATTGTCAGAAAATAGAGTTATGTTGTCATTGCACTAACTTTATTGGTGATATTGTGGAAAATTTGCCAAACAAGGCACCTTAACGGTGGGTTTCTTGAAACCATTTAACAAAGCATTAGCTAATCAGACACTTGAAATGTGACAAATTGCTTTGGAATGACATTATATGTTGTACAAAATGACTCTAAACGTCTATCAGATTTATTAGGGATTTAACGTTTCCAGAAACCGACTAGTCGACTGTAAGTGCAATAAAAACGTTTAGCACCTGTTATTTACAGTATTATATTTTCGGTCATTGCACAAAAATATATTTAAAATTAATAATGGTCGAGAATATATTTAAGTATTATTATTATTCACAGCGCCTGCGCTAGAATAATATTATACACAGTGATCCCCGGATATGATTAGGTTTTAAAGAAAGGGCATCAGAAACAAACAATGGATCTTGGTAGTACAGGGTATGGGCATCACAGATCCATTATCAGTTAAATCGCGTTTGCATATCTTTGAAAGATATTGGTAAAAACTCTTCAGGAGGCATCACGGTCAACACCAACTACTTAAAAGAAAAACTAATAATCGATTCTTATAGTATTTTTTGTATAGATAATAACAGCGTTTGGCAAATTTACCTATCGTTTTTAATTTTTGAGAAAAAAGCATTAAACTACTATTTTAGTGCGATTGTTGGACTGGTATAATACATTTACTTTAGTGACTATTAAAACGTAACTAGACCAAAATAATAGCCCGAATATAGAAGTATAATAGCAAATTTAATCAAACTTTATCCTATTTACTTTAAAGACAATATTTCTATATCAATTTTTACCACCTCAGGGTGCTTTAAGTTGACCAGTATATTATATCCTTCACATTTTGACTTTCTTGTCTATATTTAGTTAAACATATGAACTACAGTGGTTCTAAAACAATTTTAGGATTGCTAAAGGGTAAGACCGATATCATAGTGCACACTATGATAATTATAATTATTAAAGTCTTTGCATGCTTAGCAAGTTTGCTATGATTCCAGGAATTATAGTGTTTGGAGTCGCTCAGGTTAAATATTCTTATCTTACACGTGTTAGGTATATATTAGTATTATAACGACTAAAAAGAATAAAAAATTATAAAACAATTTAAAAACACGATTTTATTGAAAATTATTTATTTAAATTCTTTTTCTTGTTCTTTATCAAATATATTATATTATAATTTTTTAGTATTTCTTATTGTAATTTTAATGTATTTCATATTTTATACTTGTTTTTATATTTAACTATTATTTTTTTATTAAACATTGCCCTGAAGAAGCCCCAGCAATAAGGGCGAAACGTTGGCCTTATAATTTTTAAGTGTTTTTAATTGTGTTCTTAAAAGCAAGCCTTCCAACTAATATTGTAAATTATTGTAAATAAATGCACTAAAAAGTAAAAATTTAAAGCCAAAACGTCAACTTGACTTCTTCAAACTAAAGATATAAATATACTTTACTTCAAGCAAGGAATTAATTCATAACACCTTAAAAAAAATAATTAAGCATTTCTTCACTATCCCTAAAACCACAGTTTAAATTTATTTTATTTATAAAGAGAAAAAAAATCTAGTTTAAAATTGTTTTGGAACTACTGCAGTAAAAAGTTTACATTGACAATTAAGTCAAAATTTGAAATATATCATCACTCAAGATGTAAAATGTCGTATTTTAAATTTTACTTTGTTGTTCTAAATTGTAAGAAACATAAATGAAATTACATTAAATTTCACGCTTTACGCAGTGTAGAGCTTAATGTCCACTCTATTCAGAGACCTTACTGAATTGTGACGTTTTATTAAAATGCCACAATTTAGCACCAAAATAAAATAAATTAAAATTTAACATACGACCTTTTTATTTTGAGTGAAGATATTATACACTGGCCACCTTAAAGTATCCCGTAACGTTAAAACATTGCTATAGAAAGACTTTCTTTCGGGCAGTAGGATTAAAATTCTTTATATTTGCTATTACACTTTTAAACATAACTATTTTAGCTGTTATTTAAAAGCAGTCATGTTCTAATATTCACTGAAATATAGTTTTTATGCCAGTCGAAAAATTGTACTAAAATCATGGTTTATTGCGTTTTCCTCAAAATCGGCAAAAGATAGGTAAATTTTTTAATCATTGTTAGAATCTGCGCGAAAATTACTATTAGAATAAATTTTAATTTTTCTTTTAAGTAGTTGGTGTTGATCGGGATTCCTCCTGAAGAGTTTTTACCAATATCTTTCAAAGATATGCAAACGCGATTTAACTGTTAATGGATCTATGATGTCCATACCCTGTACTAGCAAGATCCGTTGTTTGTTTCTGATGCCCTTTCTTTAAAACCTAATCATATCCGGGGATCACTGTGTATAGGGTAGTTTCGAATTTTCAAAAAATTTCAAAAATTATCCTGGATATAAGTTTGTCTCATGAAAAAATAAGCAACTTTTTTTTTAATATCCGTCCGTCTCATGGTGGTTTAAATAACTTTTTGCGGCCAAAACTCGGAAAAAGCCTTTTTAGGGGTCAAAATTTTAAAATTCAAAATGGCGGATCCAAGATGGCGGAACTTTTTTTGTTCTTTTTTTTTAATTGGTAGTCATGTTTTTTTTAGGTTGTTGAAAATGAATCTGTCATTAAAACTCAAAAATTCAAAATGACGGATTCAGAGTAGAATCGATTTTTAAAATTTGTTGAACGATTTTTATGAAAATAATTATTGAGGGTGATTTAGGATCGGGGAATACAGATTTCATGTTGGCCTATTTTTGCACCAAATTGTGTTAAAAAGTGACATTTTCTTGTACATTTTTAGATTCAGGTGCAAAAAGTCTTTATAAAACAGTATATAAAAAAGACACATTGGTAATAGCTTTGCTTATAAAATTTCTTATTCAATCTAATATAACTTTTGACCCAGATAATATATTCGACAAAAATACAGTATAATTTTAAAACATAGAAACTTAATTAAAAGAAATATTAAATGGAATCAAAATTAGTTTTAAATCCCACACCAAAACATACCCCTCATTAACTCACCCCCTTGGAACTATTTAAAAGCAATGTGAATTGTAAAGTTTAACGATACACTTTGTATTTACCTTTAGCTTAAAATAAAAAAAAAAATATGGTTGGAGTTACGATTTCTTACTCAGATTTTAACTTCGTTTTTTACAATAATAAAAACATGATCAAAAAAAAAATAAAAACAAAATACACAAAAATAAAGTCAATCCGAAGTTAGTTGACCAGTTGACCAGAAAGACCTTAAAGATTTAATCCACTTTATTCCAGGTATTTTATTAACCCCCTTATTGTATTTTAATCCAGACTTTGTTAATAAGCTTAATCCTTTTTTTAATTTTTTGCATATAAAGTGTAAAAATTCCTCTGTAACATTCAATAGTTGTTTTTCGTTTGAGAGAAAAGTAAACGTATTAAACAACTAGTCAATGTTACATCATCATCATGGGGGTGAGTTAATGAGGGATGTGTTTTGGTGTAGGATTTAAAAGTACTTTTAAACCCATTTAATATTTTTTTAAATTAAGTTTTTATGTTTTAAAATTATATTATATTTTTTTCATGTATTTTTGTGGAAAAGTAATATACGGCACGGCGGGCTTGGATCAACTTTAAAACAAAAGTCCTTGCACCGATGGGAGTTTTTTATAAATATCTTGTACTACGATGTTTCACCAGTATTTATTTTCAATATAAAAATAATCGGTAGAGGGATTCGTGAGATAAATCAAATTTAATTTTTTAGTGTATGTTTAATGTTTATTACGGATATTAAAAGAGTTTATTTTTGTAAGCAATTTTGTAGAATATCTTTGTTTATATTTTCATTTGTTTCTAAATTATTTAAAATCAAAATTGACAAAACTCATTTTTTAATCAAGTAACCTGTTGTAACCTGTTGATATATTAAAAAAAAAAATAAAATTAGCTTAACGCCATCTACGAATTGTATGTTAGAAAATTACCACAAAATGGATCTAACTTAGGACCAACGGCAACTTAATTTTACTCAATAGATATTGTGTTCTGGTGCTTAGAGCCATTTTGTGGTAATTTTCTAACATAAAATTTGTAGATGTCGTTAAGCTAATTTTAAATTATTTTATTTTTTTTTAATATCATAGGTTTCAACAGGTTACTTGATTAAAAAATGAGTTTTGTTAATTTATAGGGAATTTTGGCCCTCGGTGAAATTCGCTAAATTTTTTATATGTTTTAGTTTATACTTTTTTAAAAGGAATTAGGAACGTTTCAAGCACTTTGTATGTACAGTTTTTTTTCTATAAGGAAAATAAAAAAATATTTTTGCCCTACACTCCTCATAAAAATATTTTTCTAGTAGGCATTGTTTCGTTTGACAACTTGTCAGTGAAGGATATTCTGACGTATTTTTGAAGTTTTTTAGGCTAAATTGTCAGTTTTATTGGGAAAAAGTAATGAAATACATATTGAAATTGGACAGAATAATTAAATAAGATGAAGAAAAGTGCAACAGAAATACTTCTTAAGGACTAAATTAGTGAAATACGTGAAATAAGTTATTTGCTAACCTGGTAAAAAGTACTAAAACGTATATAAAATTGAACTAAAGAATGAAATAAGAAGAAAAGAATAATAGAAATACGTTTTAAGGGAATCGTTTGTAAAATAATAAGCAATTTTAATGCCAAAAGTGTATCCCTTATTTTTTGTACGGCAAAAAAAAACAATTATTTCAAAAAAAAACTAAGTTGAAAGTGAAATACTGTGTTTCTGCATAGAATAAATTATCCAATATAACTATCATACCGAGGGCTTCATAACAGGGCTGTATCAACCGTGTTAACATGTAGCAGATATGCCCCTTTGCTATGAAGCCCTCGATATGATTTTAAATATGAACACTAAAAAAAAGGATCCATGAATCAAGAAAATGCATCTTTCGATTATATTTTAAGCCAAATTCTCTTATTTTTGGACTAGCATTTCTTATGAACCTAATAACTGGCGCGGGTCTTTGAATGGAAATCCGCGCTCTTCATTTAAGATGTTAGCCTTAAAATAAGAGAATATGGTGTTGTACTTATCAAAAGACATGTGTCCTGAATTCAATTCTTTTTCACAGTATTACATTAGGACATTTTTATAAAAAAATAAATAAAATGTTTTCATTTCCTCCCATTCGGGGCATCTGCTGTTGACCACCTTGACGGTTGCATACAAAGCAATTTACTTGAAAAAAGGCTCTAAAAGCCATGCTAAATTAATTTTATATTACTAATAATATATAAAAAAATTGACAGACATCAGTTTGACTTATACCAATCAAGCTTTTTTCTTAATCATTAAGCTAATTAAACTTATTTTTATGAGGAGTTTGGGGCAAAAATATTTTTTTATTTTCGTTATAGAAAAAAAACTGTACATACAAAGTGCTTGAAACGTTCCTAATTCCTTTTTAAAAAGCATAAACTAAAACATATAAAAAATTTAGCGAATTTCACCGAGGGCCAAAATTCCCTATAAATTGTGCCATGTCCTTTCTTGAATAAATAAATTCTTTCGATATCCGTAATAAAAATTACACTGAAAAAAATATAAAAACAAATTAAATTCGATTTATCTCACGAATCCCTCTACCTATTATTTTTATATTGACAATAAATACTCGTGAGACATCGTAGAAGAGATTTATGAAAAAATCCAATCGGTGCAAGGACTTTTGTTTTAAAGTTGATCCAAGCCCGCCGTGTGCGGCTATGTAGAGAATATTATTTATGGAATTTAAACTACACTGCCGCACATTAAATTCCGGACACCTAAAAAATTGACATTTTTTAAAATCAAATATTTCTAAAAGCTTAAACATACTCTACTTTTGTTTGTTTTAAGAATGATTTAATTTTTTTTTTCGTATTAACAGCAACAAATAATGTATGTTTTTTAACCCATCTTCTAGGACTTGCATGGTACGCCACTGCAACTGTTTATCAAATTATTAAAGTCTTTCTTATTGCCGCAGTTTTAATGAATATTTTCTTTTTTATTTTTTTACATTTTTTACTTCTGGTTTAGGAGATATCAGGATTTTCCTGGAAGTTGTAATTTTTTCAGTTAACTTATCTAAATCTAAATCCGTTTACAACAAAATAAACAAAACCATGACTACCAATTAAAAAAATTCACTAAAAAAATGCACAAAAAAAAACAAAAAAAAAGTTTCGCTATCTTGAATTTTTAAATTTTGACCTCATATTTGAAATCAGCGATCCCAAAAACCCCTAAAAAGACTTTTTTCCGAGTTTTGGCCGCAAAAAGTCATTTTAAATCCACTGAGCGTCTGTCCGATTCACGATTTTTGTAGATACAATAAGTCAAGAACGAATAATCCGATCGACTTGAAATTTTCAGGAAAAATCAAGTTCTATGAGGGAAAGATCCCTCATGTTTTTGAAAGTACCCCCCAAAAACCAACAAATTATGGGGGGTTAAAATTTAAAAAAAAAATCGAAAAACAAGAAGAAAATTCCGATTAACGTAACTTTTTCAGGAAAAATTACTTTTATTTGGACTTTTTGGACTGGGTCAATTCTAACCAGTTTTGAAAGTAATCCCCATAAAAACATAAAAGTTATGGGGGTTAAACTTAAAAAAAAATAACAATATTATTATTTTGATTAGGAAAATTATTTTAAGGAAAAATTCAATAGTAACACTTCTGTTATTTATAGGACATTTTGTCGATTTAGAGATATGCTGGTATTGTATTATTAAAGATAGCATCTAGTAAGTAAGTAAGTAACAATATAATAGAGCAAAAATCTCAAAATCGAAAAATTGTGGCTAAGAAATTCGGTATTTATTTAATAACTCAGGAACTCATGTCGTATTGGGAATCTGATGAGGTCACGCCTAAAATAGTACGATTCTTAAGCAAAGCGTACTTTTAGGGGTTAAAAATAGTTGAATAATTATTGTTGAATTATTAATTTTTTTGAGTATTTACTCATTCTATTTTTAGCTTACCTTATGTAGGCCCAAAGAGATAACGTCATTAAACAAGCAATCATTCCTAAATGGAAAATATTTGCTATACTGTAAATTCCTATTAATCCGAATATTCCGGACATTAGATAACACAGAACGCATAGGCCAAAAAACACGCCAGGAGTCCGGGCTGCCTTGAAAATATTCTTGCCTTCATTGTGTGCCTTGAATTGATGAAATGTTTCTTCAATGTCCTAAAAACAGATAAAAATGTTAAGCATGCCTGACAAATAGAAAAACTTCGCATTCCATTATACCGGGTGTTTCAGGAAGGTGGTTCACCCCCTTAACTTTTTTACTTTTTTATGTAGGATCGTAAAATTTGCAGGAGCTATATTATGTATAATTTAGGATTTTTTGACATGGTTATAAATTTTTTGGCACATCCGGTTTTACCGGAAATTAATCAACTTTCGATTTTTAAATGGAACACCCTGTATATTTTTATATATTTCGATTTAAAAATCAATTCTGAGAACAAGCATGTGCCACTTGTCAATTTTTGACAGGTCATGTCATTTTTTATTTAAATTTTTATTTTAAATCTAAAGGGCCTTAAATTAGCTTATTCGCTTAATTGTTGGTCTAGTATCTTCAGAAAAATACTATCTTGATTTTTTCCCAAAACTCTAAATGTGGTGGGCTCTTAACCCCTTCCGCTCCAGCCGGTTTTTCAGGTCCCCACACCAGATTAAAATGTATATGGAAAATTCCGTAAACAAATATCCAACTGTGGATATTGTGGTATATTTTGCTATACCTACAAATATCCATACGTGGGTACGATGGAGCGGAAGGGGTTAAAGGTTCGAAAATCATACTTTGATCCATACGTCATTTTTTCAAATGGAAAGAGGGTGGCTCATTAGGTTAAAATGAAAGAGAAATTTCTTGCGAACATTTTGATACCACACATGAATAGTTTATTTGGAAGAACTAAAAAAATACATGATCTGTCAAAATTTGACAAGTGACACATTTTTGTTCTTAGAATTGATTTCTGAATCAAAATATGTAACAATATAAAGGGTGTTCCAATTAAAAATCGAAAGTTACATTCATTTCCGGCAAAACCGGAAGTGCCAAAAAATTTCTAACTATCTCAAAAAGTTTTAAATTATACATAATAAGCTTATGCAAATTTAAAGATCCTACATAAAAAAGTAAAAAAGTTAAGTGGAACCACCTTCCTGAAACACCCGGTATACTCTTCACAGTTGGTATTATGGTTATCTTTCAATATCCTTTGGTCAGTTTATATAGTTTTAGAAATGAATAAATAAATACCGGCACTCTGCAAAGCTACTGAGTCGTAGTTTTTCGTGCGCGGTTCAGATTTATTGTTCGGAGTTTTTTTTTGGGCAGTTTTGAAAATACAAAATAGTAGCCAGCACCGGCGAATAGGTACCATAAATGCGAGTGGCAGCGAACGTGTTAATGTCATTATATATAGGGTCCCTACGAAGAGTGACGTTTGTTACTCCGAAAGAATTTAAATTTTGTTATATTGGCAGCAGTTAGATTAAAGGCTGTGTTACTAAACTAGTATGTACATGTCAAAAAATGTACCAATGTCATTAGAAATTTATAAACAAATACCATTTATTTTATAAAAATATATTTAGTAACGTTTAACGTGACCCATTTATACTTAAATATTAGAAAAAGAATAGCTGCCCATTTAAAAATGGTAGGGAAGTTCAAGATGAGCAATTTATATATAAAACTACCATGGATGATCTTCTTTTGCTTGAAAACGTGTTACTTCCAAACTAAGCAATGCAGAGAAATTAATCAAAAACCAGAAGCTTTTTCTTTTTTCCAAGTTAAAGTACATTCTGTTTTACATGTTTGAATTTAATTCCAGTGCTCTAAAAATACGTAAAAATAGTACAAAAAACTGAAACCTCTTATTGAATCTTTCGTGACTATAAACTTAAAAAATTATAAACCTATGGGATGTAAGCTAAAAGAGCAACTTTCCAAAATAAAATGCAGTAGATTAAATAGTTCTAAGGCTATCCAGTAAAAAAATCAATTAAGATTGGTATAGAAATTCGTATACGATTTTTATACGAGTCTAGTTGAAATTTCATACATGTATACGAAATTTCAACTAGATTCGTATAAAATACGTATACTTATTTAGTACGGAATTAAAACA
This sequence comes from Brachypterus glaber, assembly GCA_958510825.1. Taxonomy (NCBI): domain Eukaryota; kingdom Metazoa; phylum Arthropoda; class Insecta; order Coleoptera; family Kateretidae; genus Brachypterus; species Brachypterus glaber. The sequence goes on along the minus strand of OY294045.1, from coordinate 30,769,193 downwards.
CATTTGTGCGAAATTTCGTATACGTTTTCTGAACGAATTTATATGAAATTTCATATTTTTTATACGAGTCTAGTTGAAATTTCATATACGAAATTTAAAGATTCGTATCTGAATGAATTTATACGAAATTTCGTATGCGATTTATATATGTGGATCAATGGTTTTAAACAAACACACACACATTTTTGCTTGTATCTTGAAAACGCGAAGAGATATAAAAAAAAAAACGAAAAAATCGACCCCCCTAGAGACTTTACACACAAATCTATTTTCAACAACTTAAGGACACCGAAAGTGAGGAAACCAGAAGTTAGGAAACCGGAAGGCTCCAGATAACTTGGTAGAAAATAACATGTGGCCACACCTATAGCATAAGAATTTTCGCCTTAAAACTCTAATTAAGTCAATATAAATCTGCTTTAACTTTTCGTATAAAAACATATACAATTCATATATGAAATTTCGTATAAAAACATAGAAATTATATATGAAATTTCGCATAAAAACATATAGAAATCATATATGAAATTTCGTATAAAAACATAGAAAACATATATGAAATTTCGTAAAAAACATGCTATGTATTTCGTAAAAAAACGTATAAAAGACATACGTATTTTCATATTAAAACGCAACAATCTAACTTATATGAAAATTCGTATAAAAACATATAGGAATCATATATGAAATTTCGTAAAAAAACGTATAAAAGACATATACGTATTTTCATATTAAAACGCAACAATTTAACTCATATGAAAATTCGTATAAAAACATAAAAATCATATATGAAATCTCGTATAAAAACATACTATGTAATTTCGTACAAAAACGCATAAAAGACATACAGAGCGGTCCAAAATTCACCCCCCCCCTCTTAACTTTTTAACCAGTTGAGATATCGACTTCAAATTTGGAACTTTTAAATAAGACAACTTAAACTATCTTTTAGCATATATTTAATACTTTCAGCTATTAAAATGTGGGCAGGGGGCACATTTTTTTAAATGGAAAGGGGGTCGTGTAATACATCATTTTAAAGCTTATAAAGTTCTCCATTTAACACCATATTTTTAAATTAAAAAAAAAATTTGGGTTTAAAATGGGTTTGAAAATGGGTATTAATGTCAAAATTCGTCTAAAAAAAAACAAACAAATAATTTTTTAAAAATGCCTAATTTCATCATAAAAAAATGTTAATTATACTTTTAAACTAATTTTAGTTGACATAAATAAATATCCCCCCATGTCCCCCTGCCCACATTTTAAGAGCTGAAAATATCAAATATATGCTAAAAGATAGTTTAAGTTGTCTTATTTAAGAATTCTAAATTTGAAGTCGATATCTCAACTCGTTCAAAAGTTAAAGGGGGGGGGGGGTAGTGACTTTTGGACCGCACTGTATACGAATTTTCATAACAAAACGTATAAACATATAAAATTCGCATAGACATATAGAAATCAATTACATTTCGTATACGAATTTTATACGAATCCTAATTAATTTTTTTACAGGGTATTTGACAGACTTGGACCAAATTTAAGGTGAGCCACTTTTCTGAGTTCAGTGTAATAAGTATAGTTATACAGTACAGTTATATGTAATTATTCTTGTAATAAAATATTGTTCTGATTGAAATTTTATTTAAAATTAAATAAAAAATTACTATGTTGACTACGGTAGAAGTCAAAAGCAAGCTGCCGCTGGATGGAGTGACCGATAATACCAACATGACATAGTAGGTGACTTTTCGGAGTAACGGGCCCCACTCATTAAATATGTCTTTCTGATAAAAACTGTACTCGGTTCTGCAGAAACCAAGTGAAGTGTAGTACCTATCCTAAAAACCTACCAATACAGTTCTCTAATCATAGGGCAAAATTATCATTATTCCCTCAAAGTAACTTTTGATCTATTAAACCAATTTAAATAAATTTTGTATCTTTTTACTTTTTTTCCATACAAAACTGTCAACATGCAAAAAGTTATTTTTCAACAAAATCTGTTAATGATAAATATTTAATGTTACAATCTGTTGTTATTGTTAAATATTTAAATATGCGTTAAAACGCAAAACTTACCATATCCAGTCTTTCTTTGTATTTGAGACTAAATTCCTCGCCTCCCATCTTTTTTTTGTTGTCAAACTGACTTAAGGCCTTTTCTTTGAATTTTTTGTGTTCTTGGTCTATACATTCCTCGTTGATGTATGGTTTGTTGCCGCCACAGATGTCTTCCATCAGTTGTATGTACATATCTTTTGCGTCAGCGACAGCAGACAAGTTGTTGGCCTCCGCAGTGGCCTGAAAACAGTTAATGCAGATAATAATGTAATCTTTGAGTTACGCGTAAGCCCTATAGTTATGTGGGGCCGGATTTAGGCAATGTTTTTTGGGGGGGTGTGACTGGTCCCGAACAGCACACTTCATGCTCAGAATATTCTTTAATTATTCGATTGAGAATATTTTTAGAATAATTCTTTAGATACGCTATCATTATGCTTAGGCTATGCTATAAAAATTGCACTATCTAAAGACGTGCTTAGGGCATCCTATGTGCATAGTATTATCTTAGATTATTCTTATGGTAAAACTTAGATTATTCTTAGGAACTTGTTTTAAATAATTATTTAAAACAACGTCTCACATTTAAATAAATTTTAAAATCGGGCCTCCGGACAGCTTTTTGTACATAAATTATAATTTGTTTTTTTAATCTTTGAAATATCCGAAATAGAGAAAATCGGTCTGAAATTGGGGTGAGTTGTCTTTGAGGTCAAGGGTGTTGTAGTAGTAAGGGTGGGGAGGCTAAGAGCTAGGCAACTAGGCCATTATGGCCCGTTTTACCAGGTCAAGTGTGTTACGTAACCGGTACAAAAAGTTAAATTAAAGCGGGGGCAGTTTTTATATGGTTAGTCTGCTAGACTCTTTGATCGGCAGATGCGGTCTGATGCCGTGACATTGGCAGGGCCAATTGAAAATGGCCATATATTTTTTGTTCTGTGTGCATAAAATCTAAGTCCAGTTCTAAAGAGAACAAATATAGCAATTTTTGTGAAAATTTAAAGTCAATCAGAAGATGTGCCTGTTGCCGTGACATTGGCAAGGCCAATTAAAATAGCCTTAACTTTTTGTTTTGCGGGCAATAAAAAGAAAAAACATAGCACTAATTTTTGTACAAATTTTAGCTCGATCGGAAAACGTGGCCTTGCTAATGTCACGGAACTGATAAAATGACAATTACGGAAAAGTAAACTAATGTAACGGATTATTTTTGGCCGTAAAATAACGATTGAATATTTTATGGAGTTAACTGAAGAATATGGCGTTTTTGCGAGATGTATAGGTTTGATTATTTTAGAATAGGTTCTTGGGAATCCTGGATAAGACAGCAAATACAGCGAATTGGATCGCGTCTGTACTAGTAAGGTTTTAAAGGTCTGGTTATCGAAGAGTATTAATTTCGAGATAAATTTTCAAGTTTTAGTTTTAGTACTTTTTGATGTGACTTACCACCAACATTGATTTTGGCTCTGGTAGTTCATTTCCTTTGTATATTTCCATGTAAGACTTACAATATTGGACAAAATCTTTAACTTTAACTTTTTCTCCATTTATCCTTTTTAGAACCAAATTTTCCGGGGCCAATAGCATTGGTACGAGAATTTTAAGATTGTCTTTAAATTCTGAATCGATTTCTGAAATAAAAATAAAGATATATATGACAGCAATAAATAGAAATAAAAAATACATATACATAATAAAGGCCTAATTTCCCCAGTCCGGGCCTCTTTAACGGATTAGGTAATACAAACATATAATCTTATTCGGCATAGGTAGGTATGTATTAAACAAACTCACCAAAAATAAGAAATAATTTAAAATTCCTGTTGTCCGACCCTGTTATTGTATTGAAAGTATCAACCCCTGTTATTGTATTGAAAGTATCAACTCAAAGTATCAAACTTATATTTGGGGTTTGAGAGGTGTACTTGTGTGAGAAACGGAACCTTGTTGATTGAACTAACTTTCTATTCGGTCTTACACCTGCTTTTAGTTATCGGTTATCTCAATCTACATGTATCTGTATATTTCTTTTATTGCTAACGTTTAAACATTATTGTTGTTTGTCTGTCTAATTATTTTATTTATTATTAGTGGGTCGTCTTGGATGAGTATTGAACGTGCCTTCGGCTTTTATGACCGATTCGATCGAGAGATAATTTATTTGTGTATACCGGGTGGTTTTTTTTTAACCTGAAACTTACAAATATCTCGAATACTATGCATTTTAGAAAAAAAACCTAGAACATATGTTGTTTATTTTAATGGGGGAAACAAAATGGCGTATTTATTTTTTACGGATATTTACCTTATTAAGGTAATTTCAAGGTCAACTTTGTTTTTTTTAAATAAAAACATATATTTTTTTGCTGCTATTTACCTCTCCTCAAAAAAATTAAAAATGTTTTGTAGAAAACTTTTTTTGATCGGACTTTTAGTTGCAGCCACACAAAATTAAAAATGTTGGATCTCCGACGGACTCGACTAGTCAATTCCTATGTATTTTAAACCGCTGAATCCGAATCTGAGGTCGGCATTTTAAAGTTAGCTCCTATTCTCAACATAACCTCAAACAACATACTTTTCGCAATGATATATGTTTTTTGAAAATGGGAGCTAACTTTCAAATTCCGACCTCAGATTCGGATTCAGCTGCTTCAAATACATAGGAATCGACTAGTCGAGTCCGTCCGAGATCCAACTTTTTTACAAAAGATTTTTATTTTTTTGGGAGGAGAAAATATACGCTTCTACTTAAAAAATAAACTTGACCTTGAAATTACCTTGAAAACGTAAATATCCGTAAAAAATAAATACGCAATTTTGTTTCCCCCATTAAAATAAATAACTTTCGACCTACATTTTTTATTTCTAAAATGCATAGTATTCGAGATATTTGAAAGATTCAGGTTAAAAAAAAAACACCCGGTATATTATTCTCTGTTTGTTTATTGAACTGTCTCTTTACCCTGTCCAAAGTATTCTAATCTAAGCGTTAACTTGCGCAAGATCCGGCCGTTACTTATCCTTTGTTATATTATTCACAGCGCATGCGCTAGAATAATATACGGTAGTTTCGAATTTCCCAAAATCGTCAAAAAACGTCCTAGAAAAAAAATTCTTGGATACAAATGTGTTTCATGAAAAAATAAGAAACTTTGAAAATGTCCGTCCGCCCGTCTGTCCGATGTCACGATTTTTTCAAGCCAGATAGTAAATTAAAAATCGCACAGTAAATATTTTTACAACAGGTTTGAATAGTATTTTTTTGTGTATAGAATATAGTTATGTTTTATAAAATAAACTACTCAGTATATTCGCAAATCCAATATTCGAATCTGTTTTGAAAATATTCACTGTGCGATTTTTAATTTACTATCTTGCTCGATGAAATAGACCATAAGTTTGTTCTATAGAATAAGGTTACAACAGTAACCTTACAATGTATGATAATTTAGATAGGTAATTACTTAGACTTATAACATTATTGTAAAACAATGACATTATAAAATTGCTTTAGTAACTATGGTATGTTTTTTTAAGCAAGATAGTAAATTAAAAATCGCACAGTAAATATTTTTGCGACAGGTTTGAATAGTATATGTTTGTGTATAGAATATAGTTATGTTTTATAAAATAAACTACGCAGTATATTCGCACATCCAATATTCGAATCTATTTTGAAAATATTCACTGTGCGATTTTTAATTTACTATCATGCTAGAAAAAACAGACCATATATTCTCTCGAGTTAATAAACCCATAGTCGCGACTAGTCGGTGAGCTGATGACCATTTTTATTTCATTATTTGCTTCTGACTATATATCTTAATATATGTGTTCCAAAAACAAAGGAGAGATCAAGTAAATATCCTGTGTGGTTTACCAAAAATATTAGTAACATAAAAGAAAAAAAAGGTGTCTCAAGTCAATAAAAAAGGTAAGGTCTTATTATTTGAAACAAAGGATTAAATATTTGGAGCGTAAAATTAGAATTGATGTCCAAGCTGCATATTAAAATTTTATATCAGACTCTGAAAAAAATATTAAGAATGATCCCAAAAAGTTTTGGTCCTTTGTCAATCTTAAAAGTAAAAGTTCCTCGATACCAGGCTGTTTAAAAATTACATCAATATACCCCTTACTAACCCTCAGTCAATTGTAGATGGCTTTGCAAACCATTTTTCAAGTGTTTATAATACATCTAGTTCTAGTTTAAATTCTCCTAATAATGACTCTTTGATCGGCGGAAATTTAGTACTAAAGATTATTACTGAAGAACAAATATTAAATCTAAGATCTAAGAAGATCAAACCCAATTTTACTAGTGGTCCTGATGGTATCCCAGCAAAACTCATAATAAAATGTATTGACTTGTTCAAAGAACCACTGTGTTTGCTTTAGAATTTGATTTTACGCTGCAAAACATTCCCGACCATTTGGAAGACTGCGAAAGTTCGTCCTGTATTTAAATCTGGTAAAAAAAATGATGTGGTAAACTCTCGCCCGATTTCAATAATTTCAAACTTTTCAAAATTATTTGAAATTATATTATCAGACGTTATATACGAGCATGTTAAGCTTAGCAGTTCCCAACATGTTTTTTTTAAAGGGCGTAGCACTGTAACAAATCTTACTCATTTTACGCAAAATATTTCTTCTGAGCTAGATGAACGCAATCAAGTTGATGTCATATATACGGATGTGCAAAAATCTTTTGATTTCATATAAGTGATGACATTATTTTAATTATTAAATCTTACTTAGAAAACAGAGTGCAGTATGTAGAGTATAAAGGCTATAAGTCAAAAGTTTATATTGCTTACTCTGGAGTACCGCAGGGTTCTAACCTAGGCCCGCTGCTATTTTTACTTTTTTTTTAATGATATACATACTTTCATCAGGTGCTGTAAATTATTATATGCTGACGATTTAAAGTTGTATTTTGTTATACGCACGATTTTTGATTGTATTATCTTACAAAAGGATCTAGACAATTTACTTAATTGGTGCTTTATCAATAAATTGGACTTAAATGCAAAAAAGTGCAAGGTTATGACTTTTTCACGTAAAAAAAATAATATTCACTTTAATTATGATATAAATAGAGTTATTTTAGAAAGAGTGTTTGAAATTAAAGACTTAGGTATTACTTTCAATCCAAAATTATATTTTGATGTTCATATAAGTAAAATTTGCTCCAGTGCTCGAAAAGTTTTAGGAATGTGTTATTAGAAACACAAAACATTTCTCTAACTGTGATTCAATTAAAACATTATACAATTCGTTTGTCCGTAGCAAACTTGAGTATGCGTGTATAGTATGGTCCCCTCACTATTCAAAGTATATAAACCAGATTGAAAAAGTGCATAAATATTCATACTTTAAAAAATACAAAGTTTATCCAAACGATGTTCCGTACTCAGATCTGTTAGAAACGTTTAATGTTCAGACATTAGTAGAAAGACGTCTTTATCAAAGCATTATTTTTTTATACAAAGTACTGCATAGTATGGTTGATGCTCCGTTGTTGCTTGACATGGTAAATATGGCCGTACCGCGTACATCTGCCCGTACTTTTTATATTGATGTAACTAACACAGTGAATCATTTGCACTCTCCAATGTTTGATATGTGCGCATCATACAACAACTTAGGTGATAATATTGATATATTTGATAATAATTTTAATGGGTTTAAAAAACATTTATTAGTTGATGTTAAAAATTGTATGTTGCCTGACATTTAATGTAATCTAATTTATTTTTTATGTTTTTTTATTGTATTGTTATCTTAGTTTATATTTTAATCTTAGTTTTAAGCTTTTTTTTATCCTTTTATTAGGTTCCTTACCTGTTGGATTTGTAATGAATAAATAAATAAGTAAATATATGTCTTAAAGTACATTCAAATTAAGCTATTTTCAAATTGCTAGACTCCGGATCCGGTTCCGTTGGGTGCTAGAAGCTCCAAAAACTATGGCAATGAGCGTCCAAAAAATCTATTTTTAACTTGCCGAGTCATATACATTTCATCTAATACATTAATATTAAGCCATTTTCATAGTTATACACAATAATTCTGGGGTCACGGGGTATAACAGTCTTTAAAAAGTGCCTTTGAAATATGTGATACTTAATTTTTTAAAGAAATGCGAATTTATAAAATGACGGTTTGATTAAATGAAAATTATTCAGACTTTTTAGTGTTGACATATGTATGCATTTTGAATATTGTTTAAAACTGTGAAAATATACTAATCTAAATGTAATAAATGTAATTTGACTCGGTAAGTTAAAAATATATTTTTCGGGGACCCTATTTCACCACCTTTTTGAGGCTTCTAGCATACAAAGGAACCCGACCCAGGACCTGGCGATTTGCAAATTAAAATTAATTTTAAAAGGGTATTTTATTCCAAAATGTAATAAAATAGGCAGTTTTGGTGTATAACTTATTTTTAAAGTAACCTCGTCCTAAAAATGGGCTAATAAAAATTTACTGTCTCCGGAATAATAATTTAACTTTTTATTCGCTACACTGTTTTTAAAGAAAAATATGCTCTTGCTTTATCACCATTTCAAGAGTAATTAGAAAGATTTAAAATAAAAAAAGAATGTTTGAAACTGCTCTTACTGTTATACAACTTTTAGTACTCAAGTTTCAATCAGCCTGTACCAGGATATCAAGATATAGATGGTAATGAGAAGGCAGACAACCTTGCAAGAAAGGGAAGTGAAGCTGTACTTACAGCACCACAACCGTGCTCTGGGATATCATATTCCACGGCCAGACACGAGGTCAGAAAATTTTTGCGGGATAGCTACCAGCAACACTGGATAGATGCACCTAAAATGAGGCACTCTAAACTCTTTCAAGGAGGACCAACCAGGAAAAGAACCAGATTACTTCTAGGCAGCAAAAAGTTCAGGAGTCAACTGAGAGCAACAACGGATATAATAAATGGACACTGCTTACTCAACAAGCACCGACACGAAATGGGACAGACTACAAGCCCCGTGTGCAGGAGATGTGGGGAAGGGGACGAAGAAGCCTACCACCTCATATGTGAATGTCCATCGCTAACAACAAGCCCTGAAGTTCGTTTACTGAGTAAAAATTACTTCTCAACAAGGATATATGCAGTACTAAATAAATAAATAATAAAAAATAGCATATCTTACCTCCCAATCTGCCGTCAAAGGATGGACTCGTGGCGACCTTAATGCCGGGATGGGGCATCAGAAAGCAGGCGATTTCGGAAAAGCAAGAACGGATGTGATTTCTTAGGCTAATAAGTTCTTCAGGTGAGTTTTCCTTTACTTTTAATCGTTTCTCGAGGATTTGTTGTCCACCGACTGCGCCATAAGGTGCCTCGTAAGGAAATCTCCAGTCGCGCACCAAAAATTGGAGTCTCTGGAACGGGGTGAGGCCGGAGTCGGCTAGAGCCAGTCTGCCATATTCAGTAAAGAGCTTAAAATAAATAATGCTAAGATTAAATAATGCACTCCTCCCAAAACTGCTCAATCAATTTTCGGAATTTAAATTATATATTCATTGCCGTCCAATAAAAACGGATATCCGTTAAATACAAAAATACGCCCATTTTTTTTCAGTAAGGGGACTTTTCGTTTCATAATTGGAAAAAAATAAACTTTTATTTTTATTTTTTGTGAAAAGAATATTGTATTTATTGAAATGATTTCTTTTGGACATATTTATAAAATATATTAATATAATTTTTTTTTGAATTTTTAATACCACTTTGACCACTTCAGATGGCGTCTTCCAAAAGGCACTTTATATAAACGGCTCCACAGTTTTTACATAGAGTAAAAATTCCAACGGGATTCTATTCATAAGAATAAATACTAGTAAATAAACCTAAAAAATATTCTATTTTTAATATTTTTATCATTTTATAAACATTCTGAAAAATTTAATGGCTTTTTTTTTCATTTTTCAGAAAAATGTTATAAAATGATAAAAATACTAAAAATATAATATTTTTTAGGTTTAGTTACTAGTATTATTAGTCTTATAAATAGAATCCCGTTGGAATTTTTACTTTATGTGTTACAGGAAGCCAAAAACTGTGGAGCCGTTTTAAAAGTGTATTTTGGAAGACGCCCTCTGAAGTGGTCAAAAAACATTTTTTTTTTATATTCTTAATATTTTTTATAAATATGTCCAAAAGAAATCAGTTCAATAAATACAATATTCTTTTCACAAAAAAAATAAAAAGCTTATTTTTTAAAATTATAAAACGAAAATAAATAAAACGTAATTTATTTCTATTTTGAATTAAAATGCTGTTACCATTTCATTGTTGTTTACCTGCAAATGTTGTAAGTCGTCCTCCTGTATATTGGTTGATAGATTATAAATTTGTACAGAACTGATCATGGTGCTTAGGGCAAAAATAGTAGCGCATTCTTTTACTGTGCTCTCGCTATCCCACGTACCCTGTGTGTCTAGAAGAAGGACGGCAACCTGAAAGTATTAAAAGTTAAATATAGACAAAGTAGTTATTGCTTCAAATTTCATGCTAAACTCAAATCAAATCATTTATTATTTGCCAGAATAATTTACAAAAAGTATAACATCGTTAAAATATTGTAAGAAAATTACTTAAATAAATAACAAGCCGTGAAGATATGTAATGCCAAGCATTCCATTATACATATATTATTCACAGTAAATGGTATATTTGAAATAGTTTTAAAGTTTGAATATTTGGGCGTCACTTAAACTAATACAGGGAATGAGGTTATAGAATTAGAAAAGAGACTGACGAGAGGAAGCAAAGCAATGGGAGTTTTGCAAAGGATTTTTAAGTCAAAAAATATATAACAATCCGCAAAATTAAGACTTTACACTACTGTTTTTCGACCAACTGTGCTGTATGGGTGCGAGATCTGTATTTTGAACAAAAAAGAAAAAAATACAGTGGATATTTGGAAAAGGAATTTTAAAAAATATTTGGAGGAATTAAAGTCGGAGAAAATGAATGAAGAAGGAGAACAAATAACGAGTTAATGAAAACCTAAAATTTCTCAAGTAGTTAAGGGACAGAGGGCAAGATGGTTGAGACATGTGGTTAGAATGGACGAAGAAAGATGGGCAAGAAAAGTTTTATTGAGAGGTGAAGTGGGCAAAAAACGAAGAGGAAGTCCGCGAAAGAAATGGATAGAGGCTGTTAAAGAGGACCTAAAGAAAGTGGGAATAGAAAATTGGAAAGAAAAAGCCTTTAATAGAAAAAAATGAAAAATAGCAGTTGGAAAACTTTAAGCCATGGGCCTGGATGGCCTGTAGTGCTCTACTATATATAATGGTATATTGCATTTTCCTAAATACTTTAGAAACATTGAGGGGGTTGGAAGTAAAAGGGTATAAGTGCATTTTTGTTTAAAAATGAGATTAGTGCATATTTTGATGCTTAATCAATTGCCTTATAAACCAGTAAAAGTAAAAGCATTTTTAATTGTTTATATAAAGAGTCCAAAACAAAAACGATGAACGTCATTAAAACATTATTCGCTGTAAATTGCATTTTAAATTTCAAAACCAAAAAACTCGTGTAGTTTGAAGATAGGGGAAAATTATTAGACTTTTGTGTAACATTTATTGGTTAATATAATGTGCAAAGAATGAGGTTAGTAAAACTAAAAATACAAAAAAAAAAATTGAAAAACTATGGCTGTCAAGGAAAAACATGACAAAAACTATGTTATACTACCGGTAGTCCAACATGCATGCAAAAGAGAAAGGAATAACGATATTGCATAATTGAATGATCAGTAATAAAGTACTATTACATACTAAATAAACTTTAGAACAATATAATAGACAATTTTCAAAATAACAAAAATTAAAAAACACTTAAGGAGATAATATCTAACAATATAACGAAAATAAAAAATGAACTGACAGTCTTACGTTATAAATGGCAATAATCCTTTTATTTCTATTATTTTTGCTATGTTAATGCCGGACATTAATAATTTTTGTCGTACATACCAATTTTTGTTTATAAAATAAGTCCGCAACTATAAGTAATATTGCTGTATAAACCTGTTTAGAAAATTCTACACGCTTTCAGCTATTATGACCCGACTGACCAAGAAAGGAGGGTAATGTGTTTAACAGTTTATGTATATGTATGTATATCGTCGCCTTCCTTACAAAGGGGCTTATCTCAAAAAACTGCTAAATTGAGTTAGGCCCTTGAGTGGCATCAAAACAGTAACCTGCAGCTACCCTGAATAATAATATCGCCTTCCTTACAAAGGGGCGTGTCTCAAAAAATTGCTAAATTGAGTTAGGCCCTTGGTTGGCATCAAAACAGTAACCTCCAGCTACCCTGATAAATAATATCAAAAATCAAAAAAAAAAGATAAGCCCCTTTGCAAGGGAAGCGACGATATGTGTTTATGTATGTTTGTACCACTCTACAGCCTAAAAGCATTGATCGAAATTGACAACTGAGGTGTCAAACGATTCGTCTTCATGCTGCGGATGACATAGATTATATAAAAATCCGTTTCGCCTATTTGGCTCATCCGATTTTTATAAATGGGGTATAATAAAAGTAGTTTTTTATAGTTATAGATGTATTTGCCCACGTTTCGACCATATTCGATTTATTCGTTTTATCATCAGCATCATCAGCCTAAACGCCTAAACCAAATTTGACAATTGAGGTGTCAAACGAATACCCTTCATACTGCGGGTAACATAGGCTATATAAAAATCCATGTTTCGCCTATTTTGCCTATCATCAGGGATTTATAAAGAGCAAAAATGAAAAACTCGTCCGACTTTTATAAATGAGGTATCAAACGATGCGTTTTGAAAAAATGAATAATAGTTATTTATGGTGCGATAGTGGAAACTAGGATATTGCCCATGAGAAAATTAACCCACGAGGCTAGAGGCAAAGTGGGTTAATTTTAGAGAGGGCAATATTAGTTCACTCACGAGTGTCATAAAAAGTTTTATACAATAAATAGCTTAGAAATTCATATTTTTATTAAAATTTTTAATGACATTTACAAGAAAATAATTTGACAAGTGACAAGTGGGTAAAATAAATTCTATAAAGTAAAAACCACGTGTGGGTTATTTATGAGTTTCTTTATTCAAAATAAGGCTAGTAATTGTCTTATTGTCTGTCTGTATGTATTTGATAAAAGTAGTTATTATAGTTATAGATGTACTTGTCCACGTTTCGACTATATTCGACTTATTCCTTATTTTATCATCAGCATAAAACAAGGAATTTGCTCTACAGCCTAAACGCCTAATCCGAATTTGATAATTGAGGTTTAAAATGTCAAGTTTCAGAAATATTCCAATATGGACGTTAGGATGTTGTTTTTATAAGAAATGGCTCCTGTGGCGCCATTTTTAATGCATATATCGACTTGTGATATAAATCTAAAAGTGTAAACAAATATATAAGTTTTTATTTAAAAATAAAAAGTTGGTATCACTTCTGCTTAGACCGGAAGTGATATTTTTTATATTGACCATCCCAAAATGGGGATATTTACGGTTCATACAAGCTCCGTAAATTTTAAAGTTATCTTTCATAGTTACGGAGATAATTCGTAGGCAATACTTCTTTTGACACCCGGTATATAGTTTCGAAGAAAAAAGTGACCCTAATCGTTTTTGCAGAGGACGCTACATATACACGCTTAATTACAAAGTCGGGCTGCCCCGACATCCGACGGAACGTAATAATTTCAATGTCGGGGCTGCCCCGACAGTGGACCGCAAAGGGATCTATAATGTCCAGAGTTGATACTTTCATTACAATATCAGGGTCGTGCCCAGGGTTTTACTTATTTCACATTCACAATGTAAAATTTTAAAATTTCACGTGAAAATTGGTGTATATGTGTTTTTAAGGACGTTGAAACTAAATTTTTTTATCTCCAGAGTCAGCGCTAGGGAAAGGGCAATAATGTTTTAACGTTTAAAATAATAACATAACCCTGAAGAAAAAATTATCTCGAAATACTCTCTTAATGATCTGCTCAACAGTCAAAAATTTCCATTTTGGTTGCATCTGGCTATATTTGATGCGCTGATTTCGGAACCTTTTTTCGGTTTTTCTCGATCAGCTCGTTTTTTTGAGATATAACGCACATTTCACATTTTTTTTTGCTTATAGTTGTAGCGAAAAAAAAAAATAGTTTCAATTAATTTTTTGTTTGCAGTGGATTGGTTCTCTATTAATAGGGCTCTAAGCTAAAAAACGGATTTTAAATAATTATATTCGTTTGTTTTTTTATAGGCTTCTAAATTCAAAAATACATTTTTTCGTATTTTTTCGCTATATTTTCATAAATTTTATTTTGTAAATAACAAAGATATGGCCCTGACTTTTATAGGCAACACCAACACACATGTGAGATTTGTAAAAATAAAAAAGTTTTAGATTGAATCCAGTAACGGAGATCTTACGAGGAGTTATTGAAAGCAGAATAACAATATTTTGAATTATTTAATATTTATTTAATGTTATTTTAATGTTTTGAAACAAGGAGACAAGTGTTTTTTTTACTTTTTCGTTTTTTTTTTTTCATAATAAATTTAATTTATTGTGTTGCTCTGCAAAAATAAATAAAATAATTCAAAATTTTTGTTTTGTACAATTTTTTGTAAAATTTTCGTTACTGGATTAAATCTAAAACTTTTATATTTTTACAAATCTCAAATGTGTGTTGGTGTTGCCTATAAAAGTCAGGGCCATATCTTTGTTATTTACAAAAAAAAAAAATTATGAAAATATATATATTTTTATAAACCGTACATTCGTTTCAGTATCGTATATAAAAATTAGAGTCGTATCTTTAATATTTATATAAAAATTTTATCAAAATATATCGAAAAAATAAGAAAACAACTAATTTTTTGAACTTAGAAGCCTTTTAAATCCGCTTTTTTTGACTTAGACCCTCCCTAATAGAAAACCAATCCAGGGCAAAAAATTATCAGACCTAAACATAAAAACAAAAAAAAAAAAACACTCAAAAAACGAGCGTATCGAGAAAAACGTAAAAAGGTTCCGAAATCAGTTCATAAAATATAGCCGCAACGCAACTAAAAGCTCCCCGGAAAATAAAAATAAATCTTTTTTTGTATAGCAGTGTTATTTTTAGTTTTTCAAAAGACTTAAAATTTGACATACTGGTTTGTTACCAAAACACGGTTCTCCGTTGTTCCCTTTGGAAAACACAGTTTTCTTGTACAGGGTGATCCATAATTCCCGCTCTCGTCATTTTTATCGAAAATGGGAAGTAATATTGAAAAAAATCATAAACCGTGTTTTATAGTCTCAGCTGTACTACAAGTTAAATACCGAATGACGCTTTCATAATAATACTCGTTGGCCCTATATTTTTTCCCCATGGTAAACGATTTTATTTATGAAATTAAAAGATCTTTAAATTAGAATAGTTCACTTTCATATCTTTTTTTTCTGCGCTCATTTGTTTTCTAGTTATAGGCTGTCAAAATTTACTTAATTGTTCTTAATTTTTTAACCAATGCATATACAGGGTGATCAGTAACTGCCATGCCAAAATTTAAGAGGTGATTCTACATCAAAAAATATGAAAAAAAGTTTCTATAAAGGTTGGTCCGAAAATGAGCCCTTAGGGAGCTACGGCCTTTCGAAGATGACATATTGAATGGGGGTTAAAGAAAGTATCAATAAAATGTTCATTTAAAACTGAGCAAAAAAGTCTTCTTCACCAAAACACCTGAATTTAATATTAAAGGAGAATAACCTTTTAAAAATTAACATTTTTAGTGGCACAAAATGTTACTTCTTCTTAATTACATTTTTTATGTATTTTCACTCAAGGAATCCATATTTTTTACAACAAAAATCCAAAAAAAGTACACATAAAAAAATTTGGGGCAAAAATATGTTAAGCCTAATACATTTTTCCGTCCAGGGATGCCTCTGGATAAATTCAAAAAAATAAATTAGCATAAACTTATTGCCATTATTAATACTAGTATACATGCAAAAGCTCTTCGCTCTAGCTTAAAGGGTACCAGAGTTATTAATTAAAAACCTTTTTACTACAACTTTAAAGGGCCGTAGCTCGCTTAGGACTCATTTGCGGACCAACCTTTATAGAAACTTTTTTTCATATTTTTGGATGTAGAATCGCCTTTTGGCATGGCAGTTACTGATCACCCTGTATTAATAAAGTTTTAAATGTGTTACTTTTAGCTTTATAAATACTAATTAATTTTATTAGGCCAAAAAGGTCATCTCAACTATAATTATCCATTATTTAAGAACTGAATTACTTAATTTGTGATTTGTAAGATGCAGGCATGCATTATATTAATTTTTGCATATTCGTTTTGTGCCTTATATTTATTTAACTATTTTTTAATAAAATAAATATGTATTTCTTTAAATTTTTTGTTTTGCCCTCGTATTATTCTTACTATTTATTAGTTATTATTTAAATGTCATGTCAAATTGTTGGTAAATAATTCCATGACAAAAGTTTATTGCTGATACTGAGAAAGATAAGTCTGTCGCCCAGAACAAATAGGCAAAAATTAATAAAATGCTTACTTGCATCTCACAAATCACAAATATAGTAAACCAGTTTTTAAAAATGGAAATAAGAGTTGTGATGGCACTTAGGACTTTTTTTAAATTGGTTGCTTATTAAAATTAACTAGTATTTATAAAGCTTAAAGTAACACATTTGAAACTTTTTTAAAATGGTTAAAAAATTAGTAAGAGTTAAAGATCTTTTAATTTCATTAATAAAAAATTGTTTACCACGGGGAAAAATATAGAAGTCGTCACAGGGTCAACGAGTATTATTATGAAAGCGTCATTCACTATTTAACTTGTAGTAGAGGTGAGACAATAAAATAAGGTTTATGATTATTTTTAATATCCCTTACCATTTTCGAGAAAAAGGACGAGAGAGGGAATTATGGATCACCCTGTACAGTTTGTTTTCTTTAAATAAAAATATCAATTTTAAACCAAAAATCAACTAATCTATCGGGCAAAACGTTTTTAATCGCAAAAAAGGTCACGTGACCTCCGGTACTTTTTAATAAATAGGTTAATTTAAACAAATATTACATTTTCTAGTTTATTAATTGCAAATAAAAGACGGTTGAATCTAAAATTTTTGGTTTTTGGTAAACATTGGGGTGGGACAAGTCCATACAAATGGGGAAAATACGAAACATCGTAAAAACTTAAAATTTGGTATTTATGGGTACAATGACAAACAAAAATCGACTAAACCAAAAAACAAAATGGCCGATCTGTCTTTGAAGTGACATGTGACAGTGATATTTTTCGAACGGGGGGAGGTCGTAGAAACTAGAAATTCGGTATGTAGGAGTATAATGACAAACAAAAATAGACCAAACCAAAAAGCAAGATGGCCGACCTATCCAAGTGTAATTTTTTGAACGGGAGCTCGTAGAAACTTGAAATTCGATATGTAGTACAAACAAAAACCCACAAAACCAAAAAACAAGAAGGCTGACCTATCAAAGGCACATTTGTTTTTTATTTTCTTAATTTTTGTTTGTCATTGTACGCCTAAATACCGAATATCAAGTTTCTACGACCTCGCGTTCAAAAATCTAACTTTGACTGTCGGCCATCTTGTTTTTTGTTTTGTCGAGTTTTCTTTGTCATTGTACCCATATTATTATTATTATTATTATTATTATATACAGAAGTGAGCGGCATAGCATATATAAAGAACTTCAAGTTTCTACGACCTCCCCCCATTCGAAAAATGGCACTGTCACATGTCACTTCAATGACAGATCGGCCATTTTGTTTTTTTTTTTAAATTTTTTTGTATATTTAGATTAGACGGTCGTTTATTTGCAATTAATAAACAAAAAAATGTAATATTTGTTTAAACTAACATATTTATTAAAAAGTACCGGAGGTCATATGACCCTTTTCAGAGATTAAAAACCTTTCGCCCGATAGATTATTTGATTTTTGGTTTAAAATTGATATTTACATTATAATTAAACAAACTGTACAAGAAAACTGAGTGTTTTCCAAAATCGAACTAAAGGGGAATAACGGAGAACCGTGTTTTGGTAACAAACCAGTATGCCAAATTTCAAGTCTCTTTTGAAAAATCAAAAATATATCTTCTCAAGATCATTGAGAGGGTATTGCCAGATCATTTTTTTTTCAGGGTTATGTAATTATTTTAAACATTAAAAAAATATTGCCCTTCCCCTAACTCTGACTCTCCGACTCTGCCGTGGAGATAAAAAATTTAGTTTCAACGTTCCTAAAAACACCTATGTACCAATTTTTACGTGAAATTTTAAAATTTTACAATGTGAATGGAAAATAAGTAAAACCCTGAATACGTCCCTGTTATTGTAATGAAAGTATCAACTCTGATAATGTCCAACCTAATCTTAGCCGAGGATCACTGTGTATAAAAAAACTATGAAAATAACGAGGGGTTTATTTATTGGACAATCCTTGTACACCTATTCAACATTCTTCTACAATCCTTGACAATTCCTTCTTTCACAATCATCTGCAATCCTTCACAATCATCTACAATCTTCCACAATCATCCGAAATCTTCCCACAATCTTTAACAATCTTCATTAAAATTTTCTACAATCTTTTTGACAATCTTTGACAATCTTCCACAATCCTTTGATTCTCATAATCCTTGTACACATTTTTTCAATAAATAAACCCCTCGGAAAATAAATACTGTCTATACTAATTACTTTTTCTCCTGTGACTAATTCTGTAAGGAAAATGTCGGACCACATTAAAATTCCAGTGGTGTCTCTTTCTGAACCTCCTCTCCATGAAAAGCCTTCCAACGGTGTGTCTTCTGGTCCTATCCATTCTGAAGACTTTTGTTTCAGAACATACTGAAATAAAAATTAAAAAATAACTTGTTTTTGCATTAATTTTATATTAATATAAAATAGCAAAAAAAAATAAAGTGCGTATCAAGTTAACCAAATAATATTATCAGGACTAGATCCGAGCTTTCGTTATTTTTTTGTTTGTAGTAAGGGGTAATTCTTTTAAAAAAAGATTACGCAACATTTAAGACCGCCTTGTTTAATAATATAATCTTTAAAAATGTTGGTAGGATGCAAAAAAATTTCCTGATAAATTACCCTTTAACAGCCATTATTTCAATCGATAGTAAACTATTGGTTTCAAAACCAAAAAATTTTATTTTACTATTTCTTCAGTCGTTGGTAATATTTTTGGTATTCAAGCAACACTTGTTTTCGTTACTTAAATAAATGGCTATATAGCAAAATAAAAAGTGTTGGATTCGGAACTAAGAGTTTACTATCGATTAAAATATTATTAAAAAAAAAAAACAAAAAAAAAATTAAAAAAAAATGCAGATGTCTAAAGAGAATCCGTTTTATTATGGTGCTATATTATTAAATCAATCAAAGATGTTTTGATTTCAAATGCATTTTATTCGATTGATGAATTTTTAGCATATCGTTTTTAACTGTTACATACCTTTATTATATGTTTTAATTAGCTAAGTTTTATATTACATGTATATATTACATCCGAATCTGACCTTAAAAAAATTGCAGCACCTAAAATTTTTGAGATATAAGTTCAGGTAATAATGACGTTTTTTTTTCAAAATCTTTAAAAAAAAGAGTAGAATTTTGAAAATTTTAGTGTATATTAAAAAAAATACGAGGAATTCAAAAATCTATATGTCAAGAACCTACTGTCAAAGTACGCGAAAAAAAATAAAAAGGTTAAAGTGAAAGTGCAGTGATTACTTAATTGCTCATTTGTGGCAAAACTTTCAAATTTTTTTAAAAACTTTATAGAACTTAATTTGTAGATTATAACATTCTCTACAAAAATATTTATACAAATATTTTTTTATTTTGCTTAGTTTGTTCCTAAAAGGTAAATATAAAAAAGTACACAGTGTAAACTTTTTTCCCGAGCCCAAAAAATATATTTTTCCTATCAATTTAAAGGCGCAGAATCCAAATTTGATCTTAAAAAAAATTCAGCACGTCTTATTTTTTAAATTTTAGTACATGCAATTATGCCAATTTAAAAATAATTTATAAAACAAAATATTGTATATTTTGTTTTGTTTTTTTAATGGTTCTACATCATAAAAATGTTACTTTATTACATAAGAACCATAATACGTAACATTTTTTTAGTTGATTTTTGACCCTCTAGTAATGATTTTTGACAATTTTTAGCATGAGTACGTGGCGATAAGCTTGTCCCCTTATGCTTCTTACCCTCCACCCCTACTTAGTTTTGTCACATTATCCATTTTTTTTAAATATTTCTTTTTCATAATATGCCTATTTATTCTACCTATTAATTTAAAGTTTCTATGTTTTAAGTTGGGTATTTTTTAACTAATATTGAGTCGCCGAATCCAAATTTGCCCTTGGAATATTTTTGTCTCCCATGATTTTAGAACAAAAGAGGGATAAAATAATGATTTTTTAACATTTTTATCTTATTTTTCTCAGAAAACTTAGGTAATAGAAATATTCTGAGGCCAGATTCGGTTTTAGCGACCCAAAATTAGTTAAAAAACATATGACTCCAACCGGGGCAAGAAACCGTGTTGCCTAGTGTTATTTATGTATACCTACACGTTGACTTGTCCTATATCATGTACATGATCTATTGGAATGAATAAATTATTATTATTATTATTAAAGGGTAATTTATCAGGCAATTTTTTTGCATCCTACCGACATTTTTAAAGATTATACTATTACACAAGGCGGCCTTAAATGTTGCATAATTTTTTTTTAAAGAATTACCCCTTAATTTAAAAATGTTGACAAGATCGATAAAAGCTTAGTCCTAGATTGGGTATTAATTTTGTTAAAAAAGTCCATTTAAATATTTAGAAAATAAGAAGAGGAAATAATATAAAACATGTCACATGTTATGAGACTTTGTTGGTAAGATATCATTTTAAATAAAGGGCGGGCTATCTAAGACGTATAGGGCATTTTTTGCCCTTATTTCTAAAGCTACCAAATAGAAATTGATAATATTGATTATTTCCCCTCATACATTTTAAACCAGAAAATGTCATAATTGACCAATCCTGTTAATTTAAGAACGACTAAATAACATATCGCTATTTAACAGCGACACTACATCTTGTGTTCCTTATTTTAAAGAATTAAAACTTTTAACAGTTCCTTCCATTTACATTAAGGAAGTACTTATGTTTGTTTTTAAAAATAAACATTTGTTTACTTCCTTTAATATGACACATCAGTATCCTACGAGACACGGAAACAATTTTATTTTACCCCATCAGTACAGTTGCATATGAGCATGGCCCCTTTTATATGGGCATTAAGATTTATAATAAGCTGCCACTAACCTTTAAAAATATTGAAAATGTAAACATTTTTAAAAGAAACTTACACAACTACCTTGTCGAACAGTGTTATTATAGTATTGATCATTATCTTAGTGGAAGTCCCTAAAATGGAATAAAAAACTTTATGTTTTATTGTATTCTTAGGTTTACTTCTATTTTTTATGTTATTTATATACATGTGTCTTTATTTTTTTGCTCACAGACTTGTTCTACATCTTTGTAAGGTATTTTTGAACAATAAATTATTATTATTATTATTATTAAATAGCATATCGCTATTTAAGAGCGATTAAATAGCATATCGCTATTTAAGAGCGATTAAATAGCATCTCGCTATTTAAGAGCGATTAAATAGCATCTAGCTATTTAGTTAAGTGACTATTATGCCGATAGCTTAAAATTACCAAAAATACAGCTGATTGATTTATCTGAATTGTTTTCAGGAAATAATCTTAAAATATACCCCTACAACTTTAAACCGCCTAAACTAAAAACAGCTGTATTTTTGGTAATTTTGCTTTTAAGCAAATGTTTTTAACCGAATGAATTATTAAGTTTTAAACATTTTCTAAGCAAAATTAACAAAAACACAGCTACTTGCAGTTTAGCTGGTTAACACGTTGAGTTCAGTCCCATGAATCACATGTAATTCATTTCCATACCCGTTAACATTAGTTCTGTTAATTTTTGACGTTTTTATATTATACGGTAGTTTCGAATTTTCAAAAAAAAAAAAAAATAACAAAATCGTCATAGAAAAAAAATTCTTGGATATAATTTGTTTCATGTTTTTTTTTTCAAATGTCTGTCCGTCTGATGTCACGTTTTTGTGTACGATAACTCAAGAACGAATAATCCGATCGACTTGAAATTTTCAGGAAAAATTAAGTTCCACGAGAGGAAGATCCCTATTATTTTTGCAAGTAATCCCCCAAATAACAAAAAAGTTATGGGGGTTAAACCTAAAAAAAAAATCGAAACAAGATGAAAGTATATTCCGAATAACGAAATATTTTTTCAGGAAAAATTACTTTTATTAAAAGGATAAATTCTACAAAAAAAAATAATTAAAAAAATTGAAAAAATTTGAAAAAAAAAGTATTTTGATTTTTTTTAAATTTTTTAATTTTTCATTTTTTGCAAAAAAAAAAAAATAAAAAAATTTGAAAATTTTTAATTTTTTTTTTCAAGATCTTTTTTTAAAAATAATGTATTGCTATTATTTTTGAAAATTATTAACTTTTAAGTATTTGTGAAAAGTCAATATACCATTTACTGTGAATAATATACCGGGTGCCACAAAATAGTGGTACAACCTATAACTTTTTTTTTATTTACTTATCAAAATGATATTTGGTGGATGTAAATAATTTAATAAACTGCATTTTTTATATTGTAAAAATTATTCTGCCACATTCGGTTTCGCCGGAAATGACCTCAACTTTTCATTTTTAAATGGAACACCCTGTATATTTTTACACATTTTGGTTCAAAACTGAATTCCAAGTACAAGCATGTATAATTTGTCAATCTTTGACAGAACACCTTATTTTTAACTAAATTTTAATTTTAAATCTAGTTAGCTTTGAAATATGCAAAATTATTCTTGACTTATTAGCTTTCTTAGGAAAAATATGAAACAACGTTTTATTTAATTATTAACCAATTTGCAGCTCTTTAAAACTAGGCAAATCATTTTTTTTTAACTCAATTTTTTTTAATGAATAGGTACTGGTACTGTAGTACCATTACATCACATATTGTTTCTTAAAAGATTGATACCCATATCATTGTATTTCAATCAAAATTCATTGCCAAAAAATTAATATTAAAAAAAAAATTAAAAAATTCAACATAAAACAACTTTTTTAGTTATTGTTTTTGTTCTAATTGTTAATATTTTTAAGTTAAATTTCAAAAATATATAAAATAAGACAAAAACAATGCATTTATAAAATGAGCATTTTCTGTATTTTATGGATATTTATTTTTCTTTATAATAAAACTTAGTTGCCTTAGAATTTCTAATAAAAAACAAAAAACGATCGTTAATATGAGTAGTAATTAGGTACTTTAAATAATTAATACCTATGTTAAATTGTTAAAATTATTAAATACAAGAAATAATTAAATAATTAATTTAAATAACGATAAAACGTATGTAACGTAGGTATAGCTGTCAACGATCGTTATTTGTTTTTTATTAGAAATTCTCAGGTAACTAGATTTTATGTTTTTAAAAACATTTTTTGAAATTTAACTTAAAAAAATATTAACACACAAAAACAATAACTGACTAAAGAAGTTGTTTTATTGTTGATTTTACTTTTTTATTTATTTTTAATAGTATGTTTTTGCCAATAAACTTTGATTGAAATGCATTGATATGGGTATCAATCTTTTAAGAAAAAGATATGTGATTTAATGGTACTACGGTACCAGTACCTTCCCATTTCAAAATATTGAGTTTTATTGAAATAAATGATTTGCTTAGTTTTAAAGAGTTTCAAATTGGTTAATAATTAATTAAAAGGTTGTTTCATGTTTTTCCTAAGAAAATTACTAAGCCAAGAATAATTTTGCATATTTCAAAGCTAACTAGATTTAAAATTAAAATTTAATTAAAATTTAATTTAATATTGACAAATTATACATGGTTGTACTTAGAATTCAATTTTTAATCAAAATATATAAAAATATACAGGGTGTTCCATTTAAAAATCAAAAGTTGAGGTAATTTCTGGTGAAACCGGAAGTGACAAAATATTTTTTAAATGTCAAAAAATGCAGTTTATTCAATTATTTACATCCTCCATTTTGATGTTAATAAACAAAAAAGTTATAGGGGTGTACCACTATTTTGTGGCACCCGGTATAATGTTTTTATTTAATATTGTAAAATTCAAGTTTAAGAATATTAAAAAAATCCATAGCGCCGCAAGCTAAAATTTTTATAATTTTAATGGTCTATTTGAATTTTAAGTTGAGGTAATTTCTGGTGAAACCGGAAGTGACAAAATATTTTTTAAATGTCAAAAAATGCAGTTTATTCAATTATTTACATCCTCCATTTTGATGTTAATAAACAAAAAAGTTATAGGGGTGTACCACTATTTTGTGGCACCCGGTATAATGTTTTTATTTAATATTGTAAAATTCAAGTTTAAGAATATTAAAAAAATCCATAGCGCCGCAAGCTAAAATTTTTATAATTTTAATGGTCTATTTGAATTTTAAGTTGAGGTAATTTCTGGTGAAACCGGAAGTGACAAAATATTTTTTAAATGTAAAAAAATGCAGTTTATTCAATTATTTACATCCTCCATTTTGATGTTAATAAACAAAAAAGTTATAGGGGTGTACCACTATTTTGTGGCACCAGGTATAATGTTTTTATTTAATATTGTAAAATTCAAGTTTAAGAATATTAAAAAAATCCATAGCGCCGCAAGCTAAAATTTTTATAATTTTGATGGTCTATTTGAATTTTAAGTGTTGCAATTTAAAATTTTATAAAAATGCTCTATCAGCCTAGACGAGTTTTTCTACAAATTCTGTTAATTTCTGACGCTTTTTTTTAATTTAATATAATAATAAAACTTTTTATAATCTTAAAAATTTAAAAGCCCTATCGCTGCAGGCGAAAATTTTTACGAATTTGAAGGTCTATGGTCCACTTGGAAAAAGCGCTGCATTTTTGCTCTTTTTTTTCGCTCTTATCGCTCTGGGGGAGGGGGGGAAGTGTAAATAAAGTATAAACTGTTTGTTATAAACTAAAAGAAACTTTCGACACCAGGCCCTCCTCAAACCCGGGCCCGATAAAGCTTCCCCCTATGAATCCGGCCCTGCCTATAACATTCCTTCCTTCAGATATAACCCTCTTAAAATTAAGTTATTTAGCCATTTTCCCCATCCCAATTTTTATCAAAAAAAAAATTCAGCCGAGAACTTCAGAAATGAAAACTATGTACTCTTTACTCAAAGAATTTTTTCTCTCACAAAACACACAAACAGACAAAAACCTCGAGGGATGGTGCTGGATCAGAAACCCCTACATAACAATGTTCACCTAAATATTGTTATCATTTAAAAACTATTTCCCCCTACTCTGTGCGAAGGTGGAGTTGAACATTTTTATTATCAGATTAAACTTCAGCAGCCTCAAAAAATCCTATATAATAATTTTTTATGAAAACATTTAAAAATTATTGGTTCTCACACCCAGGGGGTGGAGTTAAAAAATCTATATTCTAATATTCTGTTTCAGCAACCTAAAAAACCCCTATATAGCAATTTTTACTAAAATAAATAATTATCCCCTGTCCTCTGAGGGTGAAGTTAGAATAATTATTATTATCAGAGTTTCAGCGACCCAAAAACCCCTATATACCAATTTTGACGAAAAGATTTAAAATATTTAAAAATAATTTTATCAATTGACACCTGTCTGAAATGAGAAAAATGCAACGTCGCCTACAGTTTACCTGCAATATTTTACCTCTTGTCCTCCCCTTGCCTCAGGCGCTCGGTGCCAATTGATAGTACGCCTGCTTTATTGTTTATTGTGTTAACTTATTATTGATGAAGCGCAAAAACTAAATTAAAAATATAGGTGGCAGACTGCGGCAGTTCCAACGCTATGAAAACAAATTTGCGGGACTTAGCGACTTTTTACAAAAAATCAAAAACGCCCGTACCCAAACATAAAGCACCCGCTGTTATTTTAATTTTTAATTTTATATTTAAAATAAAAAAATATAACAAATTAATATTCTTGAGGGGGGGGGGGATAAATACCCCCATATCTACGCGCCTGAAATAACAGTGTTTTACAATGTGATACATATTAGTCCCAGTTACCCTATATTCAGATTCTCAGGAATTACGTTTAGTTTTATAATTTATAAATTAAGTTATAAATATCAAATACAGGGTACAAATAACCTTTAAATTGTTTTTTTTTTCTACAGACTTTTTATTTCGAGCTTAAATGCTGCTTAAGCATCTCCCATTTCAGGGCCCATTCTAAAAATGTTCCCATCGGAACTCGCGTATAAAATTATTTTTTTAGTGTTACTAAAGGCCGAAATAATGAGTTTTTTAGGTTTATTCGCGTTGCGCATCTGGGCAGATTTACGCGATTATTCACATACCTCTTTATATCCAAGAATTTTTTGTCTAGGACGATTTTTGAAAATTCGAATCTACCGTATAATACAATTTTAGCGCAGGCGCTGTGAATAGTATAATAAGGTCTAATTTATTACTAAAAATAAATAAAAAACCAAATAGATACATCCTTAAATCTTTATTTAGGTTTAAGCTATAATAAATATAATTTAGTTAATTAAAACAAATACAACCGAACTGCACTATTATTATGACTATTTTTTTCAACTATCATAATATCAGTTTCAACCAATAAAAAACAAGGCATTACTATAACGACGGGATATTATCGTCTCGAATATATACCAGAAAATCGAATATATACCAGTTCTTTGATATAACAATCTTGATAATGTAATATTATAACAAAATATCAACTAAAATGGAATTGAGGCAATGTTTATGTCTTAATAGCTTATTTTTATTCAATATTAATAAAATTTAACGAATTTAGATCTTTTTTATTTAAAAAAATAGTCCTGCAAATTATTTGCATTATTTGTATTATACACCTCCAGATTCGGTATATTACATATGAAAACTAAACAAACACTAAGCATTTTCTGGCTAATTTTTACCTTTCATTATTTCCAAGTTATAATGTTAAAACTTCTCACTGAATATTAATTTTTCACCAAACCAAACTAACTTCTCAATACATGCTGTTATTTTATTTTTCTAAATATTTGTTTATTTATTATAATTATCAAGTACTTTTCTTCATTCATAAATAAATAATCAACATTTTCAAAATTATTCAAACACCTACAAAGTGAAGTGTCATATTTAGTAAAATCGTCGTATGAGAACAACAAGGTTTCAACTATAATGCTAGATTTGAGTTATGATCAATCAAAACTTTAATACCATGAAATTAACCTTAAATTTTATAAGTGAGTGGTGTATTATTTAAATGTATACATTTGTCTATAGACAAAATCTAACAACGGATCCTAGTAGTGGAAGGTCTGGACATTAAATAACAACTTTCAGTGAAATCCCAGACGTTGCGCTTTTGGAGAAAAAGCTTAACATCTCTTCAGGAGGAATCACGCTTAATACCATTTACTTTTAGAAATGAGTTTGCTTTAATCTTATATTTTTTTTCCGCAGATTTCGAATTCACTTGTAAAATTTAGCTAACTCTTTGCATTTTCTAGAAAAACGCAAATGCTTATGCATTTAACTAGTTCGAAAGTCAGTATTTATTTATTCATTATTTATATATTACAGGTTCATAGAGAGTATAAGCCGGTGGTTCCCTCTACTACTAGCCCACACAAGTCCTGGACTTAGGGGATGCTTAACTAAGTAGAATAGTACGAGGTTAAACAAACAAACAAAAAAATTAATGCTATTTTCAAACAACCATATTAAAATACTTTTTTAACCTAACGCTGTTTTGGTGAGCTTAGAATAAATCTTTACTCTTCTACTTTAAAATCGTAAAACTATAAAGATTATTATGTGTATGTATTGTACTGTCTGACCCTTTATTTAAACAATAATTTCGGATACTTATGCTTAACTTTGTAGACTGTGCGATTCGTCAAATTTTGATTCCCGGACAGCACACTTGATGCTCAGAATATTTTTTAATCATTCGATTGAGAATATTTTTAGAATAATTCTTTAAATATACTATGATTATGCTTAGAATATGCAAAAAAAATGCACTATCTAAGGACGTGCTTAGCGCATCCTGTGTGCGTACGTAGCATTATCTTAGATTATTCTTATAATAAAACGTAGATTATTCTTAGGACATTTTACCATATGGTAAGTATACCTACTTATAAAACTTTACGTATACTTTAAATAATTATTTAAAACGACGGCACAGATTTAAATAATTTTTTTTTAAATCGGGCCTCCAGACTGCTTTCTGTGCAAAAATTAGTTCTTAGAACCTTTTTAGAATATATGAACAGGAATGTTTTTATATTTTGAAAATTTGCGTTATTTTACTAAAACTATATTTAATGCCCTGTAGGACTAATTATTAGGGTAT
Source organism: Brachypterus glaber (assembly GCA_958510825.1). Classification (NCBI taxonomy): domain Eukaryota; kingdom Metazoa; phylum Arthropoda; class Insecta; order Coleoptera; family Kateretidae; genus Brachypterus; species Brachypterus glaber. The sequence goes on along the minus strand of OY294045.1, from coordinate 30,740,504 downwards.
TCTTATAATATAATATACATATACGTATAATACGTATATGTATATGTAATAACCTATAAGCCTACTTTAATTTTTTCCGAAAAAATAATGTTTTTACGTTTCTCGACGTTTAAAAAAAAAAAAAACGATATAAGTAAAAAAAAATGAAAATTCGATAACAATATATTCTTATAAATAAGAAAATATATAAGTGTACGGTTCCACCGAACATACCTTCTCGCACCTTGGTGCACCGAGGTGCATTTATAATATAAATATCTAAAAAATTATTAACTTTGGTGAAGGCGACACTGATAACTGAAAATAATTCCATAACTTTTTTTTCTAGAATTTTCCGAAGGATGGTGGCATATTGTATATGTTTACTTTATCCTAATAAAAAAAAAATATATATATATATATATATATATATATATATATATATATATACCCATTTTTTTTCAATATCACACTCTGATAATAGTTATTATTAGAGGATAAAATCCAAACGGTACCTACGTTCTGGTGATGTATAGAACAAAAAATGTAAATAAAAAATAAAATAAAAAAATAAAATAAAAATGTTTGAAACGTACATATGACGCATATCAGACGTCGACAAGACGTCAGTTTCAGGAATTACGTAAACTGAACAGTACTGTTCAGTCGCTATAGGGACTATAGTTAGTTAGCCTGCGCCTCCAGCCTTGTGGGTTAATTTTTTATGGGCACTCATACCATAAATAACCATTAATTGGACAGATGTATGAATTATGAGTATCTACCTCGATGATTATTAGACGTACGGAGTACGATCCTGTTTCTTAGAATCTTCTAAGAACATTCTTAGTAAAATAACCCACTATCTTAGAATGTTTCACCTTTTTTTTTAATTTCTAAGAAGGTTATAGCATAATTAAAGGAGTATCTATTGAATGTCTAAGAAGATTCTTGGAATAATAATGCACATTCTTAGAATGTGAGTACATTCCCGATCATATATTTTAAGAAGGTTCTAAGAACATTCTTAGTAAAATAAGCCACTATCTTAGAATGTTTCAACTTTGTTTTTTAATTTCTAAGAAGGTTATAGCATAATTAAAGGAGTATCTATTGAATGTCTAAGAAGATTCTTGGAATAATAATGCACATTCTTAGAATGTGAGAACATTCCCGATCATATATTTTAAGAAGGTTCTAAGAAGTAATTTGTACTGTCCGGGTTATATTGTTAAATTTAGCAGAATAGTGAAGATTGAATGCAGTAGTCCCAAAACCAAAATTCAATGCGGTATTATACTTTACTAAAAGTAGAAAAATACTTTTTGCGGTAAAATTTCGTTTAGGCAGACACAATATATATATATACAAGGTGTTCCTTGAGGAAAGGGAAATATTTAAAGGATGTGTTCCAGAGGTCTAAATAAGAAAAAAAGTTCCCATAAACATTTGTCCAAAAACCAATCGTAAGGGAGCTGCGCCCCTTCAAAAGGAGTTCCAATTTTTCGATTTTTAATTAATAACTTAGGAACCCTTTGTGTTATAGCAACAAGGTTTTGCATGTGATCTATTCTTAATAAGTCCTATCAGCCAATGGTATTTGCATGCAGTTGCTTCACTCAAGGGCGTGCGAATGAGGTGTATTTTCACTTTTTTGCCCGAAACTTTTTTCTGTTTATTTTGTTTTGAGGTTTTAATATTAGAATACTATTCTTCAGGTAAAATTACATTAAAAAGGTCCATTTGCTGTAATACTTTATGATAACCATTTTCGAGAAAAATACAATTGAAGGTAAAATTACAAATTTCGGGAACCAAAAATTAAACACTAAAATGTTAAAAACCTAAATTTCAATAGTGAAGAGTTACTGTACACCAAAAACTCAAATTTGTATAAATTTTCGTAAAACTCATAAATTAAATTGAAATTTTTCGAATTATTCATCAAAAACTATTAAAATTAGTAAGCATTGAAGTGTGACGATGAATATCTTTTAAACGCTTAATTTAATCGACAAATCATAAGAGACCATTTTTGTAGAGCAGTTAATTTCCTACAAAACTATGTATTGCGCAATTCATAACAATTTTTTTTAAGCGAGTTATAAAATTCATAAGCAAAACAAAAATCTCTCTTAAAATATCAAACTTTTTGATATCTTTTAAACGGTGAGGTTTAGGAAAAAATTGTAAGAGACCTTTTTTGTAGACCGTTCAATTTCCTAGAATATGATAGAGATACTTTTTAACGAACAGTTAAAGTCAAAGAGATATGAATTTTGTTTCTAATACTGAGGAAAAAATGGAAAATTGTAAAGCGGAGAACCTTTTTATCAAAATTAAGAGCTCATATTTGGTGAGAATTTTCTAGAGGTGTCTAGCAAACGATTTTTCAGAGTATAAAGTAAAAAGAAAAATAGTCGTTTTTTTTGACCCACCCTAGTAATTATGTCAAGCTTATAACAAAAATCTAGAGATTTCTTTAATTTTACGTTAATTTCTTGATCAATATTACCGAAACCTGGAACTATATAGCCAATTTTACTTGCGTGTCATGATGAATCTTTTGATGCCTCGGTCGTTAAAATCGACCCAGTAGTTTAGGCTGTAGATGGTAACAAATAAAGATGCATGCATACAAATACATTAAAAACATAACCCTCCTTTCGCGTTGGGTAAAAATAACTAAAATCACACCTAAATTGTTTTGAAATTTAATTATACTTAGATCAAGTTAAAAGTTAAAATAACAAACCACTTACAAATTAAAATTATAAAGCAATATAATTATTTTTAAACAATATAAAGCTGGAATTTTTGCTTAGTTTAACCCATAATTACTGACATCTTATTTTTGTCACATAAACACTAACACCCGTCTCTCAGACGGTCTAAAAAGAAATGTATTTATTTTTCTTTTTTAAATTATATAATTTTTTATTGTTTCTAATTTATTCTAAATTAGTATTGGGCGATGCGTGTTTGACTATCAAATGTAATTAACATGCATTGTGGATAAATGAATATGCGCGTTTTCCGTAATATTAGCAAAATGAGTTTTACTTGCGTCTGTGAGACGAGTTTTTAGTAATTAACTGTGATGTCGCGAAATTTTATAAAAATCGATTTGCAAGGGTTCCGCGATTTATTTTAAATATATTTTTTTATATTGCCCTATCCAAATATGCCCTAAATTTAAAACTTTACTTTATTTTAGTTTCAACTTTGGCCGCTAGGTAAGGGCAAAAAATAGCTAAAGGCATATCCAGAGGCCTGCATACGCATTTTAGAATTTTTCGATATTCGACCCCTAAGGTGGTAAAAATCATCATATTTAAGTCGTAGGTGATAAATTATGTAAATATTGGGGGGTTGAAAGGGTTTTTAAAAAGTGTGCGTATTTCAGAGACCTCTTAATATAGAATATTCATATTTGGCAAAAATGTTCTTTATGGAAATCGAAAAGATAGGTCGTCATATTTAACTACGAAATCGCGATACAATCGAACGATCGGTCTACATCACATTTTTAAATTGGATCAAAAGTATTTTATTCGTTTTATACACCTTTTCTTACCCCGAAACCAATTTTATTTTTTTTAGTTAGTCCCTGGTTTGGTTCATGGGCATTTTTGAAGTTAGGTCGGACTAAAAAAGCCGAATTTCGTTTTTCTTAAATAAAAAATTTATTTGAAATTCAATTAATTTCATATTTGGTCACAAACTTTTTTTTATTTTTACAAATTAAAACATGTAAAAAAAGATTATAATTTTTACCAGTAGAGGGCGCTATTGTCAATTTTCGGCTAAAAATTGCACTTTTTTAAACTAAAAAAACTCGAATAAGCATGGCTACCTAGAAAAAGTGAATACGGTGCAGGATAGCCCAAAACTTCCCCTTTATGGGCTATTTAAATCTCGCTCGGAACGCGAGACATTTTTCAAAAAAATGCAATTTAAATAAGGTCTGCAGCTACGGTCACAGGGCACTAAAATTAAAATATTTCTTGAAATATAAGACTTTTCATGCAAATATTCAATGGGTATGTTATGTTTACCGAAGTTTTTCAATAAAAACTTAAGAAAATAAATAAGAGGTTATATAGAGGTCATAAAGAGTACATTTAAAGGTCATAAAGTTACCCTGTAGTTAAACTATGTTTTCTTATTTAATTTAAACCAACTAAAAAACTTTATTTTACCTAAAATACATAAAAAAGCTTAAAAGACTTTGTTACTTTCTCATAAAGAAAGTATTGGAATATAAATTAAAAATATTTTTTTTTTGCCTAATTTGTTTCTCAAAATGTCTGGAAAAATCTTCTATAAAAATAAAATCACAAAAAATATTAACTAATTAATTGATTAATTTTACTTTTTTGAGAAAGTATTCTCGCTCATTGGGGAACGTTTAAGTATTACGTAACGCTCCTAGGTTTGGACTCCTAGGTGGGGGTCATTTTGGAGTGTTACACCCATCTTAATGGTATAGGAAAATAGCGTTACAGGGGGGGTGGGGGTCCAAAATGATCAAAATTTGCGTTACGTAATACTTGAACGTTCCCTCGTTAAAATATAAACAAAAAAAAATAAACACTTATTAGTTAGTTGGGTCGTTTGGTATCTTTAGATTTTATAATATTACTGACATCTTCAGTAAGAGAATTCAAAAGAAATACTCCCTGTATGTTTCTTGGTTTATATGGTCCACATGTTTCATCATGTTTGGACTTTTTGGTTTGGACTTTTTTAAAAATGTATAATTTTAAATTAAAAACACCGATAAATACACTATAAAACAAACCAATACTTAATTACTAGAAAACCGAGTTAAACTTAACTTTTTAAACGTAACTTTCTAAAAGGCAATCGCAAAACACAATATTTTGATATTTGTTGTGTAAATAAATGTCAAATGTAAGGCTACTTGATTTAATAAAATTTATTTTTATTATAACTTTTAAAGTACCATCGTTTTCATAATAAACGCTTACACCTAAAAATGTTACAGATTATATTGAACTTTATCAAGGTCTCCTTGACATTTATTTGTCAAATATTATTATGACATTACTTGTCAAAATAATTCACATTAGTTATGCCGCACCTTACAAATTATCAAAAATATATTATAACAGCAAGAATAAATGACGGGATAAGTGTACGTGAAATAGCCACTGAATTAAATGTTGCAAACAGCACTATAATGCGAGCAAAGAAAAAACTTGAGGAAACTGGACAGATTAGCAGAAAGCGGGGTTCTGTTCGGAGTAGAATGAGTAGTGCAGAAGAAGATATGCAATTAATGAATTATCTGCGGGAAAACCCTTTCCATACCGGAGTCAGAGCGAGGGAAGAAACTAACTTTCCTGGGTCATAATGCTGAAGAATTACGACAGGCCATCATTGAGGCTTGGCACGCAAAAATTACACCAAATTACACAAACCAACTGTTAGAATTACAAAGAAGATTTTTTTATTTTTGATATCTTAAAATAAGTCACTCTTGATGATGTTTTTTTTTTCTTTATATTTTTGAAGACACTATTTTGAAGAAAAAAACATTATCCCATGAACCGTAAGAGTTGTACAAAAAGCGCTTAGTGTTTTGGGAGTTTAAAATCAAGCAGGGCAAGTTATAAAGAGTGACTTTTTTTGAGATCAAATCAAAAATAAAAAATGAATTCCTCTTTGTAACTCTATCTGGAGACATACTGTATAAATATCATTTATAATAAAATTTGTTAACCTTTTTGCTTATAAGCATATATGCTTAAAGACAGTTATAGTACTTGCACTATATAATATAGACTGTACTTTAACCTTACTTAATGATTACGGAAAATGTCAGTGTCAATCTTAGTAAAGTACATATACCACAACTAAAAATTTAAAATGTTGAGGTACCTCAGGGTTCTGTGATGTGAGCGTTTTCTATGAAAATGATGGTATTTACAAGTAACGAACTTTAAGCAAAATAATTTTAAAAAACGCTAAAGATTGAAAAAATCTTTTTGCTTATAATTTTACAAAAAAATGACAACGTGCATTTTTATTAAATTAAACATTTTTTATGTATTTAAGGTAAAATAAAGTTCTTTAGTTGGTTTAAGTAAAATGAAATGAGAAAACATAATTAAACTACAGGGTAGCTTTATAACCTTTAAATGTACTCTTTATGACCTCTATATAACCTCTTATTTATTTTCTTAAGTTTTTATTGAAAAACTTCGGTAAAGATAACATACCCATTGAATATTTGCATAAAAAGTCTTATATTTCAAGAAATATTTTAATTTTAGTACCCTGTGCCCGTAGCTGCAGACCTCACTTAAATTGCATTTTTTTGAAAAATGACTCGCGTTCCGAGCGAGATCTAAATAGCCCATAAAGGGGTTTTGGGCTATCCTGTACCGTATTCACTTTTTCTAGGTAGCCATGCTTATTCGAGTTTTTTTACTTTAAAAAAGTGCAATTTTTAGTCGAAAATTGACAACAGCGCCCTCTACTGGTAAAAATTATAATCTTTTTTTTCATGTTATAATTTGTAAAAATAAAAAAAAGTTTGTGTAAAAATATGAAATTAATTGGATTTCAAATAATTTTTTTATTCAAGAAAAACGAAATTCGGCTTTTTCCGTCCGACCTAACTTCAAAAAAGCCCAGAAACCAAACCAAGGACTAACTAAAAAAAATAAAATCGGTTTCGGGATAAGAAAAGGTATAGAAAACGATTAAAATACTTTTGATTCAATTTAAAAATATGATGTAGATGAAACCCCCAAAATCGTTCGATCCTATCGCGATTACGTCGTAGTTATGTAAATATTTGCCTTTTTGAAAAGTGACCTCTTGCTCTAGAATCTTCAGATTTGTAAAAAATGTTCTTTATCAAAATCGAAAAGATACGTGTTTCAGGAATTTTCGATATTCGACCCCTAAGGGAGTGAAACGGGGGTGGAAATGTTTTTAAAAAAGTGTGTGTATCTCAGAGACATCTTAATCTAGAATCTTCATGTTTGGCAAAAATATTCTTTATCGAAATCAAAAAGATAAGTGTTTCAGGAATTGTCGATATTCGTCCCCTAAGGGAGTGAAACGAGGATGGATTTTTTTTTTAAGTGTGCGTATCTCAGAGACCTCTTAATCTAGAATCTTCATATTTGGCAAAAATTTTCTTTTTTGAAATCGAAAACATACGTGTTTAAGGAGTTTCTGATATTCAACCCCTAAGGGGGTGAAACGGGGGGCGAAAGATTTTTTAAAAAGTGTGCGTATGTCAGAGATCTCTTAATATAGATTCTTCATATTTGGCAAAAATTTGCTTTATCGACATCGAAAAGATAAGTGTTTCAGGAATCTCCGATATTCAACCTCTAAGGGGGTGAAACGGCGGTTGAAAAGTTTTTTAAAAAGTGTGCGTATCTCAGAAACCTCTTAAACTAAAATCTTCACATTTGGGAAAAATGTGCTTTATCGACATCGAAAAGATATGTGTTTCAGGAATGTTCGATATTCGACCCCTAAGGGTGTAAAAATTGTGATATTTTAGTTTTAAGGGGAAATAATTTAAAGATTGGACATTTTAAAAAAAAGTGAGTATCTCAGAGAACTCTTACTTTACTATCTCGATATTTGGCAGAAATGTCCTTTATTGATATGCAAAATTATAAAGGAAATATTACCTTATCCCCTTGATTGCGGGGAAATTATTAAACAAGGTTAGTAAAGAGATAACTGATTTAAGTTTTTAACTAACCCGTTCGAAGAACGGACTTCACGGCTAGTATATTATAAACTTGGTTGTATTATAGAATTTCATAAGGCGTAATTACGTTACAGCACGTGTTATGCACTACACTTTATCTACAATCACAATAATTAAAAATACTAATAATTTTAGCTAAAAATTAAAATATCTCCAAAACGGTCTATTTTACGAAAAAAGTCCATATAACCTTTTTTAAAGAGTTTCAAATGTCTTTTATATAAGTTATAAAACGATGAAAAATATGCCCAGTAAATAAGCTTTCCCATTTTTTACCTCCGCGTGTGAACTAGATTTTTTATTATCATTAGTTCAGCAACCTCAAGAACCCCAATATACCAGTTTTTTTTTTAATTTTAAGATTTAGTTTTAGCGACTTTAAAAACCCCTATATACCAATTTTCACGAAAACTACCCACCACACCTCAAGGGGTGTAGTTAGATTTTTTATTCTAAGATTCAGTTTGGTTAGCGACTTTAAAAACCACTATATACCAATTTTCATGAAAATACTGTAAACATTTAAATATAGTCACCCCCGGGGTGGGTGAAGTAAGAAAATTTTTATTATTAGATTTAATTTTGTCGACCCCAAAAACCCCTATGTGTCAATTTTGACGAAAATATTGAAAACATTTAAAAATATTTACCGCCTCATCCCCGGGGGGAAAGTTTGAAAATTGTTATTATCAGATTTAGTTTCAGACACCTAAAAAACCCATATACACCGCTTATCATGAAAATATTTGAAACATTTAAAATTAATTAACCCCCGCCCCTCGGGTGTGCAGTTAGAACATTTGTATCATCAGATTCAGTTTCAGTGACTTTAAAAATCCTTAAAAAACTTTGGATACAAGGTTTAAGGCAGAGTTTGAAAATTGTTATTATCAGATTTAGTTTCAGACACCTAAAAAACCCATATACACCGCTTATCATGAAAATATTTGAAACATTTAAAATTAATTAACCCCCGCCCCTCGGGTGTGCAGTTAGAACATTTGTATCATCAGATTCAGTTTCAGTGACTTTAAAAATCCTTAAAAAACTTTGGATACAAGGTTTAAGGCAGAGTTTGAAAATTGTTATTATCAGATTTAGTTTCAGACACCTAAAAAACCCATATACACCGCTTATCATGAAAATATTTGAAACATTTAAAATTAATTAACCCCCGCCCCTTGGGTGTGCAGTTAGAACATTTGTATCATCAGATTCAGTTTCAGTGACTTTAAAAATCCTTAAAAAACTTTGGATACAAGGTTTAAGGCAGAGTTTGAAAATTGTTATTATCAGATTTAGTTTCATACACCTAAAAAACCCATATACACCGCTTATCATGAAAATATTTGAAACATTTAAAATTAATTAACCCCCGCCCCTCGGGTGTGCAGTTAGAACATTTGTATCATCAGATTCAGTTTCAGTGACTTTAAAAACTCCTTAAAAAACTTTGGATACAACGTTTAAGGCAGAGTTTCGCAAAAGTAAAATTTAACCATAAATACAGCTTTTTGGCTATTTTGTAGTGTATATCTGGAGAATGGACCAGAAATTAAAAACCAGTTTTATAATTTTGTTGTAATTTTTCAATTTTTTTCTTATTAATAAAGATTACATTAAGATTTATCTTTATTATTTTCTTACATAATTACAAAGTTCTATGTTCTTATCAAAAAATATTTTTAATACAGTTAAAAAGTCCTATGTGATTTCTAAATATTTATTTAACTTAAAAAATAAATATTTATTTTAAGATTTTTCATTAAAACTGAATAAGACTTACCTAAAAAAGATTATATAAAAAGATAACAAACATATCTTTATTTAGTGTAAGGAAAGTAGAAAGCGATTTTTTCTTTTTCGATTTACTCGAAACGCGGCTTTATGCAAATAGAACCTTGTAACTCTAACCTTTATGCAGATGGATTTTATTATAAAAAATAATAGTATAATATTCATATATTCTGGTAATGTGCTTAGTTTTCCCAGGCTTCGTTGCTGCCGAAAAATTTTGACACTTGAAAAATTTCAATGTTAGGATGAAAATTTGCTTTAGCGCCCCCTATGGGTAAAAATTTGTAGCTTTTTATACAGGAAAAAATAGTCAGTGATAATGTCCATTTCTTGGCCAAATATAAATAAAATATTTTTTAAATAGTAATTATATACCAAGGTAGAAAAGACATTTTTTATAGCCGAGCGTATTAAATTTAAGAGTGCGAGGCTAAAATAGTCTTCTCTACCGTAGTTTATATATTAGTTTGTTCACTTCTAGCACTATTTAACTATTTTTATTCAAATAATAAAATAAATTATTAACAGAAATATTTCTTGAAATTTTCATAAAAATCAAGTAGCCTTGATCAATGACATTTGATCAAATAAATACTTGAACTGACGTTTAAAAATTTAGTTTTTTATTTTTTTTTTTTTCATAATATTTAGCTAACATGATAAATAATGGTATGTTCTAAAGCTAGTAGTGAAAAAAAAATTATTAACAGAAATTATATTTCTTGATATTTTCATAAAAATCAAATAGCCTTTATCAATGATATTTGCTCAAATAAATACTTTGAACTCATGTTTAAAAATTTAGTTTTTTTTTTAATTTTTTCATAAAATTTAGCTAATTATAGATTGAACTAATTGGTAATAATTATAATTAATTATATTTAATAAATAAAAAGTTTTTTTTTCATATATTTAGCTAATTATTGATTGTATTAATTGGTAATAATTATAATTAATTACATTCAAAAATAGAAAGATATTTAAAGCTATTTTCTTGGGTTTAATTCGTAAAAATTGCACAACGAACTTTGACAGAAATAAATTGTTTACAAAATTTACTCCTACTAGGAGAGAAAAAAATATTATTGTAAAGAAAATTGATTTCACAGTCTGGAACATGATAAATAATGGTATGTTCTAAAGCTAGTAGTGAAAAAACAAATTTTTTATGGCATAATAAAAGTTTTTAACGTCCTTGACGTTTTTTGCCCTTGCCTAGCGGTCAAAGTTGATATTAAAATAAACCAAAATTTTGAATTTAGGGTATATTTGGATAGAGGAATATACAAAAATACATTTCATATAAATTCTAGAACCCTTGCAAATAAACCTAACAAATTCTTTACATATTTTCGCAAAATCACAGTTAAGGGTTAATGTTTTTTTTATAAAATGTGAATAATAATTGATAACTTGTTGAGAACCGCTGTTTGAAAAAAAATTATAAATGACAGTACAAACTTAATCAAAAGCAGTGTTGCCAGCCCTACGGAAATTTCCGCATTTTTCACGGCATTCCTGAAGGATTAATGAGATGAAGTAGCTCTACAGAAAAATGGATCATGGTAGAAGAAGGTCTACAAATTACAGAGCCATTTTACGGAAATTTTGCCTCATCTACAGATCTACGGAATTTAATCCGAAATCTACGGACTTTTTATCTGATTCTATAATAATATAATTATACAGGGTGTATGGCACATGGATAGAACGTAAAAGGGGTGATAAAACTCATTTTGAGTATTAGACCAAATAGACCCTTTACAAAGTCTCACTGTTTTTGAGATATTGGCCTTTTTAGGTATTTTGGCGAAATAGATGAATTTTTCCCTGTACGTATTATTTTTAATGACACTAAATACTTTTAGTTTTTCTAAATATATTTTTAGATATTCTTAATATGCACAAAATCAAAAAGAAATACAATTATACAAGTCAACAGGAAATTTGTGCCTGGGATTAGTGTACGTAATTACTATAGATTTAGTGATGATCATCCGAAAAAAAAAAATTTTATGAAAAAGTTTGCTTTTGTAGTCAGGAAGACATTATTTACGAGAATATTTCAAAATTTAAGAAAAATCTATGACTTTAATCATTCATTTGTTAAAAAACCAAAAAAATATATTTTTATATTTATTTAATAACTTTAATTATTATATTAGTAAACAAAATTATAACAAAAAGTTTAGAAATTAAGCCTTGTACCCTTTCTAATATGTTCATAAGTACTGTAGCGAAACTAGAAGTCTACCTCCATTCACGGTAATTTAACCCATAAACACTAGGTATGTCCACACTTATCCTACTTTTAAATTTTAAATATCGTTTATTTTGAGTTTTTTGTCCAAGCCGAGCAAAAAATTATGGAATTCTTTTTCTGCGATAGCAGCGACGAGTTTCGTTCATTTGCATTTAATTCATTCTTTGACATACTAGTGAACTTTCTGGTCACCAACCAACTCTTTACTGTTAACAAAGCATCTGGGGGCCTAGTCATTTTTATAGGTAAGTAACCGACTTCTGCGAATATATTTTCTTTTTCTTATGTACATTTTTATAGTCTCACAGAATAAATTACCAAGTGTGAAAATAAACCAACCTTACTCATAAACCGTTTTCATTATTTACTCGACAACTTATACCAGCCACCCGCCACAAACCAACCCCGAGATTTAAGAGTTACATTGCAACGTGGCGCCCCACGTTGGGCGTCAAATGAAACAGAACTTATAGAGATATTTGTTATGCGCCACTCTATTTAGTTCCGTAGACTTTTTCGGGGTTGAGGTTCTTAAGAAAATATGTTCTAAGATATGAAGAAGGTTTATTTATACAGAGCGGTCCAAAAGTCACCCCCCCCCCTCTTAACTTTTGAACCAGTTGAAATATCGACATGATTATAATATGTATAGTAATTTAAGAACTAGATTAAAAAATTCCGCTAAAAACGATTACAGTAATTATTTAAATAACAGAAAATAATATTTCTTCAAATATGAAACGTTTTTGGAACTTCGTATCTAACAAAAAACGCGCGGTACAATACCTAAAAAAATTAATTATAACAATAAAACGGCTGACACAGAAATTAATATTTGTAACCTGTTTGCCGACTAATTTAAAAGTGTTTTTGTGGACAATAATAAACAAAATATTGACTATAGTAACCTTAACTATGAACATGTACTTACTGATATTTAACTTTCGGAAGATGAAGTCTTATCTGGTTTAAATAAGATTGACTCGAATAAAGGATCTGGGCCCGATAAAATACCAGCTCTTTTTATAAAAAATTGTGCGCGCTCAATATATAAACCCCTTACCCTCCTATTTAACCAGTCTTTAGCTACTGGTGAATTTCCTACAAAACACACGAAAACAATTGCAGTTATACCAATCTATAAGAGCGGTGTAAAAAATCTTGCTAACAATTATCGTCCTATAGGTAAGTTGTCTATTATACCCAAGTTCTTTGAATCTCTTATTTACAAATATATTTTTGATTTATTTAAAAGCTCCATAATACCAGAACAGCATGGTTTTTTTAAGGGAAAAAGTATTGAGTCAAACATGATTGAGTTTTGCGAATACTTGCACGAAGGCTTAGACAATCAAATTCAAATTGATGCCATATGCACTGACATGAGCAAAGCACTTGACAAAATATGTCATTTTATATTACTCTTAAGACTTGCCGAAATTGGCATTAACGGCAATTTATTAAGATAGATCGAATCCTATATAAAAATAGGGTCACAATTCGTGTACATTAACGGCTTTAGTTCTGAACCATATGAAATACCCTCAGGGGTCACATCTGAGCCCGTTGCTTTTTTTGATATATGTAAATACAATCAAAAGTTGTTTTAAGTAGATTAAGCTAGATTTTTATTGTATGCAGATGATCTAAAAATCTTCATGTTTATAAAGTCCCTTCAGGACTGCTTAAATCTGCAAAGCGACTTATTGAGTGTTTCTAAGTACTGTAAAGAAAATCAACTATTTTTTAATTTAGCAAAATGCTGTACCTTTACTCGAAATTGTGACAAATTTTTATTTAATTATAATATAGAATATATATCCCTAAAACGGGTGTGTGAAATTCGTGATTTGGGTATACTCCTAGACTCAAAGTTAACATTTAACACACATATAGAATCCGTAATTAACAGCTCTTTAAGAATGATTGGTTTTATCAAAAGGCAGTGTAAGGATTTCGCAAGACCTCGGTCAATAATTTTAGTATACAATGCCCTAGTTCTCTCTAAGTTAAGTTTTGCTTTCACCATTTGGAACCCACAATATGCTACATATTTCGAGCATTTAGAAAGTGTCCAAAATAAATTTCTGAGATTTCTTGCTTTCAAAAGCAATATTGTTATAACCGAGAGTAATTATACTGAAATTTATCGCAGATATAATATGATGTCATTAAGCAACCGTAGAATGTTGACCGACTTGTTATCACTTTATAAAATAATTAATGGAACTATGTTTGGCCCAAATGTTTTTCAAAAAATTGTTTTCAGGGAATCAGAACTTAAGAAATCTAGAGTTAATTATAGTTCCATTTAAACGTACAAATTGCTCTCAAAATTCACCGATAACACGTATGATTGTGTCTTGCAATAAATATATATTAAACCGCAATACGTTTTCAATAAGTCTACAAAGATTTAAAACTTTCATAAAAAACAAGATACAAGAAGTTTGAGACACAATAATACGTTTATCTTTTCTTTTTTTTTCTTTTTTGCGTACATTAATTATAACCAGCATTAATAATTGTGTAACTATTAAATACATTATAAATATTACTTCTTATGTATTCATACATTACTTTTTTTATGTACCACTTACATGAAGTTAATTATTTATATTATTGTTACTTTTTTTCTTTTTTTTTATTATTGTAATTCAAAAAATATTTTTTCTATATGTATTACTCCGTAGGTACTTTTTTGGGATTTTCCTGTTTGTACCTCTATGTCCTATAAATAAATAAATAAATAAATTTGAAACTTTTAAATAAGACAACTTAAACTATCTTTTAACATATAATGAATACTTTCAGCTCTTAAAATGTGGGCAGGGGGGCATGGGGGCACATTTTTTTAAATAGAAAGGGGGTTCGTGTAATACATCATTTTAAAGCTTATAAAATTCTCCATTTAACTCCATATTTTTAATTAAAAAAAAACATTTTGGGTTTAAAATGGGGTTGAAAATGGGTATTAATGTCAAAATTCCTCTAAAAAAAACAAATTTTTTAAAAATGCCTAATTTCATCATAAAAAAATTTTAATTATACTTTTAAACTAATTTTAGTTGACATAAATAAAAATTTATAAAAAAAAAACTTAAAAAATCGAATGTTTTAGCACAAAAAATTGAAAAATCAAAACCTTAAAAAACATTTTTTAAAAATTTAAAAATGTTAGTAGAGAATTTTATAAGCTTTAAAATGATGTATCACACGACCCCCCTTTCCATTTAAAAAAATGTCCCCTCCTGCCCCCCTGCCCACATTTTAAGAGCTGAAAATATCAAATATATGCTAAAAGATAGTTTGTTGTCTTATTTAATTCTAAATTTGAAGTCGATATCTCAACTCGTTCAAAAGTTAAAAGGGGGGGTGATTTTTGGACCGCACTGTATATTGGAAAACACTTCATACAAGGGTCCCACATAGGGGCCTGAGAGCCGGATTCAGTGGCTCACTGGTGGTAGTTTTACCGAAGATAAGGAAGGTGAACTAGAGTAGGCATTACGTGAACTGCAAAAACTGGATGACCAGGCATTTACCCTGAACACCATCGCAACGGATGGGTCAAATGACAATCCAAAGCAATTTCCTTTTACACGATTGTTAAAGCAACACTTGTTGCAAAATGTGATCTCAAGAAGCTGTTTGAGCCTCAGGGCTTTGGATTTTCATTTGACCCATCCGTTGCGATGGTGTTCAGGGCATTTGCCTGGTCATGAATCACGTGAACTGCAAAAACTGGATGACCAGGCACATGGCCTGAACAGCATCGCAACGGATGGGTCAAATGACAATCCAAAGCCATTTCCTTTGGATTGTCATCTGACCCATCCGTTGCGATGGTGTTCAGGGCATGTCCTGGTCACGAGATGCACTAAGTGCCTACTCTAGTTCACCTTCCTTATCTTCGGTAAAACTACCACCAGTGAGCCAGTGAATCCAGTTCTCAGGCCCCTATGTGGGACGGACGGACGGACAGACGGACATTTCCAAAGTTTCTGATTTTTTAATGAAAGACATTTGTATCCAAGAATTTTTTGTCTAGGACGATTTTTGGCGATTTTGGGAAATTCTAAACTACCGTATAATACTATTCTAGCGCTACGCGCTGTGAATAGAATAATTATTTTGAATTTGGCACTAATAAACAGAACCGGATCCAGTACCAACAATAATATTCGTAAATGTGCACATTTTTGAAAAAGAAAGAGATATCTCCACAACCAAAAAAGATATTACAGTGCTTCGAAAAATTAATTACTTGCAAGAAGTGTGGTAATTAAATAAAATTTACCCGTATGAAAAAAAAGTTCTCAAGCAAACCATAGACGCTTCCAAAGATATGGTAAAAAACATAATCATGCATTTTTCCATACTGCACCTATAATCATGACATATGGACTAACCTATGTACAATAAAAGAAACTTGAAGTTTGTGGCTTTAAAATAAAAAAGAATCATAAAAAATCCCGAGACAAATCCGTTTATTAGTTTCAGAGATATTAAAGTTTGAACCTCACCAATTTTTTAAGTGACCCGTTTATTTTGCGCCCAATGCCATATTTATTTAAACATGTTTTCAAAAAGTGCAAACAAAAACAATAAAACTGGCCATATCTCAAAACATCTAATTTGCAGATAGGACAACTTATCTTAGAGGGCAGTATACCTCGTGGGCCGCTCAAAATATGCGACAATCTTCCGATCGGCGGGTAAGCGGCTTTATCGTATGTCGACTTGCGGACGTCAAATGTGAAACAGAAAGCTGAAGTTGGCCTTTCTCTAGTTTTTAATTGGATTAAATTAAGCAAACTTACTCTAAACACCGACAAAAGTAAATTTATTGCATTTTCATCGCTTTGCAGTGGCCAACCTAACTTTGATAATTTAAAAATTTATAAGGATAATTGTCAGAAAAATTACATTATCCAAAGATAAATAAAACGTATCAAGTTAAATATCTTGGCTTAATCGTTGACCAGCATTTGCGCTGGATTGAGCAAGTAACTTAGCTTCCGCCAACTTCTACCTAAGTTTTACAAATTACGCAACATTCTAAATAAAAACGAGATTCTTCTTATTTACAATTCCCTTGTCGAAACTGTTATCAGTTACTGTTTCCGTATGGGGAGGACTTCACAAACATTCAGTTGATTCTTTGCAAACCACTTAAAACACTATCTTAAAACTAATACTTCACAAACCAAATCTTTTTAATACCGAATTACTTTAGAAAGAAGCCAATGTGTTTAATATCCAGATATATTATATTTACAAGTGTCTTCAGTTTGCTTTCAAGAAACGGATCCCGTTTTGCCTTTCTACCGTAACCAGATTTGCAAATAATAATTTGCCTATACCTTTATTTAAAAAATCTTTAACTCAGCGATTCATTTTTTACGCAGCACCTGATCTTTTTAGCCAATTTCCACTCGATATTAAAAAAATTACAAAAATATCTTTATTTAAAATCAAAACTAAAAACATGCTTTTAAATGACACAATTTTTTTTGAATTTCCATTTTAAGACCGCTCCTTTTGTTTTATAGCCGCATCGTCTTTTTTATATTCTTTTTTTTTGTCTCACACTTCTACCATAATTAAAAATTATTATCTTGTCTTTAATTAATACTTATTATAATTATATTATCTTTAATTAAAAAATATTAGTTTTAAGTTTATATTTTGTAGTTATTTTTTATAATATATTATATTTTTATTTTTTTTTGTGCATCTACACACAAGCAACCATGCTTAGGTAGTTGCGCTAAGAAAATATTGTAAATTTTGTTTTCTGCTCAATAAATATTATTATATTATAAATATTATAATGCCCAGACTTTCCACTACTAGGACCCGTTGTTAGATTTTGTCTACATTTTTTTGTAACTTAAGAAAATTGAGAGGTACCGTGGGGATGGGCTTATATTATAATAAATTAGTACCTATAATACACATTTTGTTGATATTTTAAATATTAGCTAAAATAAATAATCAGTTAGAACATTGATAATCCAAAAATCTATGAAAAGTAGCAGTATAACAGGGTTCAAATCGAGGGGTAAACCGCAGAGGAATTCAGGTGTACAAATTCGAGGAAATCTGGAGGAAATCCTTGAAGCTTCACCTAGGTTACGAGGTAATCTTTGAGGATTTCCTCCTAAAGGTGTACAAAATTTTGTCAGCGGTTTACCCCTCTGTTCTGAGTTAGAACTGTTTTGCATTAAATTCACATGTTTTTATAATAATATTAATTAATAATTTGTACTTTTGATAATTAATAATTTTTTCGCACAAGTATTCCTCATCAACCTCCATAATTTTGATAAAAATCACAGGCCAAACTATTTACGCGTTAGTGACATCGATGTGACTTAAGTTAATTTTCATTAACTGACTACATGATTTTTATGTAAGAAATTCAAATTAACCTTTATTATCAGAAAGTCACATGGTCGCAAATTCAAATCTAGCTGGACAAAAGTATAAAACTTTTAGAGTAATTTTAGGGCATCTGGGGCAACGTGGGAAACATAATAAAAGGAATTAATTCCTATTGGGGGTCGTATTAAAATATCAGATATTGTATTGTTAATTAAGAGTTTTAATTATTGTTGACGTTTTACAACAAATTAAGTCAAAAATTACCCATTTTTTAATTTAATATGCGTGAATATTATATATTTTTCAATAATAATGGTTCTACCTGTATTATGTAAAATTAACCTTTACCTACACATTGACACTAGTCTCATCTGCAGGTAAATAATTCCAGATTAAGGGAAAAAATAGCATTTTAAAAAGAGATAACTAAGTTTTAGGAGGGGCTTGAGGGGTGTATTATTTTTTTTTCTACTTTTTATAGTCTCATTTATACTGTTTTTTGCGAAACTTAATTATCTCTCTTTTAGTTTTCGAAAAAAAACACTGCCTAAATATGGGATGGGATCCGGGGGTTGTTTTTAAACTTTTAACCACTTCTAAAACTCAAAAATAGCAAGTATTACAAACCATTGTATTTGCAAGCTCAAAGTTTATTCAAAGCAACCGAAAAAATATAGGGGTGCTACTTTAAAAAATAAAGTTGGGAGTAAGTTGTGAAGGAAGTGTAGGGCTGGATTTAATTTTGGACTACTTTTTATATACAGAGCGGTCCAAAAGTCACCCCTCTTAACTTTTGAACCAGTTGAGATATCGACATCAAATTTGGAACTTTTAAATAAGACAACTTAAACTATCTTTTAGCATATATTTAATACTTTCAGCTCTTAAAATGTGGGCAGGGGGGCACATTTTTTAAATGGAAAGGGGAGTAATGTAATACATCATTTTAAAGCTTATAAAATTATCCATTTAACTCCATATTTTTAAATTAAAAAAAAAATTGGTTTAAAATGGGGTTGAAAATGGGTATTGTCAAAATTCCTCTAAAAAAAACAAATAATTTTTTAAAAATGCCTAATTTTATCATAAAAAAATGTTAATTATACTTTTAAACTAATTTTAGTTGACATAAATAAAAATTTATAAAAAAAACTTAAAAAATCGAATGTTTTAGCACAAAAAAAAAATTGAAAAATCAAAACCTTAAAAAACATTTATAAAAAATTTAAAAATGTTAGTTTAAATAGAGAATTTTATAAGCTTTAAAATGATGTATCACACGACCCCCCTTTCCATTTAAAAAAAATGTCCCCCATGCCCCCCTGCCCACATTTTAAGAGCTGAAAATATCAAATATATGCTAAAAGATAGTTTAAGTTGTCTTATTTAAGAGTTCTAAATTTGAAGTCGATATCTCAAATTGTTCAAAAGTTAAAAGGGGGGGTGACTTTTGGACCGCACTGTATAGGTAGTTTTTGCAGAACTTGATTATCTCTTTTAGTTTTCGAGAAAATCTCTGGGCAACAAAAATTATTTGTTTTACTAAATTTTCAGATTCTACGGTGTCAAATATAACTAATGAATTCTAAAAATATTTCTGAAATATTTATTTTAAACTTGCATCCCTTATATCCCACCCCGGATAATAATTAATTTTTTCTCTATTTTTCCTATTATGTCCGAGATGCCCTGAAATGATTCTAAAAGTTTCAGACTTTTGTCCAGCTAGATTTGAATTTGGGACCATAGTGCGTCGTTGCACTAAAAAAATCTCCAAAAATGCAGATAGAAAAGCCAGTATTGTCAAAGGCAATATGGGCCAAAATCGCATGCGATTTTTGCCAATATTGCCAAAATAGCAATATTGTTTACGCACGTGAATAGACCTGATTGCATTGTAAATAAAATGGGCTATGTATAATATTTTTATTTTTTAAGTACATGCAAAAAGCTAGTAAACAGCTCTATTCAAGAATGCAAAGTGAAAATCAGAAAAAAATTTAGTTGAAACCTTGTTGTTCTGATACGACGTAATGTCACAGCGTGCTTTATCGGTATGCAATTTAGTCATAATATTATACTGTTAGGAAATTTTAAAAATTACCTTTTTTTAATGTTAATTTTTTGTCTTAAAAATAATGTTATTAGTAAAAGAAAGTATTAAATTTTACAGAAAGTATTAAATGTTAAAGAAAGAGTAATATATTTTCAGAATTTCGAGGTTTAACTTAAGTTTATTGTCAAAATTCATTTTCATATGGCTGTAACCACAAAACCAGTTAAATACTTTTGTTACGACAGATTGATAGCTTATTATACCATTATAATAGGATCTATATAATCCATGGTATTAATTTCAATTTGGTAGCTTTTGAAATAAAAAACTGCCCTGTACGTCTTAGATGGCCCCCCTGTATATGCAGGGATGATTATGCGTTGTGCTTACCTTTGAATTCATATAACGCAGGAAGAAATCAAGTAAAAATGATTTTCCATGACGAAAGGCCCCGGCGACTGAAACTACTACGACGTATCTATCTTTAATTTCCTCTCTCATCAATACACTTTTGAGCGCCTCTTCATCCAAAGTAAACGTATGATCATCATTGGCGCAAACGATTGGAACAGCATGAGGTTTCATTGTGGTTTCTTTATGATATGATACATCTGTAAGTTACAGTATATGCTAGTAAGGTTGTATAATTATTTTCAATTTGTTGAGCCAACATTTTCAAAAATAGACTTGGACGAGAAAAGTCCAAACCATATAATATGATATTAAAATAAAGGTATTTTTATGACAAGTAAGATGACATAACAAAAAATATACCATTCCATTTAAAAAAATTAAGTCAGATGTTACCCACCCTAGGAGGACCATCCTGCATATTTCAAAATATTTTTAGAATGTGCTTTTTTTAAAACCATACAACTTTTCCCTTTAAAGTTTTTCTCTAAAGTGGATACTTAACTATATATCGACCGAGTCGGCTTCGTTGAGACACCCTGTATGTTATTTTAAATAAGAATAATGCGCTAAGGTAGAAAAAAAATCGATATCTCCTACAAATATCAATATGAGCAAAACTGAGCATATGTACCATGAGTGCCAAAGAATAAGCTACAAATTGTTTGTTTATGTTTATTTTTTAACCTCGTACTATTCTACTTAATTAAGCATCCCCTAAGTCCAGGACTTGTGTGGGCTAGTAGTAGAGGGAACCACCGGCTTTAATTAACTTTCGAACCAATATATCTAGGGAGTACGCTTCGCCCAATTTCAATTATTAATTAACTGAAAAAGGCAATCGGCGCCAGTGAGGTTTGAACTCACGATCATTAGCTCAGTGTCAATGCTATATCGATGCCTTAGACCGCTGAGCTAATCTCCCATTTGATGTATATAAGTTTAAAATTGGTTGAATTGAGCCGAATTGACTGTTAATGAAAGTATGCACTTTCCCATAAATGTATTATTTTTATGATAAAATATTATGGTAATATAACAAATCCTTAATATTTAGATTAACTTTGGCATAGTTGTGTTGATTTAAAATTTATTAATCAATTCATTTCAAAAAAACAGCAAAAATTTTATTGGACTTTTTTTTTATATTTAATATTTAAAAGAATCATTAAAAAAATTAACACATTTTTTAAGTTTGAGCAGCTGCACACAAAAATGTTAATAATTGAAAATTTAAAATGATAGATCCAATATCGCGTCGAAATTTTTAAAATTTCAATATTTTTTGGAGAAAGTTAGTTATCAATTTTTGAGGTCGCTGAAATCGACTCCGGTGTTAAAAATTCAAATTATAAAAGTAATATTTATCATATTATCCAGAAAGCTTTTCTTTTGTTATATTTTAAACATCAAATTCGGTTTCAGCGACCTCAAAAATACTTGATCACTAATTTTCAGCAAAAAATATTGGATCCGCCATTTTGAATTTTGATTTTTTAACATCCGATTCGATTTCAGCAACTAAAAAAACCCAGGATTCTTATTTTCAAACATATTGTCAAAATTCTATCTGTCTATTTTAACAGGTTTGGGATGTGTTTAGTAGAAAACCTTTAGTTATCAGGCTAGTTACTAGGCATTAGGTAGATTCAGACTCCGTTAACAGAACCCAGGCACCTTTTCAGCAGTTCAGCAGTTGACCTGTGTTATTTAATTTTTTTTAAGTAATGTTAATTTTTATAAATTATTTATTACGTTCTTAGAACGCGGTTCTTAAAATATAAAAATTAAAAATTATTGAAATATTATAGTTTTGTTTGGCCTATATGCCGATATGGACTTTCGTGTCGGCCGATAACCGATATAGCGAATTTTTGCCGATATTACCGATTTCATATCGGTATCGGTCGATCCCTAAATCCGCATATACCGATTATTTTAGTTTATTATTTTAATTTTTTATGGGAGGATGGCTTTATTGGCTAGCCAACTATCCAAGCAAGCGTAAGTTCGATTCTTACTGACGCCGATCTGCCTTTTTCAGTTAATTAATAATTAAAATTTGGCAAAGGCGATAAGTGAAGCAGACGTTCCCTAAAAAAGCTAGTTCGAAAGTAAGTATAAGCCAGTGGTTCCCTCTACTACTAGCCCACACAAGTCCTGGACTTGGGGAATGCTTAATTAAGTAGAATAGTACGAGGTTAAACAAACATAACAGATATAGTTTTAATTCGTATCAATTCGTATATACGGGTTAAGATACTGAATCCGTTCTATCTGCAAATACAGATTGAATTGCTTCTCACCGACGTTTGAAGCAAAAAAATAAATATAAGATGATATACATAAAGATATAAAGTATAAAAAAACTATTAAAAGAAAATTGTATACACAATATACGATTTTCAATGGATAGGATGCTCTGTCGGGCTTCTTTAGACGATGTAATGCAAAAATCGTCTAACCCATATGTAATAATATGTGACAATTTTTGCATAACATCGTCTTTTTAGCATAAAGGTCTCAGCATATTATGCTGAGACCTTCCAATTTCACAAATTGTTTGAATCTGTTTTTGCGAATTTTCAATTACAGCATTTTTTTTTTCTATCCGTTTAATATGCAATTTCTTGTTTAGAATCGATCTGTTTTAATCGGTAATTGCGGATTCAATAAATATCTGTTCTGTTTCAATTTTTGATTGATTTTGAATCTGTATCAACGGATTAAACGGATTGATTTTTTTTCTATCCGTTGAATCCGAATTATTTTTATAGGGTGTTATCATAAGGAATAATTTTTGATTTTGTCCAGTTTTTCCGGTTTTGCCCAATTTTGTCCAGTTTTGTCCGGTTTTTCCACCGGCCTCGACAATTTAAAAAAGTAGACTTTTGCATAACCCTGCAACCTGTCATTATAAATTTTAAAAAAATTTAAAAACTTTTTTTGGGTATTTTTTAGTTTAGTTTTATTCATTTTTTTTTAATTTTTGCATAATATCGTCTATTTAGCATAAAGGGTTCAGCATATTATGATGAGACCTTCCAATTTCACAATTTTTTTGAATCTGTTTTTGCGAATTTTCAATTATCCGATTTTTTTTTTATCCGTTTAATATCCAATTTCGTGTTCAGAATCTATTTGTTTCAATCGCGGATTCAATATATAGGTATCCGTTCTGTTTCAATTTCTGACTGATTTTGAATCTGTATTAACGGATTAAACGGATTGATTTTTTTTATATCCGTTGAATCCGAATTATTTTTATAGGGTGTTATATAAGGAATAATTTGCGAATTTTCAATTATCCGAATTTTTTTTCTATCCGTTTAATATGCAATTTCGTGTTCAGAATCTATGTTTCAATCTGTAACTGCGGATTCAATATATAGCGGATGAGATTCACCCGGTCAAGTACAGTTTGTGCACCATTTATACCCGCCCAGACCCATCATTTTCAATAGGAAAGAAATAATTGTTAATTTTGTCCAGTTTTTTCCGGTTTTCCCCAATTTTGTCCAGTTTTGTCCGGTTTTTCCACCGGCCTCGACAATTTAAAAAAGTGGACTTTGTCACAACCCTGCAACCTGTCATTATAAATTTTAAAAATTTAAAAAACTTTTTTTGGGTATTTTTTAGTTTGATTTTTTCAATTTTTTTTTGAGAATTTCGTTTTGGTTTGTTTATGGATATTTCTCGTTTAAGGAAAAGCAAAAGTGTTCCAAAACTATCCCTAAAAAAAAAAAATCGGATTCAAACAGATTGATTCGGATAGAATTTGAATCCGCAAATGATATCTATATCTATTTGAATCCTTAGCTTCTAAAAATTAATCCGAATGAATCTGTCTTAATCCGTTTATCCGTTTGAATCTGCGTTTGCAGATAGACTTTTTAATTTAATTTTTAATTTTAATCCGTTCAATCCGTATATACGGATTGAGACTTTAAATCCGTATATGCAGATATAATTTTAATCCGTATCAATCAGCATTTATGGATTGAGACATTTAATCCGTATCTATCTGCATATACAGATTGAATTTTAATCTATATCAATCCATATACGGATTGACCCTTTTAATCTGTATATGCACATAGAATTTCAATCCGTAGATACGGATTGAGACACGTATATACGGATTGAGACATTAAATCCGTATTTATCTGCATATACATACTGAGTTTTAATCGTATCAATTCGTATATACAGATTGATCATTTTAATTCGTATAAATCTGCATATGCAGATAGACTTTAAATCCGTATCAATACGTATATACGGATTAAGAAATTGAATCCGTTCTATCTGCAAATACAGATAAAATTGCTCCTCACCGACGTTTGAAGCAAAAAAATAAATATAAGATGATATATAAAGTAAATAATTAAAAGGAAATTGTGCCATTATACGATTTTCAATGGATAGAACTCGGCAACTTTTTATGCAAAAATCGTCTAACCCATATATAATAATATGTGCGTTAGACGATTTTTGCATAACACTGTCTATTTGAAGAGTATAACTTGCAAAGTCTAAGTCAGGGTGGCCACTACTTTTCCCGGTTTTCCAGGCAATTTCCCTGACCAATAAGCAGAGTCTTATGACAAAAAATGACTTTTAATTTTATTTTCTATTCGAATTATTATTATTTATGGATACTAAAATTAGGGTTCTAACACTTTTATTAGTTTACTTTAGACAATAATTGAGTAAGTATTTGCTTTCTATTTATTTAATGAAAGTAAAAAAAAAACAAAATAAAATTATAACCAGAAAAAAAAACAAATACAGCCTTCATAAATCGAAAAAAATATAATCAAATGAGACCTTCATAAATCGAAAAAAAATATACGAATTTGTAAAACAAGCACAATATTAGCGCCGCAGGAGAAAATTTTTAAAATAATATACAAAAAAGTAAACTAAGTCTTCACAAATAAAAAATAAAAGATGAACTTATTTTAAAAAACACGAAATAAGCGCCAGAGGCGGCGATTTGTATAAAATTATATTCAAAAATGTAGATAAGTTATTAATTAGGCCTTCACGAATAAAAAAAAAATACATATAAAAAAAGCACAAAATTAGGACTGCAGACTAAAATTCTAATTAAAGATAAAAGAATTCGCAAAAATATAGTATTTTTTTTTTGCTTGTTTCCTACTGCTTTATAGCTAATAACAATTTCGTAGGTAAAAATATTACAAAATATTGCAAAAAATAACTTGTTTGGCAAATTTGGTTTTTGACAGGCAAATCTTTTATAAAGAAGTACAATGTAGGCGCCGCAGGCGAAAAATTTTAAATATGCAAAAAAGTAATTTTAAAACAAACCAAGTCTTCTTAAATAAAAAATAATATATGAATTTATTAAAAAAACACGAAATTAGCGCCGCAGGCGAAATTTTTATTTTTTTTTGCCTAAAAGTAGATAAAAGTAAGTTATTAAGTAAACAAATTAGGCCTTAGCAAGTTAAAAAAAAAAATTCATGCATTTGTAAAAAAAACATAATATTAGGGCCGCAGGCGAAAATTTTAATTAATACATGAAAGAATTCGCAAAAGTATAGTATTTTTTTGCTTGTTTTCTACAGCTTTATAGCTATAACAATTTCGTGGGTGAAAATATTAAAAAATATTGCAAAAAAAACTTCTTTGACAAATTGGTTTTTCACAGGCAAATCTTTTATAAAGACGTATAATGTATGCGCTGCAGGCTAAATTTTATCAATAAATAAGGTTTAAATAGCATTCCGTGGATTGAAAATATTAAGCAGTTTTATAAAATATGATCTCTGGCAATCATTAGAAAACATTGTTTTAATTTATATAATTTTTCTTAAATTTTTGTTTTTTTCAAAATTTTTCCCGACTTTTCACAAAATTCCCTGACTTTTCCCGGTCGGTCAAATTCCCTGACTTTTGCCGGTTTTCCCGGTTTTCCAGAGAGTGGCCCCCTGTAAGTGCCATTAGCACTTAGATCCTTTTATACTTTTCAATTATAGTTGGCACTATAAGTTACAGTTACAAAGGGTCTAAGTGTCAATGGCACTTAAAGGTCTCAACATATGCTGAGACCTTCCAATATCACAAATTGTTTTTTTGCATTGTATTTCAATTTTAGATGATGTGGCTGTTATTTAAATAACCAACAAAGTATTTTTTCAGTCCCCTGGTAGAAATAAGATGACAGGGGACTGATGAATTTTGCAAAACCATGAAAATAATAGATAATAATAATTTGTTACAAAATTACCTTATACAACAATAATCAGCCCACTTTAAAAATATAAATTTTAAAAATAAATAAAAACTATAAAAACTAAAATATTTATTTCCTAATTATGTGGGTACATATCATACTAGTTTAGAATTTACAATTCAAACCTAATGAAAAATGCATGCAAAAATGAGGGACAACATTGAGCTCAAAATTTCTAGTATTTACAAATAAAGAAAAATAAATTTCTATGTAAATCACAAACTTCTATGGTTAGAGAATTGAAAAAAAAAATGAAATCATGATTACAAATTTTAGTTAGGTACTTTTGTATAAAAATTATATCTTTGACTATGGTTTGGAATTGGGGACAAGCCAGGGGACTGAGTTTTGATATATAAGAGATATTATCTATTTTAAGATATTATGTTATATTTCAATAATAAACATAAAAAACCTTTTACGTGAAACCATAATTGAAAAGAAAAATTTTATTTCTTGTGAGTAATTAACTCAGGACACAATTTTTACCATTTCTGGGAAATCTCATATTTTTTATTATCAATTTTGTATAACTTATTTTATATAAATAGATACCTATAGGTATACATATTTTTTTATATTTGAATTATTTTGTTTTCAACCACTTTAGGGCCACTTGCACCAACTTTTGGTACGGGATTATCTCAACTAAACCGAGTTTAAGTTAAAAATGCTGCATTCTAATTGGTCAGCCGTCAATTTAATCCAAGTTTAAAGTTAAACCATCATTGGTGCAAGTTCCCCTTAGTGGTTTAAACCAAAAAAATTAATTTTGACCAGGCCATTTTAAACCACACTGGTTTCTTCCATCCAACCCTGGTTTAGAACAAAATTAAGGTATTTTATTTCTCTGGCAGCTAGTAGTATATTAACTCTAATGATAAGTAATAAATTAGATATTAATAATTTAGAGTGCAAAGTTTTAGATTTTTTTTGCAACTTTTGCAGTTGCTATTTATACACTTGACAATAAGGTTCAAAAATTGTACCCAGTAAAAATATGACGTTATATATTTCTATACAAATTAATAATAAAAACGTGCGTAATTTTAGCAATTTCATTCTCTTCCAGGTGTTAACAAAAGTTATATAAAGGTACCAGCAAAAAAGAAGACAGCCCACAAAAAGAGCCCAAACACCTTTGCTGGCACATTGACATTTCTATAAAGACAAACTGAAGTTATTTATTGATTATAAATACCTTCTACTGATGATTCTTGCGAAGGGATGTGTTTACGTTGTCTTGTGTCAGACATGTTGAATACAATTTGAAGGTTGCATTTAATTACCAAGTATATATGATTTAACCAATGATGTATAGTAAAGGATTGCGCATTGTCTGCTTATACACGTTTTTTGTTTTACCTTGATGTCAGCCATTCGCTGCGTTCAATGGAAACAGCAAAATTCATCGAAAGCTGTCAAATCACCATGGCTGCGTTCAATGGAAACAGCAAAACTCATCGAAAGTCATCGAAAGCTGTCAAATCACTACTGAACGCTATGATGAGTTTCGATTGACAGATTTCGCTGCAATCATTCCTCATCAACCATATCCACAGCCTCGCATAACACGCATAGTACATAAGAATGCGATGCCGTGATAGGCTTGATGTGCCGTCATGTATCTTGTAAGCCAATCACGGCATCACATTCTTATGTACTATGCGTGTTATGCGAGGCTGTGGATATGCCTTAAAGGCCTATCCAGAAGCTTGCATAAGAACATAAAACATACTCTACGTCAACTCAACGTTTGGGATTAGCCGATTTTTTGTGGAGCAGCGGTTACTAACCAAGTTAGGAGAATATGTGTTTCTTTCCTTTTTTAACTCATCAATTAAACAGAGAAAGAAATACATACATATTAACCGGTGTTACCACAAAAGAGTGGCAAAAAAGAGTTTTTAGCCTGTTTTCCAAACACCTGTATATGGATTGGAATTGATAAAAGTAACGTGTAGGTGCTAAAAATTATTTTCTGGTCATGAACTTGTGCAAAAAGCAAGATTTATTGTTCTAGAAGCTAAACATCCCCTTAAACAAACGGTTAACTATGGATACTTGAATTGAATTTTATACTCTAAACTTTCTCACATTTTATTCAACATAACTAGCTGGATCCCATTAACTCTATTTTTTTTGAGATACTTTATGGTTTACTACTTTCTTTGGTGCTTGGGGTAGTTTAACCCTTTTTGTGGGGTGGATTTTCATTAAATCCAAGGGTGTTACCCCTTTACGTATTTTTTATGTTTCATATTACAGAAAAATGTGTTTTTTAAATATTTTGAATTTTTTATTTTTTTAACCCCGGTTAACCCTTATATAAATAAAAAATTCAAAATATTTAAAAAACACATTTTCCTTCGATTCCTTATGAAAATTACATTTAGCACACTCTTTTGTTCTTCAGAAAACTCCTTATATGACGCTAGTTTGATATTTCTATATCACCCTAGTTTGATATTTATGTATGTAGGTTTGCCTAATTTCACATATGTAGGTTTGCCTTAATTTATAACGTATACGTTGTCGATTCTACGAATTTAGCTCACCTCGTTTTATATGCCATTTCCACCTTGCATCACAAAATTTTATAATATTTTTTATGTTTTTAAATCCAAATATTTCTGTTTTTCATGTCAAAAATATAAACTATAGTTATAACCTTACTAGATTTACCAAGATATAACTTAGAATGTTTTATTTATGTGTAGATTTTATAAAAATTGCTTAATTTTCCATTTAGTTACCTTACATTTTATAAAAAACATAAAAAACACACGGTCTTTTTCTTATGAAATCGTAAAACAGTACAATATATATATATATATATCCCAGGTAGCAAAATAACATGAAATTCACGTGAAAGTCACGTTAATATGTGACATGTGATGTTAAGATTGTAGTCTCATTTAACAAGAATGTAGCATGGTGGGGATGTCCTAAGTCCGCCCCTAATAACATCACATAATGACATCCCGAAAATAACGTGTTTGTGACATTATAAATCCACATTCCTGTTATATCTAATATCTTATGGATGCCGTTACTGGTACTTTAATATTTAAATAATATTTTAGGATATTAGCTTTTTCTAAATTAAAACCATTAAAAACGCTATAACCCTATAAAAAAATCGGATTTAAAATCAATCAGTAATTGAAACAATCACAGATTGAAACAGATAGATTCTAAATACGTTAATATGTGACATGCGATATATTCACAGCGTTGCTAAATATTTGTTATTAAATAACATGGTTGTCACGTCACAC
>OY294045.1:30584260-30710094 GCA_958510825.1 Brachypterus glaber | reverse complement strand
GTGTATTTCGTACACTCGTGGGGTTTCCTCACTCGCCTAACGGCTCGTTCGTAAACCTTCCTACTCGCGTGAAATATGTCACTTTCCACACTAGTTATAACTAGTGTGGTATATTACATATATGTAATATACTATTTTCTGTAATATGAAACATAAAAAACACGTAAAGGGGTTTCACCCTTGGGTTAGATGAAAATCCACCAAATATGGTGAAACTACCACCAAGCACCAAAAAAAAGTAGTAAATCATAAAATATCTTAAGAAAAATTGAGTTAACGTGATCCAGCCAGTTATGTTTAAAACATATATGGTTATATATGGTTTAAAATGTGAAAAAGTTTAGAGTATAAAGTCCAATTCAAGTACCCATAGTTTAACTATGATAGGTGTTTAGCTTCTAGAACAATAAATCTTGCTTTTTGCACAAGTTCATAACCAGACAAAAATTTTGAGCACTTAGGTTCCACAAAATTAGAAAGAGAACTCTTTCTAATTTTGTGGTCTATTCACGTGCGTAAACAATATTGCTATTTCGGCAATATTGGCAATTTGAAATTTTCATGACTAAAAAAAAGGTCCTCACGCCCTCTGAAAAAAAAGCTAATGACTAAAAACTAAAAAAAGGTCCTCACCTACCTCTGGGAAGAGTTTTACGCCTTAGATTTGACCATTTGACCACATTTGTAAGAAAACGGTTAAAATCCAACAATAACCGGTTAACCGGTTTTTTCTTAATACTCGTGAGCGGTCACAAAAAAAGTTTTTTTTAGCAATAACCGGTTACTAGTGTTCCATCCCTAACTGTAGTGTGCAACATAACCTACAAAATTCGAACTAATCAAAAAACTAAATAACCGCAAATAAATAAATAATAATGAGAGTAACACAAAGTTTACTACGTCAACACATTGGATGGCACTTTTCTAAACATTGGAGAGTTCAAGGTAGAAAAAAACCTTTAGAAACAGGCGCTGAAAAGGCAATAAAAGGTAATGGTGTTCAGATCCTACAACCTGAAGAAATTTTAGCTGCAGAGCGGCCCAAATTTGAAAAGTAAGTATTTTAATAGTATATTTAGCTATTATTATTAATAATAATTTATATATCAAGGGTTGAAGTTATTGGATATGGGATTAAAAAGAATCTTTTGGATGAAACACATCCCAATTGGAATGATAGAACATTATTAACTTATAGAGATAGTGACATATTGTTAGAAGGTTTAAATCAAGCCAAAGTTATTACTAAAACAGTAGAGTTAAATGAAGGATTACCTGAGAAACTTCAGTTACAGGATACTACCATGAATATTCATAAACAAGTACAAAATATTATTCTAAATTCTCATATCTTTGATGCTGAACAAAAGAAATTACCTAAAATTAAGGATCCGGAAAGACCTATGTATAACTTTCCAAGGATATATGGTATTACACAAGATAGGGTGAAGTAAGTAGGATTTCCAATATATTTTTAGAAATTATTGACACTTAGTATGTTTTTAGCAAATCTCTTACATTAAAACTGGTAAAATTAATTGAAAGTACAACTGATAACAAACTAGTCAGAAATAGATATTTATTTAATGACTTATTTTTTTCATTTCCTTTTGAAAAAAATGGAGAATTAATACAGCTCCAGTTAAAAGGAGATTCACTGTTAACAAGTTCCAAACCTCTTTCACCTATTACAACAGAAAAAGGTGACCAATTAGATTTGCCTGACATCTACCCTATAAGAGAGACCATAACATTAAATGAGGAAAATATTTATAAACTAGAAAACATATATCGTAAGTTTATTTTACTAAACAAGTAGCATAGATGGGGTATCTAAATTAGGATCACTTGATAAACTGTTACTTTGTCTAGAGTTTTGATGGTTAGCCATTTGGGTTTCTGCTAGTTTTCATTTGACAAAAAGCCCAAACTTCTCAACCAACAAAATACACTAAAACATCAACTAGACAAAGTAAAAACTGATTGAGTAACCCCAGGAGTAACCCAAATCCAAATCTCCTCAATAAAAATCTATGTTTCTCAAAAATTATACATAGAATAAGACTAAAACCATTTTTTTGTAATCATACACTAGATTTTTTTTTGTAAAAACTTCACATGCTGGAGAACTTCAGTCAGTGGCAAGTGATTGTAGCTTATATGTATAGATCAATATAGAATGTTTACTTCTACTATACATACAAAAAAAATCATTTAAGTGTGAGTAGAATTCTAGAAAGTTCTTCTTTAAAAGTTCAGGATAGTCCAGAAATCATCCCTAAGGGAGCTACAGTCTTTCTTAATGTCCATCTAAAATAAAAAAAACAAACATTTCTGGAACCCTAAAAACTACAGCAATGCAATTTTTCACATGCTCTAACATTGTTAAAGACAAACAACACTGTGGCATAGAGTTCGTTCAATATCTCATGGCACTTCAGCCCTGAGTGAGGATTAACATAACTTTACCCTGCCCATCTTGAAAACATTATTTTTATTTAAAGTTAATGGCCCAGCACTAAATTTCAATAATAATTAAAAAAATATTTGTAAGATGGGGCAGAGCAGAGTTATGTTAATACGCACTCAAGGCTGAAGCGTAATGAGATAGTGTACCAGCTCTAAGATGCAAGGGTTTTAGGTGCAATATTTTTACTCTGGATTTTTTTTAAATTAAATTTGATCTTTTAAGTCTTCCTACAAAAAAATCTTATATTATAATGCTGTGACTAGCATCCCGGTACTCGGCAGTTTTTGTGACGTCATGAAAATAGCCAAAGATTTACTGGTATTTAGATAAATCCTGGCGTCTGCTGATAGCAGATTCTTTATGTTATAAAACTTATTTTTACTTTTAGAAATATTTTAGAATTTTTAATTCTTAATGGGGAAAATACAATAATTTTTCCCAACAATTTGAAAATTGCTGTATGAGACATATTGCGTCTAGTGTGCAAAGAATTTACACTCATCTCACGGATTTTGACCAAAATTGAAATAGTTGTAGTACTTGTAAAAAGTCCAAACCAAAATTGAAATAGTTGTAGTACTTGTAGGTATACTGGTTGTTTTTTAAAGGTGGCTCGCCTCTGATATCCGCGCAGATTCAGGCAGAGCTGACGGCTTGGGTCACGGATTTGGCTGTTTATTTTTTTCTGTTTAGCCCATGAATGTAGAGAAAAACCTCCACAGAATTTGTTTCAAAAACGTCCCATTTCGAGAATATGATTTTTTTAATTCTTTTCAAAATTTTTAAACTTCTCGAAAATGTGACATTGACGTGAAATAACTCAAAAACTATATAACTTAGAGAACTGCGGCTTTAACCATTAAAAAAATCATATATTTATAAAATCGTGTCGATTAAGTTTCGATAGTTTTGTGTTTTTTAAGATGGCGGCAAAAATATTTAAGGCAATTTTTTTCAAAAGCTCCATTGTTGATTTTTTTTGAAAATTTCAGAATCAACTAATAATTATGTGTACTTTTAATTAAAAAAATAAAAAATAGCACTTTTTTGTTATTTTTTTGCTATAACCAAAAATATGGCCAAAGAATTTGGCCAACTTTTTCGTATTTTATTCGCAGTAAGCCTGGAAAAATCTCTTATCTAAGTTGATATTATTATTTATGCCCTTGAAATATTATTTTATATATATTTTACTGTTAGTATAATTATAATTATAATTTAATTTAGTACCAAAAGTCTTAATATTGAAGATTTATTTATTTTTCAATTGAATATTGATGGACTCTTGCTAAAAAAAGATCAAATTGAATTTTTTGTTACATTTCTAGTTTTTTTTTTCCGAAACACACATTACTGAAGGAATACAAGATTTTGAAATTGAAATAAGCAATTATACCTGTTTCTTATAAGATGCAATTCTAACTCAAGAAACACTGGTGGAGTAATACTTTATATTAAAAATGGAGTGGAAATAATGAAGATTGAAAAATCATCAAAAGATTATCTGGTACATTTGTATACAAATTAACGGGGGGTAAATCTCCACCGAAATCTTGTGTACAAGCCTCGCAAAATCTTGCGAAATCTTACGAAATCTTACGAAATCTTGAGAAATCTTACGAAATCTTGAGAAATCTGCTAATAAATTAAAAAATATTTTATTGAAAGTGTGAAAGAGATTATTACATCAATAACTGAAAACTCCAATTTAAATTTATCAAGTTAGTTTGATACTCCAGATAATCTTTTAACTGAATTTAAAGAAATAAGATTGAACTATTGAAAAACTAAAATAGAACAACTAAAATTAAACAATAATCAATCGGAAATACTAAATAAAAATGTTTGAAAAATACATTTGATGTAATTGGATACCCAGTTTTGAATTTAATAAATTTGAGCTTAAAATATGGAAAATTCCCTGAAAAATTAATGTGTTAAACAAGAACACTAGTGCCCAAAATTAAAAATACTAAAAAATGGAATGCAATTCGGACAACTAATGTTTTACCAGACATTGAAAAATTATTTGAGATTATTGTATATGAAGAAATTCTTGAATATATTAAAGCACACAAAATTTTAATTAAAGAGCAGGCAGGGTTTAGACAGACATATTTGACTGAAACAGCTATTCAAATGGTCATAGAAAATTAGAAAAGAAAACTTGAAAATAACAAAATTATAATCGCAATATTTTTAGATTTTAAGAGAGCTTTCAAAACTATTGATAGATCAGAATTGTTAAAAAAATTATACAAATATGGAATAAGGGGCAAAGTTTATGAATGGGTAAAAA
The DNA here is from genome assembly GCA_958510825.1 of Brachypterus glaber. Lineage (NCBI taxonomy): Eukaryota > Metazoa > Arthropoda > Insecta > Coleoptera > Kateretidae > Brachypterus > Brachypterus glaber. The sequence continues at coordinate 30,705,325 of OY294045.1, read as the reverse complement.
GTTACTGAAGCAAACGTTGTCAAAAAACTAAAATTAATTTTTTGTTTTCTGACAAAAATTAAATTGATTTTTGGACTGGGGCCTTTATTATATATTTTATATATTAATGATTTGCCAAAAGTTCTTAAATACTGTTTATTGCAAATTTTTGCAGATGATACATTAATTTATTGTATATGTGATAGTTTAAAAGAAGGGTTAAAAAGATTAATAATGATTTAAAATTAGTTTCAAATTGGTTAAAATTAATAAATTAAAATTAAACACTGGTAAAAACTAAGGCAATTATATTTCATTATTATTATTATTATGATTATATTGTTTCAAGAATTGCAAATAAAACTTGGTATTTAAATCGAATTGGTCATAATTTAAGTATGCATTCAAAAACATTAATTTATAATACAATTATATTGCCAAATTTTCTTTATTGTTCTTCAGTCTCATATGGTGCAAATGAAAACATATTTAATAAACTGCAGGTACTTCAAAATAAATTTATGCGTATAATTTTAAATTTAGACCGTTATAGTAGAATTAGTTTAATGCTAAAAAAATTATTAAAGTTTTTAGTCTTCGTGTTTATTTAAAAAGAATCTTCTTCCAGAATGTTTAAGTAAATTAGTAAGTTTTAATACAGATTTCCATGATTATCAAACTAGATCCATTAATGATTTTCATATAAGTAAATTTAGTTAAGAATAACATAACCAATAATTCTTAAATTTAGTAACATAACCCATAATTATTTATTCCATATTTATAAATAATTTTAGCGGTCAAAATTCCACATCTTCCACAAATGTATATGGATTTAAATGAAATTTGGAACATTTCTTTAGATTTATATAAGGCGAAGTTTAGACCCTTTCAGAACTTTCGGTTATTTCGGAAGTGGTACGAATTTTAGTCCATTTTAGGGTTTTATTCTAAGGTAAAATTTCTTAAAACTTTAAAGTAATGTTTTCCACTTAAAAAAATAGGCATTAATAACAATTATGAAAAAAATAAATATTTTTTTGACAGATTTGGTCCTTTCAATTTTTGTCGAGTTTGAATTGCCTTAAAAAAATATTAACACCTAATTGGGATGATAAATTTATATGGACATTAAAGAGTAAAGTATACAGAGAACCGTCAAAATGGATTACACTGCCCTACAAAAAAAGATTTGTTATTTGCCGGGGAGCTTTTAGTTGCGTCTGGCTATATTTAATTCGCTGATTTCGGAACGTTTTTCTGGTATTCTCGATCAGCACGTTTTTTTTTAGATAGCGCCCTGTGATTTTTAAGCCTATAGTTGTAATAAAAAAATAATTTAGTTCTAATTATCTTTTTTGTCGTGGATTGATTCTCTATTAGTGGAGCTCTAAGCGAAAAATAGTGAATTTAAAATATCTATATTCGTTTTTTTTTAATAGTTAATAGTTGTTTATAATTATTTTTTTCGCATTTTTTCGATATATTTTGATAAAAAATTTATATAAATACTAAAGATACGACTCTAATGTTTATACGCAATACTAACAAAAATTAAAAAAAAAGTATTAGATTTAATCCAGTGACTGAGATTTACCGGGGGTTAGCGAAAAAAAATTTTTTTAAATATTATTTTTTTTTATTATTATTTATTTCTTTATTTATAATTTACTACAGAGTCATGAAGAGCCCCAAATAAGCTTTTGGCTTGTGCTAGGGGCATATATTATTATTTTTTTTGGAGAGGAACACAATAAATTAAATTTATTATGAAAAAAATAACAAAACGAAAAATTAAAAAACTCTCCTTGCTTTAAATCATTAAAATAAAGTTAAATAAACATTAAATAATTATAATTATATAATTATAATTCAAAATTTTGTTGTTCTGCTTTCAACAACTCCCCGTAAAATCTCCGTTGCTGGATTCAATTTAAAACTTTGTTTATTTTTACAAATCTCATATGTGTTGCCTGTAAAAATCAGAGCCATATCTTTAGTATTTATATAAAATTTTCATGAAAATATAGCAAAAACCTACGAAAAAATGTAATTTTTTTAATTTAAAAAAGCCTATAAAAAACAAACGAATAAAGATATTTGAAATCCGCTTTTTTTTCTTAGAGAACCAATCCATCGCAATTAATTAAACCTTAATTTTTTTTACTACAACTATAAGCAAGAAAATACTGCGTTATATATAAAAAAAAAAAAAAAAAAACGAGCTGATTGAGAAAAGCGAAAAAAGGTTCCGAAATCAGATTTTAGTTATTAGAATTAATATAATTGCAAATGCAAATTTTTATATCGTCCGGTAAAAGCTAACGTTGTAAAATTGATACAGAAATTAGCTTATAGTATTACAAACCTTTCGTAAAAATCTGCGTCTGCGATCTTTTATGGTTTGGACTTTTTAAAAAATATGAGTATAAATATGACAGCTTTCACAACCGGTAATGTTAAAATTTCATACAGGTGCACCCAGTTGTGATAATTTTATTATGGCACCTATAGTTATTTTACATTTTTCTTGTCCTAAACATTCTACCCTAAATTTAACCAAAGTTTATTAAAAATTAAACAGTAAGTTTTTGCCTACCTGGTGTACTCCCCCTTTTTTTCTTAATTTTAAAAGTTAGAGATTTAAAATTTGGAACATCTCTTATTGCCATAAAACGTCAACTTTTAACGTACAAAGTACATTTAAGTCACTTCCGGTTTAACCGGAAATTACACCAACTTTCGATGTTGTGTTTATTAGGCTTGCATATTTAAATAAAGTTTATTATTATTTTTTTTTAATGGGTCACCCTATATATTTTTACATGATTTAATTCTACGCTTCATTTTAAACAAAATGTGACATTTTATGATAAATGTCAAAGTTTTTTTTTATTTAATTTTAAGTTTTTATCATAAGTAAGCTTAAAATTACTCGAAATGATCTAAGTAACGCTAGAAAAATATTTACTCTAAAATTATTTAATAGTAGTTTATGATACAAGGACGAAAAATACTGTTTTTAAGGCGATTTCGGAGATTGTCATCCGAGGTTGGCAACCTTAATCGCTCTAAAAATAATTTTTGTCCGTGTATCCCCTACACAACTTTTTATTCGATTTTAATATAATAAATACATTTGTATTCTTGACAACAAATTTGAGGTTAGATCAAACAACCAATCAACGTCGACTATTTTACTTTTGCGGCCTAGCCTATCAAATTTTTTGCACAGGTTTATTATGCAAAAAGTGGCATTTTTAGATACAATCGAATAAAAACTTCATTTATAACTCACTTACACCAATTTAATGATTGCGAAAATGTTTTTTTTTTGCTCAAAAGCTCAATTTTACTTTCCCCAAGGAAAGTCCAAACCACAGGTTGTTTTTCGCAAAAATCGGGTTGGGGTAAGGGGCTAAAATAGGGTAAAAACAATTATTTTCAAAAACATATTTTTTAATTTATTTTTCGTGTTACGAAAAAAGAAACTATTTTTGATTTTTTTTTTTGAAAAACTTTTTTTAATTTTTTTCGTTTTTGATTTTAATGAACATAGGTCTATTATAGACCTATAATAGGGGAAAGTATTATTTTGTTGGCAGCAGTATTTTTTTTAATAAATGCGAATTTAGGGGGCGCCAGGCTAAAGAGTTGGGGCGGTTTGATTTTAGTGACATATGTATATACTTTCCCGCTTTCGCTTATAACTAGGAAATATTTTAAGAAAGCATCATGAACTTGTGTTTAATAAGCTTTAGAGTTCTACATTTATAATGCAAAGTTTGAAGTCCAGAGCTGAACTAGAGGAGGGCGGGCAGGGGCTATAACAACTCGAAAAGCAGACCATTTAATGGGGATCGTTGGTTTACTTTCTTATGGGCTTTTTTATGTTGATTTCTGCTAGCGGATGCGCAGATAGCGGAATACGTTACTCCCGTTTCACAATGGGTAGTCACAGAGACTCATAGACAAAGAACATAGATGAGATGTCATCTCAAGGTTATATACAAATTTACGAGTTCTTCATTTTGATCGGAAGTTACGTCAGAAATCAGCCGGGAAATTTAAATTAGTGGGTAAAATGTAAATAAATAAACGACGTAACCTTACTTTTTAATGTTTTCTTATGTTATATTAAAAAAAAATATCAAACTTACCTAAAAAATATAATACTGCTGTCTGCAGGTAGCAGTCGTTTTATGTTTCTACAACTTTTTATAAAACACGTCATTGCAAAGACTTTACTAGTTTTTTGAAAAAGCACTATAAAATATACAAAAAACACAGAAAGACTTTAAAAGTTCAAAAACGCTATTATATAGTCTATAATAAAATAAAATGTTCACTCTTCTAGCACAAAACACCAAACGCGTAGAAAAAATAACAGAAAAACCTCGAAAACAAACTCAAAACATACATAAATTAGGTTATGTTAACCTGTTGCACGAATATGTTAGAGGTGTGTGCGAAGAATTATATTTTTATATTTAAATTACTGGTAAAAATAAATAAATATCTGTGTAGTATAACATATTCATTTAGTTTTTACATATATAACAAACTGTTGCAACAAAACAACGACAAAAAGAAACTTTTACTGACTACTGAAGTGAAATGAAAAGACACATCTCTAACAAAGAAAATATTCCTATCTAACGCAACACAGTGTTACCAACATAAATTATATATTTTTTTACTTTATGTTGGACAATTGTAACCAAAATGGAGGACGCATTTAGTCGGGACGCAGAAGTATGCGCAGACGGTCAAAAATCAATCTATTTGTTTATTTTGTCTATGCAGAGACTACATCTCTGGTAGTCATCTGTATGCGTTCATGAACTCAGGACCGCTCAGAGAAAATCATTAAATGATGTCATAATAACTTCCACGTGAAATAGCAAATGTTGTCCGGGAGTATACACAAAGTGTTCTGTTTTGTCGCCATAAGCCATTATCTACAAAAGTACAAAATATAACAAAATCAATTTTTAAATAGTTTTAATTTTTAAATTTAAACGGTCAGAATCCTCTTATATTTTCATATAAAGTACTAACAACATATTAAAAAGTTATTGTCATGAAGTTTTTACCAGACTGCGCACGCCAGCAAGATAAAGTTGTTCACGCGTGTCTATTTTTTACGTAAAATTCTTCATTACATCCTAAATCTTAAACGCCTTAACCGATTTTGACAAAAGAGTTGTCGCTAGATTCCTTTCAGAATCGTAAGTGGTGAAAAGCAAAATGGCGAATTGTGGATGCCATTTTGATTATCCGAAAAAGATAGATATCTAAAAAATCAAATTAAAGTTATTGGAAAGACGACCCCAAAAATATAGACTATTCTTTAACTTTACTTTGCTTAAAAAAAATATATTTCTTTTTTTGTTTAAAAAGTGATTAGTAAAAAAGTTGTTACCTATATAAGCTTGTTATCTTATGGTTTACCCTTTATTCCTACCTCCCTTAAGGGGGTTTATCTTGTAAACTAAGCAACATAGATAAATTCTGAAACCAGATTCGCATTCAGCGACCAAAAAATATGTTTCATTCAGGCCCAGTTGTACAAACCTGGTTTAACTTTAAGCCAGGCTCCTTTACTATGGAAGCATTTGCTGCAACAATCGTTTCCATGACAGACAGGGTAGGCTCAGATCTGAGCGAGGTTTGTACAACCGGGCCTCAGTCTTACTTAAAAAGTTAAATTATAATAAGGACAGAAATTTTTAATTTTAAACAAAATTAAAAAAATATTAATTTATTATTCCATCAATCTATTTTCTAATCATCGTACAGAGTGATATTGGTAGACTGACAGTTTAAAAGCCCGAAACTGTCAGTCTACCAATATCACTCTGTACGATGATTAGAAAATAGATTGATGGAATAATAAATTAAATTATAATTTCGCAATAGTGAACGGACTGAACGAAAAACCATAAAGTCACTTATTTTATAAACTGGACAAGTTAGGTTAATTCTGCTGGCAGATTCAGCAGATCAAAATCTATAAAAAGGTCCCCGTCAATTTTAGTTTTCTTTAATTTTTACGAAGGATCGGATTTTTATTGAAAACTTTTACGTGTCCATAAATTGAATATTATATGGCAGAAGAAATCAGCCTCTTGGAAGAATCACTTTGTAAATATAAAAATGTATCTTTTTCCAGCGAAGTCCATTTAAGGCTAGTCTATTTTTGGGATGGTCTTTTCAAGACGCCATGAAATGCCATTTTTTGAAAAACAAGGTGGCGTCGAATACTCGACATTTAAATTTTTGGAATCGTCTTTTCCAAACCTTTAGTATCAAACCTCTCAAGCCGGATTTTGTTTGTAATTTTTTTCCCACAAACAAAATGGCATCCATAATTCGCCATTTTGATTTTTATCACGATTCTAGAAACACCTCGTTTGTCAAAATCGGTTAAGTCGTTTAAGATTTACGATGTAATGAAGAATTCTAAGAACAAAAACAGACACGCGTGAACAACTTTACCTGGCTGGCATGCGCAGTCGGGTAAAAACCTACGCCATTCATGATAACAACTTGTTACTTCATCAAAATATTAGACGATTCTGACCGTTTGAATTTTTTTAATCAAGAAAAATTAAATTTATTTAAAAATTGAATTTTTTATATTTTGTATATTTGTAGTTATTGACTTGTGGCTTCAAAACAAAACACTTTGTGTAAACTATTTTCATAAATTAAAGTTAAATAAACACTTAGCTTAATCTTTTGTAATAAAAAGTTTTTTCCACGGTTAACAGTATAAGCGATAGAGCACAAAATACTGACCAGTGCATAAATTTATAGTCATAAAATTCACTTTTTGCAATGAAATATCTCGGAAACTAGGGGCCATAGCGATTTGGCGCAATAATAACTTTTGATCAGGAGGTCATTAACTAAAACATATCAAAAATTCAGCCAATTTGACTGAAAGCCATTTCCCATAAGGAAAGTGCGGGTCCCTTTCACGTTTCGAGAACATAAAATATTCGAGAACATAAAATTAAACACTAAAATATTACAAGTAAAAATTTCAATGGCCTAGAGCAAAGGCCATTAAACCCGAATTGGAATGATTTTTTAATGAAGACGTATCTTTATTAATCAAATGTATTTACATTTTTAGCTATAAACGCAAACATGCCAAAATGCCATCCTCATACAATATTTGTACATTATAATGATCAAGAAGTTAAAAATTTATTCGAAGAAGAAGTTAGTGATTCACAAATTTATGGAAGATCATTATTAAAAACGTTTACTGTAGCTGCCACCTATGCTAGACAAGCCTTTGGGGTAAGTTTGTTTATTTATTTGTACTATAGAGAGTGTTCCGTGAGGAAAGGGAAATATTTAAAGGATGTGTTCTAGAGGTAAAAATAAGAAAAAAAGTTCCCATAAACATATGTACAAAAACAAGTCGTAAGGGAGCTACGCCCCTTCAAAAGGGGTTACAAAATTGGATTTTTAATAAATAACTTTGTCTTATATCAATAAGATTTTGCATGTGATTTATTCCTAATAAGGCCTATCTGCATGTAGTTACTTAAACCAGGGGTGTCCGAAATAAGGGGTCTTATCACTTTTTTGCCCCAAACTTTTTTCTGTTTATTCTTTTGTAGGTTTATTATTAGAATAGTATTTCTCAAGTAAAAACACATTAAAAAGGTACTCTTGTTGCAATACTTTAGGACTAACCGTTTTCGGGAAAAATACAATTAAAGGCAAAATTACATGTTTCGGGAACCAAGAATTGAACACTAAAATGTTAAAAACCAAAATTTTAATGGTGTAGGGTTACTGTTCACCGAAAACTAAGAAAAAAGGTTTGCATGCACGTACTTCCAAAAATCAATTCTAAGGCAGTTACAGTCTCCAAAATTTTTAAAGGGTCATGGTACCTTTAAAAGCGATTTTTGAACCTACATGTATAAAACTTTTTTTTTTCTTAGCTTTTAATGTAGAATTACCCTGCATTATTAATTTCTTGGTTTTCAACATTTTATTGTTTAATTTTTGGTTCTAGAAATGCGTAATTTTGCCTTTAATTGTGTTTTTCTCGAAAATGGTTAATTCTGTGATATTAAAACACGAGTACCTTTTTATGTGTTTTTACCTTGGTAATACTATTCTAAAAATAAACCCACAAAAAAGCTAAGCAGAAAAAGTTTGGGGCAAAAAGGTGATAAGACCCCCTATTACGGACGCCCCTAGTTAAAGTAACTACATGCAAATACTATTGGCTGATAGGCCTTACAAAGCATAGATCACATGGTAAACCTCGATGCTATCACAAAGGGTTCCTAAGTTATTAATAAAAAATCGAAATTTTGGAACCCATTTTGAAGGGGCGTAGCTTCCTTACGAGTCGTTTTTGGACATGTGTTTATGGGAACTTTTTTTCCTATTTTGAACTCTAGGACACATCCTTTAAATATTTCCCTTTCCTCACGGAACACCCTGTATATATTTTTAAAAGATTCCACCACCTCTAAAAGCGACAAAAGCCATATAGAAAAGTCCTTTGTCCCTATTTTATTTTTTTTTCTTATATTACAAAACCCGAATGGCGTGGGAAGAAAAAATTACAAGATATTTTGATTGCCTAAAAATAAATCCTGATTTTTTTAATATAAACAACTCAATTTTAAACAACTTTAAAGTCAGTTATCTCCGAATTTAAAGGACCGATTTAAATAATTATTTTTTTACAAAAACGAGATATCTTTTTGCTATAATTCTCCCTACTTAGAGTGGCCAAAAGTTTGACAGTTTACAGGATGTTACAGAATAAATGTGACTATGTTTTTTGCTTAAACTTTATACGTGTATCATACATGTTTTAGAGCTTTTTTGAAAGTTTTTCTTCTTTCAATTTTTTTTCAGTCAATTTATTTCGTAAGTAAATGAAATAATAATAATAATAATAATATTTATTTATTTCAAAGAGTACATTTATACAAGGTAACTTATACAAACATTAAAACGAAATATTGTCAAAACAAAATATAGAATAGAAATATAGCTAAGTTATGCAACTTTGCATGTACATGCATTTCTAAACTCTACAGTATTGTAAGGTTCTATCTCACAAATAAAATTGTATAAAGCTTTTTTAAAGCACCTAAAATTATTTCTCTGTTTTTTTATAGAGATAGGTAACAAATTGAAGAATTGTATTGAAGAATACAATGATCCCTATTCAAAAGTAGCTAGCCTGTGATTCGGAAAATTAAAATTGAAAGTTCTATCTGATGTAGGCTCATATTTGAAAAAAAATTCTCTATGTTTAATTAAAAATAAAATACATTCATATATATACAGACCTGTGACCGTCAGAATATTATGAGTTTTAAAAATGTCACGACACGTTTTCTTATACGGCATTTTTAACATGGTTCTAATAACTCTTTTTTGGCATTTTAAAACAGATTTTTTCCTCGTTTAGTATAAGTTTGTTTTTTTGAAAACATTCTGTTACAGATTTAATAAGATTTTCTGTTTCTATTATTAAACTTTCCATATCGGATTTAACTAAATAATTTGAGTCATCTGCGTAACTAACTAAAATTTGTTGTTTATTTTTTAAGGTGACATAAAGATCGTTTAAGAATATAATAAATAACAAGGGCCCGAGGATGCTACCCTGTGGTACTCCTGCCCCAATGGTTTTAGCTTCAGACAAGTATTTAATAAATTCTTCTATAATTTGTACCTGTTGTTTTCTGTTATTTAGATAGGAGTGCAGCCACTGCAGCGCTAGTCCCCTCACACCGTACCGAAATAGTTTTTCAAAAAGAATTTTATAGTCTAGACAATCAAATGCCTTCTTTAAATCTAATAGTATGCCTAAAATGGCCTGCTTTTCCTCAGAACCATCCAGCACGCTGCATATGAAGCTATGTACTGCAGTCTCCACAGATCGCCCCTTTAGGTATCCATGCTGTGTATCTTTAAAAAGGTTGTGTTTGTTAAAAAAATTTAAAATACGTTTACACATAGCTAATTTAAATATTTTTGAAAAGGATGGTAATAAACTTACCGGTCTGTAGTTTTGCATTGAGGCAGGGTCGCCATTTTTAAAAATGGGTATGTCAATAGCGTCCTTGAGCGCATCTGGAAATACCCCATATGCTAAGGAGTTATTTAAAATATGGGTTACAGGTTTGCACAATTCATTTTTGTAAAGTTTTAAATTATTAGTAGATATTTCGTCTTTGCCAGCACTATTTTTACTTTTAAGTTCATGAAATAAATTAAGACATTCATTTTCCGTTACTGGTTCCAAAAATGGAGTAGGTATTAAATGGTATCTTACAATTAAAATCAATGGCTGGTATGTTTTTTGTTAAATTACTTACAGAATCTAAAGTAAAATCGTAAAAACTGTTAACAATATATTTTGCCTCACCTAACAAAGACAGATTATTTTTTTCTACATCTTTTTTGCGTAAATTATTAATAATGTTTCACGTTGTTTTTGGCTTGTTTTCAAACAGATTTATTTTTCTTTTAAAATGGGACTTTTTAGCATCCACTAGAACTATGTTGTATTGTTTTTTACAGTTATTATATGTTTCTTTATAATTTATATCATGCTTTTGAAATACATAATATCAAGTATCAAGCTGGTTTTTGTAGTGTTTGACCAGTGGATCATTTTTATATATTTTATTATTATTTTGTTTAGTTTGCCTTTGTGTTTTAGGAAAACAATTTTCAAAAATGGTAGAAACTGTATTCATAAATATTTGCCATTGTTTATTTACATCATGATTGAAAGAGTTATATACCTCTTGCCAATTTTCATCTGCCAGCTTATTTTTAAACAACTCCTTATTTTCAATACAAAAATTTCTTACAAACTTTAATTTATTTTCCTTTTTGACTTCATAACAAAAACTTATTTTAATTAACTTATGGTCTGACACATGTTTTTCTACAATATTAGCCTGATAATTATTATTATTTGTAAAAATGTTGTCTATACAGGTTTCCGCATTACAATTTTTTCTTTTATCTAATCGACTAATTTCTTTATGACAGTAATTTAAGCCATAATTATTAAACATATATATATCAGTTCATTTGAGTTTTTAGTACTTTCAAGTAGGTCTATGTTAAAGTCTCCCGCTACATAGATTTTACAGTTTTCTTTCGAAATCTTTTTTAAGAGTTTTTCCATATTTTTTAAAAAGGTACTTACATTATTATCTAGATTATATACACTTATCACCAGAACTTTTTCACTATTTAAATAAATTTCTGCACAAGATATCTCAATTTCACCACTTACTGACATTACCTCAAGCTCACTCCTACGTTTACATTTTATTCCATCCTTTACAAATACAGCAACACCACCATGTTCATTCTGTTTTCTGTAAAAACTAGACACTAAATTAAAGTTTTTAAAATTATATTCTACTATTTGTTCACATGACTTCCAATGTTCTTGTATACATAAACAAACACATTCTTCATTTTCTTCAAGAATACTTTGTAAAATGTCCATTTTGTTGCCAATTGATTGCACATTTTGTGAAATAATTGATACTGCTCTTGTAAGCCCTCCGTTTAATTTATTTTCTACCGCTTGTGTTTTTTTCTGTCTTAGGGATTTGTTACAGCCTGTGACTGTCTTTTTGCTTCTATCACAGTCTTCTTTCTCTGTAAAAAAGATACTAATGCCCCATTAGGCCAAACATTACTGTTCCAAGCCTTGGCCATTTTCTCGCTGCTGATAGTTACTTTCATTGAGCAGTATATATGTGGATTCTTTGATTGGTGTACTTCACACATTACTTCGGGAAACCTGTTTATTAAAGATTTTTTAAGATCTTCAGGCTTTGTTTCTGGATCCACTACAAGCCATGAAGATATGTAATGCTACGCATTCCATTATTATACTATTCACAGTAAATGGTGTTAAGAATTTGCTTATTTTATTTCATTATTTTGTAGTTAGATTAATTGTTCTAAATACTATAATTTGTTCGACACTCATTAAAGCTTAAAGCATCTCTTTAATTAATGTGTATCTATTACATTTAAGTATGGATCGCATTGTTTTATTTTGTATTATTTGTAACGTATTAATCTTCTCTTTATTTAGTTGCAAAAATAGTGATGAGCACAATTCGACATGTGGAGTAATAATTGATTTGTAAAGTAGGATATTTGTAAACATAGAAAGCTTATAAGGTTATTACAAACTCGTTGGAAAAAATAAACGCTTTGTGACATTTTCATATTCAAAATACTAAATACTTGTATTCAGAAACCCGTTCTAATTGCACGTTATTGATTGATATAGCTCCATTTATACTTAAATTAAGGTCAGTTTTTTTTGTCTATAATCATGAAATTAGATTTTTGAAAATTGAGACAAACTATAAAGATTTGATAAATCTGATTTCATTTTATTTGTCATAGTACTAAAATCTGTTCCTTTTAGAAATAACATAGTGTCGTTAGCAAACATAACGATCTTAGAAAAAAACTATATAAAAAATAAATAATGTCATATACAGGGTGATCCATAACTGGCATGCCAAAATTTAAGAGGTGATTCTAGATCCAAAAATATAAAAAAAGTTCCTATAAAGGTTGGTCCGGAAATGAGCTCTAAGGGATCTAGGGCCCTTTAAAATTGTAATAAAAATAAGGTTTTTAATTAATAACTCGGGTACCGTTTAAGCTAGAGCGGCGAGCTTTTGCATGTATACTAGTATTAATAAGGGCAATAAGTTTATGTTAATTTATTTTTTTAATTTATCCAGAGGCGTGCCCAGACGGACAAAATATATGAGGCTTAAAACATTTTTGCCCCAAACTTTTCTATGTGTATGTTTTTTGGATTTGTTGTAAAAAATATAGATTTCTAGAGTAAAAATACATATAAAATATCATATAGTGTAACACTGTAGGAGCAACCGTTATCAAAAAAAAATGCAATTAAGAGGAAGTAACATTTTGTGCCACCAAAAACGTTACTTTTTAAAAGGCTATTACTCCTTTAATATTAAATTTAGGTGTTTTGGTGTATAATACTTTTTTGCTCAGTTTTAAATGAAGAATCACCCTGCAGCATTAAAATTTTATTGGTGCTTTTTTTTGTTCCCCATTCAATACGTCATCTTCGAAGGGCCGTAGCTCCCTTAGGGCTCATTTCCGGACCAACCTTTATAGAAACTTTTTTTCATATTTTTGGATGTAGAATCACCTCTTAAATTTCGGTACGCGAGTTCTGGAACAGGCTGTATATATATATATATATATATATATATATATATATATATATATATATATATATATGTCAGAAGTCAGGGCCACGGGTTGTCCCCTGTGGAACCCCGGTATCATTAACTACTTCACTAGAAATAACATTTTTATATTTAACTTTCTGTTTTCTACTCTCAAAATAAACTTATCACCCAATTTATCACAGTTTTCGCTATCCCAAGCTCCTTCAACTTACATACAACAGTTTTCTATCCACAGTCTCAAAAGCACGCCTAAAATCCAAGAACACCACCAAAATAAACTCATCAAAATTACCGATTCACAGAAATGATTTTTACGAAAACCAGAGTTGTTTTCCACAATCACTTTGTTTAAAACACTAAATTCACTTAGTTTGTTTTTCACCTCCATTTCCAAAAGTTTTTCCAAAATAGGTAGGTATTTATAGGCCGATGTTCATCACAACGATTTGTATTCATAACCCCTCAGGGGGTGGAGTTAGAATTTTTTATTATCAGATTTACTTTCAGCAACCTCAAAAACCCCAATACACCAGTTTCCACGAAAACTACTTCCGCACCTCAGGGGGTGGAGTTAGAATTTTTTCATTATCAGATTCACTTTCAGCCGCCTTAAAAACCCCAATATGCCTATTTACACGAAAACTCTCCCCCGCTCCTCAGTCCAAACCCCAAAAACCCATATATACCAATTTTTACGAAAATATTGACAACATTTAAAAATATTTACCCCCTTACCCCTGTGGGGGTGGAGTTAGAAAAATTCTATTAGATTTATTTGCAGGAACCTCAAAAACCCCCATACAGCAATTTTAAAATTTCAGTGAATTATGCACTAATTGAAAAGTGACAGAGGACCATTTTTGTGGAGAATTTTTTTTTGTACTCATAACTTTTTTTCGAAAAATGTCGAGGAAGAAAGTTATATCCAATATAAAAACTCACCTCTTTAATCCATGGCGTAGATGAGGGGGGGGGGGTAATGGGGGGTAATTACCCCCCTTCCCATAGGGTTGGGCGCCAATTTTTTTTTGCCAAGGCGCCAAGTTTTGCTTGAAACCGTCAGGGACAAAGCTTTTTTTTTTAGGGTGTTTTTTCTTTTTCTAGGGGTGCCAAATTTAAGGCTTGCTTCAGGGCGCCAAAAGGCCGGCCCTGGGTATTACCCCCCCCCCCCCATAGAAGAAAAACATCTACGCCCTTGTCCAAGATGGCGGAATTTCCCAAGGGTGGGGTGACTTATTGTTGAAATTAAGCTCCTCTTGGACCCCCAAATCGAACCCAAAAAGAATTGCGCTGTTGCCAATTTTTTTCCTTTGGTATAATTTGGGATAAAGTTACTGGATCAAAAACTATTTATGAAATGTAAAAAACGATCACCAATAACTTGAAATGCGTCCTTTATCATTGTTGTGATAATTAGATGATCAGTGTTAGTAGTTTCCTTCAAATTATACATGCTTTGTAACTTTTTCCATTGTTAATGGGTTAAAAGCTAAAAATGAACCTTTTCCAATATTGAAATATAATCTTTAACTTGTGGATGTAAAATATTAATTTCATTGATATAATGACTTCTTCTTTTTCTTCTGTATCACCAAATTGAATTTTATCACTTTTCGTCATGTGAGGATTATGGTGTTCTATATCCAAAAACCATACTTTTGGAAAATTGACTTTGAATGTTTGAAACACAAAATCGCATAATTTTTCACCCATAATAACCAATTATAGCATGTTACCGCAAACTTCGGACCACGCTTTGTCTTTGCCATTGCAGGGAGAGAGTGTATAAACCATAACTATCCAATAATTTAGAGAACAAAAATAGTCAATTTTGGTTATAGAACAAAGAAAGTATAATCTTTTAAAATACTTGGATATGGAATAAAAAATCCAGAATAAAGTAAGCTGCTTTTTGCAATTTTATTCGTTCACACAAAAATGTAAGGGTGACACACATCTCTATTCATCACATCTCCACTCGCGCACATCTCTACTCACACACATCTCTACACACACATCTCTACTCACACACAACTCTACTCACACACAACTCTACTCAAACACATCACTACTCAAACACATCACTACTCACACATCTCTACTCACACATATCTCTACTCACACACATCTCTACTCATTGTCATATACTTTGACATTTATTTGATTAAAACTAGGATACAATGTCAGAACAAAGCACTAACTTTTCGTAGATTAGCTTATAAGTTTATTTATTGAATACAAATTTTACCTTATTCCATGTTACTATAAGTAGTAATATACCTCATAATAAATTTTGGTGGCAATAAACAAACTTATAAGCTGAATTACAGAAAAAGATATTAAATTAATTTAGATTAGCGCTTTGTTTCGCAATGGTATCCTAGTTCTAATTAAATAAATGTCATAGTATATGACAATGAGTAGAGATGTGTGTGAGTAGAGATATGTGTGAGTAGAGATGTGTTTAAGTAGAGTTGTGTGTGAGTAGAGCTGTGTGTGATTAGAGATGTGTGCGTAGGTCTTACTATAATTGTGGAAACTTAAGTGTGAATAGGTCGCTGACGACTGCGACCGGGTAGCCGCGACCAGGTCGTTACGACCCTACCTGTTTTCCTCGGTCTCGCCAGTCGCCATTCTGTTATCTGGCCATTTTATAAAGAGTTGTTTTTTTTTGCGAGTTTATGCCTTTCAATCAGTATGAATATAAAAAGTCGGTTCTTTTAATGTTTTTGAATTATCAAGCGGAAGAAGATAATCTCCTCCTCTTATTAACATTACATCATTAAGAAAATAGTTCTTCCAACAAAATAATACTATTCCCTATAGCCCTAGGTTCATTAAAATCAAAAACAAAATAAAATTAAAAAAAATAATTTCAAAAAAAAAATCAGTTTTTCAATTTTTTTTTTAAGTTTTCTTTTCTGTAAAACAATCCCAGCCTGGAACTTTGAATAATCAGCCTATGGTCTAAATTTGAGGCGTTCTTGTGTTATCGTGGTCACAAATTTCCCGGACACAGACCGACATACCAACAGACGCCAAACCAACGTTAACGTAAACCAAGGCCCCCTCATTAAAAAACATTGGGGATATAGACCAAAATAGCGTAGCGTATTTGCTATCCAGTGCCTATGATATTGAACAAAGATGCTCTGAAATTTGGATATAGACTGTTATGGTAAACACTTTTAGAAGGATGTCGAACAAACTTGCACCAAAATCTTGGTTATTAAACAAGTTAGGTCCTATATCAGCACGGATAAAGGACAAGCGCATTTTCCTGATTTCAACGATATGTATAACTCCATACCCCCCAAAAACGGATATAGAACACTATAATCCTCACATGACGATTTGTAATAAGCTTTACTTAGTAAAAACTTTTTAACACTTATTTTAAAATGATTTAGATAATTAATTTTCCTTATTTCGTTAGGCAACTTATTATAAAATTTTATACAATTAAAATAAAGCGACTTTTGAAATAAAGCTAGTTTATGGCGAGGTACTCTTAAAGCATCATTATTTCTGGTGAGATATTGATGGTTATCCGAGTTCGATGGTAATTCGATTAAGTGTGATCTAGCATCTACATCTACACATTTATGTATATATATATATATATATATATATATATATATATATATATATATACATGGTAGTTTCAGGATACTTTTGGCTTTGAATACCTCTGCAAAAGTGTCCCTTGGACCCATATTAAAAATTAGTCTAATTATTCTTTTTTGAGAGAGAAAAGCTCTTTCTAGATTTCTGCCACCACCCCAGCTGATTATATTGTAAGACATAAATGAGTAAGCTAATGAATAATAAACACTTATGATTTAGTTCACTTTTTAAATTTAAAATTGCATAATATTCTGAGTTTAATTTTTTACATACATAGTCAATATAATCATCCCAACTTAAGGTTTCATAAAAAAGTACCTAGAAATTTAGGAACTTCACTTCTAGTATAAAAGTTAATGACAGTAGTCTTATCAGAGTTTAGGATCAATCTATTTCTTTGACACCATGTCTCAAAAAGCTCCAATACTCTTACCAATAAAATATTTCATTCCTCTAAGGTTTTTGCAGATAAGGCAATAGTAGAGTCATCTGCAAACATGATAACTAATGCAATTTTAATAAAATCAGGCAGATCATTAATAAATAAAATAAATATAAGAGGACCCAAAACTGAACCTACACCTAGTTTACAGTTATTGGTATTGGATTTGGTTTTATTATTTAATCTTACTGTCAATTTTCTATTCTGCATATAGCAGACAACCCAATCGACAATATGTCGTGGCAATCCCATGCCCAAAAGCTTGGTTCTAACAAATTCTGGTGAAACCGTGTCAAATGCTTTGGACATATCAAACTGGAGAACCACAACATATTTTCCATCGTCAATCTCGCTATATACAAACTTTCGTAATTCAAATGAAGCTGTTTCAATTGATTTGCCAGAGACGAAACCGTGTTGGTTAGGACTTAAAAGTTTATTATTTTTTAAAAATTCAAAAATTATTTTACAGACATTCTTTTCCATTACTTTAGAAAAAGTATTAAGTATGGAAATTTGTCCGTAATGGTCTATATTTTCAGCGCTAACCTTTTTATGCAAAGATGTTACCACTGCTAACTTTAACACATCCGGAAAACAACCTTGTATTAGTAGTATAGAGACCATCGTTACCTTTTGAGGTTTTGTTTTTAATATCTCTAAGGGAGTTCAATATATTATCTTCACTAATATCGTTATTAAAATCTACTATGGGATTAAAATAATTAGCCGTACATGTTATACCCAAAGTGATTAGCAACTAACTCTTCAGCAACATTTGAAAAATCGACATATTTTTTATAATTGTAACTTATTTTATTAATAATATTATTTTAAGTATTTTTTCCCAGTTTATTGTTTATAACACAGCCCCACAAAAAAAAAGTCCGGATCTCTAGACCAGACATGTGTATCCTTATGTATTTTGGCCCGCTGAATCCGAATCCGAGGTCAGAAAAAGCCCTACACCCCAGGAATTGGCCCCAGAGGCCGAAAATGGCCGCTGAAAGGTGTGAAACGGGAATTTTCGGCCTCTGGGGCCAATTCCTGGGGTGTAGGGCTTTTTCTGACCTCGGATTCGGATTCAGCGGGCAAAAATACATAAGGATACACATGTCTGGTCTAGAGATCCAGACTTTTTTTTTTTTGTGGGGCAGCCCCACAAAAAAAAAGTCCGGATCTCTAGACCAGACATGTGTATCCTTATGTATTTTGGCCCGCTGAATCCGAATCCGAGGTCAGAAAAAGCCCTAAACCCCAGGAATTGGCCCCAGAGGCCGAAAATGGCCGCTGAAAGGTGTGAAACGGGAATTTTCGGCCTCTGGGGCCAATTCCTGGGGTGTAGGGCTTTTTCTGACCTCGGATTCGGATTCAGCGGGCAAAAATACATAAGGATACACATGTCTGGTCTAGAGATCCAGACTTTTTTTTTTTTGTGGGGCTGTGTAATAGACCAAGTGGTTTTAGATTTATTTTTACTGTTTTGAATAATAGAATCAACATATACCCTTTTTGCGTTTTTTATATTATTTTTATGTGCTTTTTTATAGTTTTTATAATCAATAGAAGATATTAATCCAGTATTATTTGACAGGTGCCAGAAAAGGTTTTTTATTTGAATACCTTCATTTATTAAATCTTGATTCAACCAACCTTTATCAGAGTCTAATTTATTTTTATATTTTATTGGTTTAACAGGACACGACACATTAAAACACCAATTTACAGACTTAGTAAAATAATAAAAAGCCTTATTTAAACTATGATCAATGATTATTAAGCTTATTTTGGTTTATAAGTGCACAAAAAGCCAATTAAATAGAATGTTTTTTACACACTAAAAGACCATTCAAAATTTATTTTTAGAAAAAAAATATTGAACTTTTAACTTAAAGTAGTCATAATTTATGCTACCGTGCTAAGCTGAAAGGTCTTATCTACATAGGTTTTACATACACAGATAGGACCTTTCAGCTTAGGAAAGCAGTATGAGTTATGACTCATAACAACGATAATTTTTGATTCATAACAACGATAATTTTTAACGACTAACGACTTTAATGACTTTTACTATAATTTTATGTACAAAGTAAATATTGTAGAATGTGATACTCTTATTTATTATTCTGAATTCTATAGGAGACTTTTGGCCAATTTTAGGGAGCTCCTGGCTCATAGTGCATCTTCCATATAAGCATTTCTTTTGCAATCTTTTTTGACGCTTTTGGCATTTTTTTTTTAATTTTCCAATCGGCTTTTTCACTTGGGTACTTGTTTCTTAAAAACGATTGGGACGAGGAAGGTAAAATTTAGTATGCAGGTATACTACCGGGAGTTCTTACCCTAAATAAGCGAAATATAATTATTTAGACCCAACTTGTTCAAAAGTTAAGAAAGGGGGTGACTTTTGGACCGCACTGTATGTACGAGTATGTAATAAAACGTGTTATTTGCAATGCTTGTTATTATTTACTATTATATAAATTAAACTAAAACAAATTTATTAAAAAAACGAAAAAAAAAAAACAGTTGAAGAACACGGTTTTATTTTTTCTGTAATTCATTAATGATTTTCTTTCCTAACAAATTGCGCTTTTTATGTATCGGTCTAGTTAAACACTACAATTTACTAATACATGCAAATACTCTATAATTAATATTTACGGAAATAAAAGGTTTTTTGTGTTTATCTCAAAGCAATTTTGGACAGTACTGTTCTTCAACTGACCGATTCAATTTTGGACACTTTTTTTCATTTGGCGACATAATGTAACGGTTCCATGTATTTTATATAAAAAAAGGACTAATAAAGAATTTAATCTAATCTTATCTAACCTAATCATATTCTAAGTTTTATCATTTATTTTTTTACAGAAAGATGTTCAGACTCTCCCAAGGCCAGTGTCGGTACAATGTATTCAAACAAATGGAAAGTGGTTTAACTTTGGAGTGCTTCAATTAAATACCTTAGATTTAGATGAGACAACTACAAAAAACATCTGGTATCAAACTGAAAAATTGCCCTTATTTAAAAGTTGTTCATACCAAACTGGAAAACCGGTGCTAGAGGAATACAACCCGGATATAATCAAACAGATGTATGCTTTTTATAATAACGTTTAATATGTGTTTTGCATGCAATAGTTATATAAACAAACCAAAAGTATGTTAAATAATTACATGAATCAAATGATTAATTTGTCCAATATTACATACCTTTAAAAATTTAGAGAATACAATAGGTTCTTAAATTTTTTAAAAATCAAATACCGGGTGCCACAAAATAGTGGTACACCCCTATAACTTTTTTGTTTATCAACTTATCAAAATAAAATTTAGAGGATTTAAATAATTGAATAAACTGCATTTTTTGACATTGTAAAAATATTCTGTCACTTCCCTTTTTGCCGGAAATAATCTCAACTTTTGATTTTTTAAATGGGACACTCTGTATATTTTTACATACTTTGATTCAAAATTAAATTCTGAGTACAACCATGTATAATTTGCCAATTTTTGACAGAACATGTCATTTTTTAATTTAATTTTAATTTTAAATCTAGTTAGCTTTGAAATATGCATAATTATTCTTGGCTTAGTAATTTTTTTTAGGAAATATTTGAAACAACGTTTTATTTAATTATTTACCAATTTGGAGCTCTTTAAAATTAGGCAAATCATTTTTTTCAATGAAACGCAATTTTTTTAAATAGAAAGGTACTGGTACCGTAGTACCATTAAATTACATATTTGTTTCTTAAAAGATTGATACCCATATCACTGTATTTCAATCAAAATTTATTGGCAAAAAAAATACTTTTAAAAATAAATAAAGAAGAAAAATCATTAATAAAACTTTTTTAGTCAGTTATTGTTTTTGTTCTAAGTGTTAATATTTTTAAGTTAAATTTAAAAAAATATTACAATAAACAAAAACAATGCAAGAATAATTTTGCATACTTCAAAGCTAACTAGATTTAAAATTAAAATTTAATTAAAAAATTACATGTTCTGTCAAAAATTGACAAATTATACATGGTTGTACTCAGAATTTAATTTTGAATAAAAATATGTAAAAATATACAGGGTGTTTCATTTAAAAATCAAAAGTTGAGGTCATTTCCGGCAAAACCGGAAGTGAAAGAATATTTTTTACAATCTTAAAAAATGCAGTTTATTTAATTATTTACATCCTCCAAATTTCATTATAATTAGTTAATAAACAAAAAAGTTATAGGGGTGTACCACTATTTTGTGGCACTCGGTATACAAGGTCTCCCACATTAGAGGAATCAGTTAATTTGTGGCGTTGTTATCAGAGATATTAACATAAATTCTTTACCAGTCAATATCGACCTAATTACCTTCAATTTCCCCTCCACAACAAAGAAGGATATCGTTTTAAAGGTGAGTTTTGGGCAAATGAGAAAAATATGTTTTTGTTTAAAACAGTGAAATATTATGAAAAAAAATTATAAAAAACTGGTTGAAGAAAAAAATATTACATAAAAAAAATATATAACATTTTTATGTTATCGTAAACCTGACAACAATGCATCATTTTAAAACTCGTCATGCGCTAAGTGACTCTTTAGCCTAATGTTGACAATTTAAATTCTTTCAATTTTTTGTACATTTTTGTTTTTTTTTTGTAATAAATCCACCTCATCAATCATTTTGTGCTTTTGATTATAACGTCAATATAAATTATTCTTATTAAATTTTTTGTGAAAATAATTTTAGTTTTGAGGAAATATATTCGTGCATTAAGAGAAGAGTAATGTGTTGAAATATTTCCCTTGGCTCCACAGGAAAAATACATGTTTTTGCTTGGTATTTATTTGACACATTAATGTGCAAAGTTATTTTTATTTATTTTTTAAATGACAAAGTGATTACATAGGCACTTCTTTTTAAGCAAAAATATACCATTACCTAACTACTTACGTATTTGAAATATCTTCTCTAATTTTATATATCAATCAAAGGTCGAAACAATATCCAGTAAAAACAAATGATATTCTAGCATTTTTTAATAGCTTTTTACATTTTAAGAGCATTATTATTAACACAGAATAACAATTTTTAATAGTCTGTTAACAAAACCTATATTTACTTTCATGAGACTTGACACATGAAACTTCGTAATGTCCAATGAAGTCAAAACCTTCATTAGCCTATGTCAAAATTTGTAATTAAAATAATAAATTAAAGTATGTTCCGGGATATAAGAAGGGCTGAAATTTTGGCTAAGTATTTTTTTTTTGTATCTATAAGCATGTAAAGTCTTATCGTTGCAGGCGATTTAGCCCAAAATACAATACTTTTTGTTTTGTTTTTTAGCTCTACACATGCATTTTTTTAGCAAACTAATATTTTCAAATGAGAATATTTTAAAAATATATGTTTTTTATTTATACAGTTTATATAGTTTTTTTACCAATAACATTAATTTTCCATTTATATTTTAAGATATTTAAAAAAATGTGACTTTCGTTTAATAATGACTTAAAAAAGATTTTTGTAAATCTTCATAAAGAAAACAGTTATGCAGAACAGTATATTCTATAACTAGTATGGAATAGACAATATTCCGCGCGAGCGAATAGTATATTATTACATAAATAGTGTGGAAAGTGACATATTTCACGCGAGTGGGAAAGTTTCCGAACGAGCCGTCAGGCGGGTGAGGAAACCCCACGAGTATACGAAATCACTTTTCAACAAGTTATGTACACTATTTTTCCTACGATCCTGAAAAAATATAAAGTTTCTTAATTTAATATTTTCTAATTTTTATTACTTATTCAGAATTATTGAGAAAAGCAAAGCATACAAAGCAAAAAATAACATACAAATTTATGTATGTTAAACAGAAAATATGATTTTCTTTTACTTTTAGTTTTCTTGGTTTTTAAATGTAATACAATAATATATTATAGCACCTAGCTGTTTAATTGGTTGCCTATAACTCAAGCCTCTTGTGTAAATCAAGGCAACATTGACAGTTTGCTAATTAAATTAGATTTCTTTAAATATGTTCCCATATAAAACAGTAAAATTGTACTTTTACAATTTCATAAGAAAAAGACAGTGTATTTTGATGTTTTTTATAAAATTTAAGGTAACTAAATCAAAAATTAAGTAATTTTTATAAAATCTAGACATAAATAAAACATACCAAGTTATATCATGGTCAAACTAGTAAGGTTATAAGTATAGTTTCTATTTTTGACATAAAAAACAAAAATATTTGAATTGAAAAACATAATAGATATCATAAAAGGCTGTGATAAAAGGTGGAAAATGGCATATAAAACGAGGGAGCCCTAGAATCTACAACGTAAATTAAGGCAAACCTACATACATAAATATTAAACTAGGGTGATATAAAAATACCAAACTAGTGTGATATAAGGCGTTTTCTGAAAAACAAAAGAGTGTGTGTCATTTTTATAAGGGATTGTAGGAAAAAGTTTAGGAGTCGCAGGTAAGTGTGACTGTCCCGCGAGCGCGTAAGGACTATTTCATACGTGTTATAGACTGTAGTTTTTCTTCAACTGCAAATATGAAACACTGGCTGGCTTTAAACTGCGCACCACATGTGCTCATTTGATATGAATTGGTCATATCGTATCTGGAGCTAGAATGGATTTATTCTGTGTTTGGAAAGTGTGTGTATTTGCCTACATTTTCAACCAGTCGTGCCTCTTCTGTGGTCTCTAGTCGTAGAAGAACTTCTAAAATGCTGACTAATCTAGGATTCGAAATCCACGGTTATGCAGATGATGTAGTAATCATCATTAGAGGCAGGCATGTCATAATCCTATCCTCGCTTATGGCCTCTTCCACGTGGATTCAGGCAACTGTGACTGGTCACGGATTTTTTTATTATTAAAGCATTTATTGAACAAAAATCTAGATTATTATATAGTTCCTCCTCTTAACCCTCTATGGCCCCTTGTTACGTTTACGTAACATACCCAATTGAATTTACAGTCCGTCAAGTAAAAGCGTGTCTCGCATTCTTTATTTAAGAATATATTTACACTATTTTTTTACATTTAATTACAGTTAATGAATGATAGATCAATGCAAATAACTTAGTAACTTGTTTGCGTCAATGATCGCCTGGCATCGTCGGGGCATACTTTGAACGAGATTTTTTGCATATTCCTTCGGCAAAGATCTCCATATTGTCCGAATTTTTCGTGATAGCTGCTTTAATGTGTATACCTTTTTCCCGCGAAGCTTGTGCTTAATGAATGAATGACACACATTCTCAATGGGGTTTGCGTCAGGCGATTGGGACGGCGAATCCAGCGTGATGATGACGGATGTCCTCTTTCACTGGCTACACAACTTGCTCCGATGTTTGGGGTCGTTGTCCTCTTGGAGGATCCACTGCTTATTTTTATCGCCATACCACGGTTTGGCAGTCGGTATAAGAGCTTTTTGTTAATCTCGACCATTTTTTCAACGTTCAAGTTGTACGTAAAGAGAAATAAAAATCCAAAACCTTTTTCTGAGAGACACGGTTCGCTGGACCAGTCGGTTGGTGGCGGATGTCCAGGCCCAGGGGGTGATAACGTAACCCCAAAAGGAACTTCATCGGTAAAAATAACCTTGCTCCAGTCTCGATCGATGTTTCCCTTGGCCACTTTAAGTCGTGAGCCTGGAGATGAGTACGAATTATTTCGTGTGATATATCCAAACCTTTCTGCATCAGTTTTTCTGTCACCTGGCGCAGGGTTAATTGAGGATTCTACGAAAATATGTTTAAAATCATTTTTTCGTGCTTAGCCGACACCTTTCCGGTTGATCAAGTATCGTCACACCCACTTGTTGACGAATGTCTTTGCCTTTCTCATATACTTTGCAGCCGCTGTAGGCGTCATTTTCGGACCTTTCGGGTGCAAACAGAGGAAGACAGCCGTGATGCTAAAATGCACTAAAAATGGTTTTGTATTCGCAAAATCGCTTTTTTTAATATAAAAATCATATTAAAATCATTGTCGAGAAAATTATTTTTAATAAAAACTTCATTTCAAATTATTCATAATGTATGTATAATTAAAAAAAAATAAAAATAAAGATTATTAAAACTTTTTAAAAAAATACGTATGTTCTAAAAGAACTTTCTTCATTTTTTATTCAATAAGATTAAAAGTCTATAATGTTCTAAAAGAAATTACTTTATTTTTCAATTTTAATAAAAATACCTTCTTCAAACAATTAAAAGATGAATGATGTTCAAAAGGATTTTCTTTGAATGCTATTTCAATGATTTTTTAATATTTTTTGCGGTTTCAAGATCCTCAATAAAATCCACTAAAAATCGAAGGTAAACATACATAATATGTTCTAGTATGAAAACATTAAGTAAAATTTCTATGATATTCTAAAAGATTTTGTTAACAGGGACTAAGTTTGCACAAAAAAGTTACAAATTGATAAAGATTGCAGATATTTATACGAAAGTTATTTTTTTAATCTAAGCAAAAAATCCATAATGAACAAAAATCTAACAGTTTGACACGAAATTGTTTGTTAAGGGGCTGTCCATAAATTACGTAACGCAATTTTACGAAAATTTTGCCCCTCTCCCCCCTGTGCCACAAGCTATCACATTTACTAAAACTCAATCCCCCAGGGTGTCACGTAACAATATCCAAATTAGTAATTTTTTCCTAATATACTTTGATACAGAATTCCGGGTTAAAATTGCATAATGCAAGACGTTGTAAATTGCAAAAATAATTCATATTTATTATGTACCTAAGGATATATTTTTATCGTCATTTAATAAATTTAATACTAGAAAACAAAAAACAAAATATTCATTTGTCCACGTCAACAAGTCATGTTTTTTTTTCACGTCGATATTACAAATATCTCTGTTTCTTGAATTTCTAGTAAGCATTCGCTCAAATTAACGTCCGTTACGTAACATTTTCCTAGACCCCCTTCCTCCCCCCTGTCACATTTTATGTTACCTCCTCCCCCCTAAACGCGTTACGTAATATATGGACAGCCCCTAATACAGATAGACCACCGCTTCCTCTATCCATTAATTTTCCTTGAAGGCTTCAACTGATGAAATATTTTAGTTTTTTAAGACACCATTACTGTTTTTAGTTTCGTTTAAAAGCCACGTTTCAGACACAGCAATGAATTTTCAATTTCTTTTTTTATTGAACCCCCCTCATACTCCACTAAGTTAAAAAGGTCCATAACTTATTAAGGCAAGTTCTGCGCTGCTGATTTGTGGCGTAGCAGCGTTGCTAAAGTCGGGTAAAAAAAAACAGATTTCTTCAGTGAAATCGTTTTGAAATGTTATTCATAAACGCATAAAAAGAGACATTTTGCTAGTTGACTCTTTTAATTACCATTTTAAGACTCCAAATATCTTTTCATGTGTCAGACGGAGGCTCTTTTTATTTTTAAATTGCCAGCCAAGATAGTCTGAGAGGGATGGTAACTAGTCTCAAGCAATAGTTCCTGATTTTCGGGGTGATTTAACCCGAGGCAGTTGCAGGAACACACAGACATTTGATCTACATCAATCATACCGCCCTCATAGCCTCTTCCAGCAAGGAGTTTACCATTCACGGTCATAACTTCACCGTCAAGGGTAAGGACGTGGTGCGATGAGGATTGGAGGTCTTGGTCATCACGACGTATATCTTCGGCATTCCTAAAACGAAAAATTTTGAAACATGATCTTGGCAATAAAAAGTTCTATCGTGAAAAAGTTGTGGGGCGTTAAATCTATAAAAAATATAAAAATACGCGCCCGAGATTAAAGAAATTATATTTTGGGAAGTATATAGAGTAGAACGCAATATAATATCCACTGTGACGAGTATATACTAGGTGTTTTACGGTTGACAGATCAGGTGATTTTCGGCGTTACAAAGATATCAAAATGAAAGGACATGGTACAATTTATAGGGAATTTTGGCCCTCGGTGAAATTCGCTAAATTTTTTATGTTTTAGTTTATACTTTTTTAAAAGGAATTAGGAACGTTTCAAGCACTTTGTATGTACAGTTTTTTTTCTATAAGGAAAATAAAAAAATATTTTTGCCTTACACTCCTCATAAACATATTTTTCTAGTAGGCATTGTTTCGTTTGACAACTTGTCAGTGAAGGATATTCTGACGTATTTTTGAAGTTTTTGAAGTTTAGACTAAATTGTCAGCTTTATTGGGAAAAAGTAATGAAATACATATTGAAATTGGACAGAATAATTAAATAAGATGAAGAAAAGTGCAACAGAAATACTTCTTAAGGACTAAATTAGTGAAATACGTGAAATAAGTTATTTGGTAACCTGGTAAAAAGTACTAAAACGTATATAAAATTGAACTAAAGAATGAAATAAGAAGAAAAGCAGGATAGAAATACGTTTTAAGGGAATCGTTTGTAAAATAATAAGCGATTTTAATGCCGAAAGTGTATCCCTTATTTTTTGTACGGCAAAAAAAACAATTATTTCCAAAATTCTACATAGAAGAAATTGAATATGTGTTTTTTTAATATAATGTACTGGAACCCATGTTAAAACTCCAGAACTTAATAAAATAATAAAATAAGAAGTAAAACAGAACAGAAAAACTAAGTTGAAAGTGAAATACTGTGTTTCTGCATAGAATAAATTATCCAATATAACTATCATACCGAGGGCTTCATAACAGGGCTGTATCAACCGTGTTAACATGTAGCAGATATGCCCCTTTGCTATGAAGCCCTTGATATAATTTAAAATATGAACACTAAAAAAAAAGGATCAATGAATCAAGAAAATGCATCTTTCGATTATATTTTAAGCCAAATTCTCTTATTTTTGGACTAGCATTTCTTATGAACCTAATAACTGGCGCGGGTCTTTGAATGGAAATCCGCGCTCTTCATTTAAGATGTTAGCCTTAAAATAAGAGAATATGGTGTTGTACTTATCAAAAGACATGTGTCCTTGATTTAATTCTTTTTCACAGTATTACATTAGGACATTTTTATAAAAAAATAAATAAAATGTTTTCATTTCCTCCCATTCGGGGCATCTGCTGTTGACCACCTTGACGGTTGCATACAAAGCAATTTACTTGAAAAAAGGTTCTAAAAGCCATGCTAAATTAATTTTATATTAATAATATATAAAAAAATTGACAGACATCAGTTTGACTTATACCAATCAAGCTTTTTTCTTAATCATTAAGCTAATTAAACTTATTTTTATGAGGAGTTTGGGGCAAAAATATTTTTTTATTTTCGTTATAGAAAAAAAACTGTACATACAAAGTGCTTGAAACATTCCTAATTCCTTTTTAAAAAGCATAAACTAAAAACACATAAAAAATTTAGCGAATTTCACCGAGGGCCAAAATTCCCTATAAATTGTGCCATGTCCTTTTTACCAGTTTATTTAATTATCTTCAATTGACCCCAAAGAAAAATTCTCTAGTCTTTTTTGCACATAACATTTTTAAATGCCAAAATTTAAAAGAATTATAATTTTTCTTTATCATATAATAGTTTTTTTTAGAAAAAAACGTTATTTTTCAAGTAAATTTTTAATTTAAAAAACACTTAAAAATGGGATTTGTATTTTGGAATGACCCCGCTATAATAAGTAGGATGCTTTGAAATTAAAATGAAAAGTATGTATGTCGTTCATGATGACACTAAATGTCAAATGTAATATCGCCTTGTAAATTCCGAAACATCGTATCTGAAAAATGGGAACTTGCCAGAGACTAGAAATTATTCTTTTTTATGGAAATAGTTGAGTATTAATTTAATAATTGACTAATTTATATGAATAAGAATTTATTCTTGTTTATATGTAATTAATAAAGTTCTAAATTAATACCTTATTAATTGTTTAAAAAAGAATAATTTGTTATACCTGTCAAGTGGTCATTTTTCAGATACGATGTTTCGAAATTTACAAGGCGATAGTCAAATGTATAATACATAAACTATGTAACATAATACAATTAAAAATCAAGATTTTTATAATACCTTATGAAGAACCTATAATAAAAGTTAATTGATTTCCCATTTTTAAAACAATTTTTAAATTATAAGAAAATATGGATAGTTTTGGATGTTTTCAAAGTTTGTGGTTTGATTAAAATAGTCTAAAAAATAAAGTTGAATTCAGCCCAATGTGAATTTTATGATTCAAAAACTGATGAAAACTAAAATGAAAATTGAATATTGTGATTTGAAGTGTTTTATTGTTGTTTGTTTTTTAACTTCGGACAATTCTACTTAATTAAACATCCCCTAAGTCCAGGACTTGTGTGGGCTAGTAGTAGAGGGAACCACCGGCTTTAATTGACTTTCTAACCAATATATCTAGGGAGTACGCTTTCGCCAAATTTCAATTATTAATTAACTGAAAAAGGCAATTGGCGCCAGTGAGGTTTGAACTCACGATCATTAGCTCAGTGTCAATGCTATATCGATGCCTTAGACCGCTGAGCTAAATCTCCCATATTGAAACAAGACACGAAATTCAAAATAAAAGTAAAACAGTGTTTTGGTGTCACTTAATTTTTATTATAATTTTACTTTTCAGTTATTAAAATTTAGTAAAATAGAGCGATCCCTTTTATAAGTAAACCAAAATGCAAGACATACCACTTTTTTCTTGAACCCTCACGTTTAAACTATGAGCGTGTTGTAACTTTTTAAATATTACTGTCACTTAATTGCCCCAAATTTTTCATATGTAGATTTTTTGACATTTTATTAATAAAATATAATTTTTTAATTAAAAATAGATAAAAATGATACTCTTTATGTAACACTGTAGGGTCAACCGTTTTCGAGAAAATTACAATTAAAGAGGCAATTTCACGTTCTGATAATCAAAAATAGGAGCTAAAAAATGCACCAATAAAATTTTAATATTGCCGGGTGATTCTATACATTAACCTTTTAGAACGAATAATTAAAAATGTCAAAATATAATATTTTATCTGATAAGAAAGCCTGATCTGTACTGTCAATGCAATATAGCTTAAATATTTAAAAACTGGCGCATAACCAGTTTTAAAATAAATCATAAAATTACTTTTTTATCTGTAAAATACATTTACCACAAAAATTTATATCAAAAAGAATATTTTGGCATGGTATATAAAAATTGGCACATAGCTTGTTTAAGAATTAGCTAGTAACTACAAATATAAAAAATGTATTTTTATTCCATAATAAGACATTTTCATTAAATTTTAGCATTCAAATAATTATGGTTACTTTTTCAGTCAGTTTACGACATAGTGCGGCGTCAGCTGAAGCCGCCGCAAGATAGAGTGACCCTAATCAGATTTGGCATTTAATGTCATCAATGACCCATCTAAAAAATTTTCAAGGCATCCTACTCTTTTATGTTGGTGGGGTCGTTTCATAATGTAAATTCCATTTTTAAGGCTTTTTAAAATAAAAATTTACAAGAAAGTTGTTCTTAGTAAAAAAAAAGTATAGTATGATAAAGAAAAAGTGTAATACCTTTAAATTTTGGTATTTAAAAATGTATTGCAAAAAAATGCTGTTGTGGAGCTCTAGCTCAAAAAAAAGAGTATAGAACTTTTGTTTCTAGTAATTTGAAGATAATTAGGTCTTTATTAACTGGTAAAATTGTCATTTTGATATCTTTGTTAATGGTACATGTGAATAGGCCTTAATAATGGTACATGTGAATGGGCCTGAATAACGCCACAAATCGTCTGATCTGCCTACTGTGAAAAAGCCAGTATACTACGGGATTTAAAGCATTGTATATTTTCAGGGCTTGTTTCTTAATCAGAATTGTCAAAACTTACATTGTCATGAATCTCAAAACTAGCAAATTGATGCTGGCTGCAACAACAGCTAGACCAAAGAGAATAAACACCAAACTTAGGGCCACATATCCAGGTTTATCCTTTAGAGCATTATCGTTCTGAAAAAGACAATAGATTAAAATTAAAATATATATTTTTTCAAAACATCTCTGTTACAAAATATTTTAACTCTTATCAGGGTCATAAATAAAGGCGGGGGCGCCAAAAGGAGTTAATATGCAGGACATTTTTAAAGGAATCTATACAGTTATATAAATCGGGAATTGACATTTCTCGTTTTGTAAATTAGATTTTTTGTCACTGACAACGAATTTTCATTATGTGATTTTTTTAACATTATTTGATAGATAAGTGATATTTATCAAATATTGTTAAAAAATCTTCAAAAAATGTTTATTATATATTTTTAACATAAACAATCGTGAAATGTAATTGGTATTTGGATAAAATGGGCCTTATCGTTCTGTGCCTCTTAGACTGGCAGACTTTATGTCATAGTGTTCCTGGACCCAAAAACCATAATACTACATATTTTGAACGTTCTGGGGGTCTATTCTGGTTTCGAGCGGATTTTTTCCGCCTGATATTTTGATGAATATGGGCGGAGCTACACGGTCTAGGCCAATCAAATCCTCAGAAGAACTACTGTGAAGTTGGCTTTCACGCGTGAATAAAACTCACCGAAATGAGAATAGCTACCCTGGTGAGCTTAGACCCCTAAAAACTGGGGCGTATATAAATAATCCGATTGAGCTGAAATTTTGCATAAATCATCCATATATGAATATATGCATAGATATATGTAAGATATTTTGAAAGATATTAACGTGAAAAGGGTGTTCCACTGGCAGCCAGTGCTAAAATGCTCTAACACCGAGTGAATAAATATTTTAAATGCGCTATATCTCCCAACCAATAGAAACTAAGGAAAACCTTTATAAAGCAATTTTATTGCATTTTTTGTGCTCTTTCATTTTCTGTGGCGCTTTTGTTTCTAGTAGGTTTCAATTAATAGTTACCAGAGCAAAAACCAGTTTTTAGGTGACTTTTAGGGCCGTTTAAGGGTTGTCCGAATCTCTAAAATCGGTAGACTTTTTTATAGGATTCCTTATCTCAAAATCTATAGAAAAAATTACTTTTTTTTTGATTGAGGAATTTTCTCGCAGTTTCCTTGATTTTTGCTGTTTAATGACTAGTAATTTGTTTGTTTTTTATAGGCTTCTAAATTCAAAAAATGATTTTTTTTGTATTTTTCGCTATTTTTTATGAAAATTTTATATAAATACTAAAGATATGTTTCTGATTTTTATAGGCAACACTAACACACATGTGAGATTTGTAAAAATAAAAAAAGTTTTAGAATGAATCCAGTAACGGAGATTTTACGGAGAGTTATTGAAAGCAGAACAACGAGGGGTTTATTCATTGGACAATCCTTGTACACCTATCCAACAATCTTCTACAATCCTTCCTCCACAATCATCTACAATCCTCCACAATCATCTACAATCTTCCACAATCATCTGAAATCTTTCCACAATCTTTAACAATCTTCTTTAAAATTTTGTAAAATCTTATTGACAATCTTTGACAATCTTCCACAATCCTTTGCTTCCCACAATCCTTGTACACTTTTTTTCAATAAATAAACCCCTCGCAGAACAATATTCGTAATTATTTAATGTTTTGGTAATGTTATTTTAATGTTTTAAAGTAATTTTTCGTTTCGTTTTTTTTCATAATAAATTTAATTTTTTGTGTTGCTCTCCAAAAATAAATAAAATATTTTAAAATTTTTGTTTTTTTTTTTCGGTAAAATCTCCGTCACTGGCTTAAATCTAAAACCCTTTTTATTTTTATAAACCGAACATTTGTGTTAGTATTGCGTATAAAGTAGTAGTAAGGGTGGGGAGGCTACAAGCCACGCAACTAGGCCATTATGGCCCTTTTTGCCAGCCCCGAGCTGTCCCAAACATATATCTACCCTACTCCCTGCCTAAACCTACCGGACCTCCTTATAAAGGTCGCGATATCTGTCCAGGCAAGGGTACGCAACTCCTCTCTCCGGAGCGTTGCCACTCCGAAGATCTGCTGTCGTATTCTGCCGAACCGATCGCATTGTCCTAGGAAGTGGAAGGGCGATTCTTCGTCCATCCCGCAACCGGAACAGACGGGGTCGTTACCGACCTTCATCTTGAACAGGTGCCTTCCTAGTCCATAGTGACCCGTGAGGATCCCTGATCGTGGCTCGGCTTCTTCCTAGTAGCCACGCGGTTTTTGACTTGCTTAGACCGGAAAGGAAGTCCTTTGCCTGCTTGCAGTTCGTGACCATTGACCAGCTTTCTCTTAGTTTTTCTCCAGCCCATGTATTGAGGGCTGATGTGACTTATTTCCTTGTAATACCAAGCATGGGTTCGGGTCCCATGCACGGAGTCTCGGCTCCGAGCCTGGCAAGTTCGTCTACCTTCTCGTTTGGACTTATTGCGTAAAAAATTAGAGTCTTATCTTTAGTATATACTATATAAATATTTATATAAAATTTTTATCCTAATATATCGAAAAAAACAATTTTTTTGAATTTATTAAATTTATAAAAACAAACGAATAAAGATATTTTAAATCCGCTTTTTGTCTTCATCATTGTCCTAATAGCTACTTGTGGAGCAAAGGGCACCATTTCATAGTGTTTGAAAGTTTTTTTTGGCTTAGAGCCCCACTAATAGAGAATCAATCCACGGCAAAAAAAAATTAAACCTAAATATTTTTTTTACTACAACTATGGGCCAGGAGACCTTCGTTTTTAACGAAAACTCGGATTTTGTCCGTAATATCGTAAAAATTAGTAACAAGGGGTTTTCGAGGATGATGAAACCGAATCTGTTTATAAAAATTTAATATGACGGCCAAATCTGTTAGTTGTTATTTGATTCTGATGAAAGTTGGTACCCAGGGGGTTTCGAGGAGGCTAAAATCGAATCTGTTTTTAAAATGATTTTCGTATCAATTTACATCATTTCAGTTATCAATTTCAGAATAGTGAAAAACCCTTAAATACCTATTTTCATCCGAATTCAATAAAATTTAACTCATTTTGCCGCCCTAATGGATCCGTCATTTTGAATTTTGAATTTTTAAAAACAGATTCGATTTCAGCATCCTGGAAAACTCATAAATATCAATTTTCATCAGATCCAATAAAATTTAACAGATTTAGCCGTCACACTGGCTCCGCCATTTTGAATTTTGAATTTTTAAAAACAGATTTGGTTTCAGCATCCTCGAAAACCCCTTGTTACTAATTTTTACTATATTACGACCAACAGCGGAGTTTGGCAAAAAACGAAGTTTTACTCAAAAAGTATATGTAATGCTACACAAAAGTTCAATTTATTTCCTTATACAAAAAAAAACGCGCAAAAACGTGCATCTAAGCAATAAAGTACTCAGTGTAGGCTACCAAATGACGTATGGTATTTAAAAATCGGTAGCGTTATGCAAAGTTATTACATTGAAAGTGGAAATTTTGCTTAAAATATTAGGTTTCTGCTAATTTAAAAGTAGGTACACAAATCGTAAAAATAAAAAAGTTTTATTAATTAGATATAAAATTTAATGAGTTTATATCTTTTTTAATTAATTTAATAATTTAATTAAAAACTGAACTTAAATGATTGCTTATTCAAAAGTGTAATATTTATTTTAATACTAAAAGTATTGAAAAAATTATATGGTTTGGAAAAAGTCCAAACCCTTGTAGAAAAAAAAAAAACGCTTTAATATAACGTAATAAAATTTTGAGAAAAATTGCTCTAACTATTCCTTATTCATTTGCCCTATTTACTTTTTAGAAATTCAAAAGTCAATTTTGTCGACTTTTTGCCAAAAACGCAGCTTTTCTGGCACTATAGTGTATATACAAAAAAAAACACTGTGCGTTATATCTCAAAAAAACGAGCTGATCGAGAAAAACCTAAAAAGGTTCTGAAATCAGCGCATGAAATATAGCCAGACGCAACTAAAAGCACCCTGGCAAATAAAACAATATATATTTTGGTAGAGCAGTGTAATTGTCAAATACCTACCTGCAATGCTACATAATCTCCAAAACCGATAGTGGTCAACGTTACGAAACAATAATAAAAACTATCAAAATAGGTCCAACCCTCATATCTGGAGAAGACGGCAGCACCAGTGGTGATGATAATGGAAGACAACATTCCAGTGACAAACATGAGATTCATTTCCGTGGCTTCTATCTTACTGTAGTTAAGATATTTCTTTATTTGCCTTATTACTACTGATGCAAATTTGTTAAGACGTTCACCAATACTCTGGAACATAACCAGACCAAGAGGAATGCCAACCTAGAAATGTAAAAACGTACTTTTAAGTAAAATAAGTAATTATTGTCTCGTTTCGGGCTGCTTATCGTGGTGGGGTAATGCATTATTGGATCAAGCGTGTAACAACTGCTACTTATTGAGATACCATAAATGTTTTTCTTTTAATATATTTTGTAAAAATTAGTTTTAATATAGCCCTACTGAAAATGACGGGTCTGGGCGGGTATAAATAAATATGTTTCAATTTCAGTGCACTTGACAGCGTTATGCTATAGGTGGCCCCACATGTTATTTCCTACCACTAACTAAACTTATTAAACGAATAAAGTCGCCTTCTAGGAATACTAGTATTAAAGGCAACTGTCTTTATAAGGATATGCTACTACCAGGTTGTAGTCTCTGCTACTACCCAATGAACAATGATTC
Organism: Brachypterus glaber; assembly: GCA_958510825.1. Classification (NCBI taxonomy): domain Eukaryota; kingdom Metazoa; phylum Arthropoda; class Insecta; order Coleoptera; family Kateretidae; genus Brachypterus; species Brachypterus glaber. The sequence goes on along the minus strand of OY294045.1, from coordinate 30,669,362 downwards.
GGCGGCCTACCGTCGGCATGCCGACGGTGCGACGGCGGTCCGCCGTCGGCAATTGATGGGCGACCCGCCGTCAATAGGTGAAAGTTGCCTACGGTCAAACGATGATCATTTGCCGCTCTTTTGCGACCATATTGCCAACCATTTACCGACCAATTTAAGATCATCAAAGAATGATAATTTGCCGATCATATTGCCAACCATTTACCGACCATTTTAAGATCATCAAAGGATGATCACTTGCCGATCATATTGCCAACCATTTACCGACTATTTTAAGATCAGATGTTGCAAATTGCAATCTATAGATTGCAACATAGACATTTCGTACTGCTCTAGTACAAAATTTACCATAATGACATGCATTGATCCTTAAAAGGAATTGATCCTTATAAGGATATATTAAATTAAAAATAAAGTGTAGGGAAAGCGTACAGATGGTGGCGCCATCTAATGTTGCACAAAAGTACTATAAGTATTTTATATTTGTATTTTATATTGGCTGTATTTCCGGAAAATTTGTGACCACGATAACTCAAGAACGCTTTTAGCTAAAGACTTAAATTTTGGACTACGGGTTAATTATTCAAAGTTCTAGGCTGGTATTGTTTTTTTTTAAGTCGGGGTGGGTTAAAAACATGTTTTCCAGAATTTTATTTTTTTTTTAAATGCAATACGAGTTTTTTAGCAGTATTATTATTTTATATGTATACAGTTTCCCCAATTATAGGGCCAGGTTAATAAAAACAAAAACAAAAAAAAAATCAAAAAAATAAAAAAAAAATAAATAAAATTATTTTTTTTAATTTTTAATTGATTTTTTTTTTCAATTGTTTTTAACCCCATGGGGTAAATTTTACCCCACCCTGAATATTTTTGATACTTGACGGAAACGAAAATATATTTTGGATACAAAACGCCAAGAAACTTAAAAAAAAAGCAAAAACATTTTTTCAATTTTTTTTTACTAACGCAAAACTTTCCTTGGGAAAAGTAAAAATGCCAAAAGCAAAAGCATAATTATTATAATTAATGTTTTAAAAAACAAAACTGAAAAAAATATTTATGTGTAAAAAATATATAATCGGTTAATCGGCGGCATTTTCGTGATCCAAAGTGCAATGGTATGCCGCTGTTAGGTTGTTTAGTCAGATGCCGACGGCGGTCCGACGTTGAGCCGATGTAGTATTAAGATTATCATTTGCCGACGGCGCACTATGTGTTATAGAGGCCGTGTAAGTGTCCAAAAGTCCTATTTTTATTTTAAGATTTGAGACATGTGTTATGATCCGAATATTTTATATATTGTTAAAATTTTAAAATAATATTTCTTTAATATTGCGCTATGATACAATCTGGCTTCACGAGATTCGGCTTCGGCAAAGTTCGGTTTGTCCTACATTTGATTGGACCCCTCCTTGGTAGTTCTTGTCGGTATAACTTAAAAGTTGTCTAGTAATCTTAATTGTTTATACAAATTTAATTTATGGTCAAAATGATCGTTTCAGATGTCAGAAATAGCAATTAGTTTGCAAATTGATAAGACTGAAACTCTTTTGTCGGGGTAATTAAATATGCGCGGTATCTTTGTAGATATTTTGCGCTAATAGCATTGTCAAATAAATTTAACTAGTGACCTTCTTATTAGCTATATAAACTCATGAAAAGATTCATTTTGATTCAGTTGTTTTCAGAGTGTCGCTATGTCAATTTCAAAATGTAGTTTCTGTGAGAATTAATTTTGAGATTTATTCTTGAATTAAAAATAGTTTTTAAACTTAGAAAAATTTTGAGACTCGTTTTATTAGACATAAAAGTAATTTTGGACACTTATAAATATTGATAGTATGAACACTGATAGAAATTTTGACGAATATTAATTAACTTTGAAAATTATTTTGTAAAATAATTTAAATGACTTATACGAACCAGTTTTAATATACACTAAGAAAAATGTGGACAATAAATTGGGATTTGAAAATGATTGCGAATAGTTGGGATTTCAAACATAGAATGTTTTAATTTAGAAGTATCTAATGGAAAACTATTACATAATGGAAATTGGAATTTAAGGGCTTTGTATAGAAATAGGACTTAGAAGTAAGAATTGATCTTCCATGTTCTTGAAGAATTTATTCACATTTATTTAATATATTATTCTTAAGTTAAGAAGAAATCGTTTTATCTGTTTTCTAAGCGCCGTCTCCTAGAATACCCGCTCCCGAATAAAGTGATAAGTGGTTAAGTATATTCTCCGCTCGGGTATACTTTAAATACGATAGAAGATTGTATGGCCAACCTAACTGAGTAAGTTATAATAAAAGTTATATTTTACCGCTCGGCTATAACCGAATTATATACCACTTCACAAAATTAGTGATAGAATTTCGACTTCACTACACATGTTATGTATCAGATAATCATTATTGGACCTTTCCTCATAATGAATGACTATTTTTACCCAGGGAAATATGATAATCTGGATGTAGCGATTTTTTTTTTCATGTCAAGTCAAGAAATTAACATAATTTAATATTTTGTACTTATTAGCCGAAATGCCTCTAAAATCTACATTTCGTTAGGTAAATGAATAAAATTTGGGCAAACATATTTTAAAATATGCCTTTTTACGTACATATATATAACTTGTCCAAAAAAATATCACAAGTATCCGTTTGGCAGGAGAAATTGTAGTATATTATTTATCACGGTATTCAATCTTTAAATTTGCATAAAGTTTCGTGCTTAGTAATGCTTAGTAAAGTTATGTGTACCAAAATAAAGCCAAACCTCTATAGAATCTGTGGTATTATGGATTCTTTGGCTTGAGCTGGCGGTATATCGAAAACAATCTGCAGAAAATCAAAGTAACCTCCAAAATTTTTTAAAGTAGCCATTTTTTGAACGATTTAAATTGTTAAATCGTTGATAATTATGAAAACTAAATGTTATTAAAAGAAAAAAACCCTAGTTTTTACAAAATAAATGAAAATCTTACTTTTAAGATACATTTATGGATGCTGAACCGGGTGTAGCTACTGGGTAATTAAAATGAATCAAAAATAACATGTAATTTTAATTTTTTGATTCAGACTATCGTGAAACGTTTAAATAATATAGAAAAGGGAAGTTTTAAATGTAGGTCTGTCTTTTTGTCTGTCTCTCTCAGTACCCACATATTCCAGTAGCGCGCCATGGCGTAAATGATAAAAAAAGGAAGTAATATATTTTTCATAAATATAAGGAATGATTTTGAAATAGCTAAACTCCTTTTAAGGGGTTGTAATACGTAGCTACGAGCAGGATTAACCGTTTTCGAGAAAAATACAATTAAAGGCAAAATTACACGTTTCAAAAACCTAAAATTTAATAATTAATGTACCATGACCCTTTAAAAATGGTGTATTTTGAGAGACCGTAAGTCCCGGGATCCCTTATAATCGATTTTTGGAAGTACCTACATGTATAAAATAATTTTTTGTTTGTTTTTAATTTACACTAACCCTACAAAGTTTTTTTTTTTGTTCTCAAACCCTGCAATTTTGCCTTAAATTGTATTTTTCTGAAAAATAGTTAATTTTATGTCATTACAAGAGTACTGTTTTATGTATTTTTCATTGTATTTACCTTAGGAATACTATTCTAATAAAAAATTCACAAAAAAGTTAACCCATCGAAAAGTTTGGGGAAAAAAAGTCATAAGCCCCCCTATTTCGGACGCCCCTGTTGAAAATAACCACATGCAAATACCATCGACTGATAGGCCTTATTAAGGATACATCACATGCAAATCTCGTTGGTACAACACAAAGAGTTTCTGAGTTATTCAAAAAAAATTTTTGGAACCCCTTTTGAAAGGGATAGATCTCTTACGACTCGGTTTTGGTCATATGTTTATAGAAATCACTCCTTAAAAGGATTGTAGCTCTTTCAAAATTATCTTGTTTATTTGGCGGTTAAACTGTTTTTACATAAAGTTGCCAATAATATTTGTTGTTTTGATTATTCTTTTTAGGATAAATACTAATATGTATTAATAAAAGCAATTATATAGATCACTCATTTTACATTTTAAAAATGTCTGATAGCCCCTTTAGCACTTAAAAATTAAAGAAAAAAAAAACGAATTTGTGTTTTTATTTAAAAATAAAATATTTTTTATCAATTACAAGGATAAAATAGTTTTGGACACTTTTTTGGTCTATTAATAGACCAAAAAAGTGTCCAAAATTTGCGACATAGTGCGGCGGCCCGACGTTGAGCCGACGTAGTATTTCGATTATCGTTTGGAATTTCCAACGTCGGGCTGACGTCAAATAGCGATGATCATTTGCCATCACTGACTACTGGTCAGCTAATTCAATACACATTATCGAATTGGTATGGTGAGCCGTAGATATCTGGAGGCTTTAGCCTAGAGGAACTAGTTCCTCCAGTCATCTTGGGGAACATTTCCACTGGGAAGTTCCCAGTGGGAACATCCCGGTGTCCTCAAGTTGTTGAAAATGGAGTTGTGTGGAGGTCCTAGGGGGTCGATTTTTTCGTTATTTTTTATTCACTATTCACTTCACTTCCATATATATATATATGTATATATATATATATATATATATATATATATATATATATATATATATATATATATATTTGGCATATATATATATGCCAAATGCGTTTTCACCCACTTAAAATAGAGAGCTGAAATTTGGTATACATGCTTATCTGCCCTAACAAAATAATTAAATATAAAACTTACCCCCCAACCCCCCCACCCCTAAAATATCAAAAACCTTTTTTTTATCCACGTGAGTTAATTTAAAATTAAAATTGGGTTACGTACTCATCCCATAATAATAAAATTTTACTATAAAAAAAACAAAATACGCAAAATACCCATTTAGAAACACTTTATAATGCAACGACCCCCCTAAAATAGTGATAGTTAGACATCGGATTTTAGGGAGTCGTGACGTCAGAATGCATAGCCGGGTACAATAAGTTAACAAATTCATATTTATTTTATAAAAATGTTAAATATGTTGCCAAACTACTACATTACCAAAAAAATTATTTAAATATTATGAAAATCCCATAACGTTTTATTTAAGTAAAAGAAAATTTAAAAAAATTACAATTCTGAAAACTACGATTTAGTTGGGCTCTTTAATAATCCAAATTTAATTTTATAGTATTGTGGCATGGTGCCTGGGTATTACTTTTACCAAGTAAAAAAAAATCTGCCTGGCCAATCGTTTTTTATTCGCAATAAAAGGTCACGTGACTTTTATATCTTGTGATTAAAATGAATTTAATATTTTTTTACTTACTTTAAATATTAAATTGTCCTTGCTCCTCATCTTCTTTATGGGTTTTTTCGTTCACATGTCTTAAAATATTAGTTTTTCTTTCACAGGTTAAGTCTTTTTTACAAAATGTGCAGTGTAAAATATTGCCGTCGAACTCTAGTTCTGGATAATCTTTAATTCACGATTTAACCGTAGTAAGTAATGGTTTTACGAACATTTTATTAAGGGATTTAACTAATAAAATGAACGGTGACAAATGAATATTAGATTAAGCCCAAACGAAAAAGTTAGAGCAAAAAAAAAGAAATTAATTCGCATTGCTAAGTCAAACGATATGATTCAATTTCCTTGCAATAAAAACCTTGTTTCCGCATGCGCGTGATTTTAACCAATAAAATAACGTACATGTTACATGCTTGATCTTACATCTCATTTATTTCGTTGCACGCATACGGAAACAAGTTTAGAGCTTTTAGATCTATGCAGAGTACATGTATATAACGATTTTAAATAGATTTCACCTTCCAGTCACCTCTTCACAAATTGAATAAAATATAAAAAGATTTCGTCGGTAGTTTGTTTTTTCTACAAACACTATAAATTTTAGTTGTGTAATTTAGTATTTTATTTATAATATGAAAAAAAAAAAGATTTGAGTAAAAATAATAATTTTGAAGAAATTTTTTAAAACATTTTTCACAAGTTATAAACGCCAAGTGAGCTGTTATTGCGAATAAAAAAGGATTGGCCAGGCAGATTTTTTAACTTGACAAAAGTAATACCCATCCACCATGTTACAATACTATTAAATAAAATTTGGATTATTTAAAAGTCCAACTAACTCATAATTTTCGGATCTGTTGTTTTTTTTTTAATTTTCTTTTACTTAAATAAAAACTTTAGGGGATTTTCATAATATTTGTATACTTTTCTTTGTAAATGTAGTAGTTTGATAGGTTATAAAACATTTTTATAAAATTATTATTATGTTGTACCCGGCTATGGATTTTGACGTCACGACTCGGTAAAATCCGATCTCTAGTGATAGTTCAATTGTTTTTTTATACCGTGGCATATCCCATGCAAAAAGCTTTTCCTCCTGCAGTGACCGGAGTTGAATGTCCATAACCAATCATTGCTAATACCACCGTTGCAAAATAAAAAGCACCTGCAAATTTCCACTGTGGTCCTGCTTTATGTGGTTTATATTCGATTATTACAAGTTCGATCATTCTGTAATCATCTTCTGTTATGTTGTATTTGGATTTGAGTGCATTTGAAGAAGCTAAAAAACAAATCATTAAAATAAGAAGGGAATTAAAAAATATTTAAAAGAAGCAAGGTAAATGTCCCAAATATCGGACAAGACCCAACTATCGGACACTTTTTCACGGTTTTACAAAAAACAAGATATTTAGGTAATAAAATCAAAAAAATATTTTTTATTTGAAATTATGAACATATTTGAATCAGAGCGTAAGTATGATTTGCCATTTATATCGTATTTTTTAAGCCCTAATAACAAATAAAAAGTCAGCAGCCATGAAATATATATCCTTTTTCTAAGCAAAGTAAGTAAGCCAAAGTTTAACTGTAAAATGATTTTTTTAATATAAGTAATTGTTAAAATGTCTATCAAACTCTTTTTATTTTATAATATTGTAGTTTTATACCATTTTAAACCATTTTTGATGTTATTTTAAAGATATTTTTATATTAAATCGGTGTCCGATAAATAGGACAATAAAATATAGGCAGTTCCATATATCGGACGGGCGTCCGATATATAGTACAATGTAGGTTTACTTTTAACTTCCAATATAAAATAAAGGAAATATATTTTTAAAACAAATATTATATAAAATGATTCTAAAGAGTATAAAGCTTTTTCTACCCATATATCGGACTAGCACTTTCTTTCAAATAAGCCGTTTATTAGGCAATTTTAGTAACTGTCCGATATTTGGGTCTACCCTATAATTTTGTAATACCTAAATATCGGACACCATAAATTAATGCAAAGTCCATGGACTTGCAATATTATCTGGATGATAATTTAAGTATATCGCCAATGTTTTTTTTATAGTTAATTATAATCATGTAATTATTCATTTCTGTTCAGGGAATCGTTATTTTAATACTCCTTAAAAACACATATTAGTCAAGAAAAAGCCTAAATGGACTACCACCCATTATAATAATAATATAAAATTTTATAATATTTTGTCATAAAACCAGCAGCAAGTAAGTTTATAAAAAATAATGACAAATATACACATTTGCATTATATTAATAAATATATATTTTTTAATTTCTTTATTCATTATAGATAGTCCGATAGTTGGGACACAACTAGTCCGATATTTAGGACAAGGTGTCCGATATTTGGTACATTTATGCTTTTTTTTATATTTCATTTAATATAAAAAAACTATCAAAAATGAATGTATATTTAATTAGTTTTTTTGATATATAAATAAATTTGAAAACTAAAAATATATATTTTATAGTTATTAAGGTTCATATGTAATTTTAACACACCATCAAAGTCCGAAATTGCTCTAAAGCGTCCGATATATGGGACAGTTACCTCATTTATTTTTTTTTCAGAGTATAACTATAAAGATAGGTTGATTTAAAAACAAACTAATCATAAATATATGTAATGCTCCTGTATATACAGAGTTATTCAGAAATAAGTTCGAGAAATTTAAGATATGATTCTACGTGAAAAAATATGAAAAACAATTCCTATAAAGGTTGGTCCGGAAATCAGGTGTATTCGCATGCGATTTTAGCAAAATTGCCAAAATAGCAATATTGTTTACGCACGTGAATAGACCAGAATGAGTCCTAAAATATAGTTGGCGCCTATATTTATTTTTTTTTTTTAGTTACACAGGGTCATGGAGAGCCCCAAATAAGTTTAGTGCTTGTCCTAGGGGCTCCCCATTCATTTTGACACATATCATTCAAATTTTCAACGACAGTCTTCCAATTCATGTGGACAACAACATTTCTATCAATGCAGTGGTTTGTCTGTATACTATGTTAAATATATAATGTGTGTCTACCTTTTAGTAAATCATCCCTTCTGCTCTCCTCCTTGGATTCTAGGGCGTCAAAAACAGCAGCACCGATTAATAAATACGTGAATGTGCAAACGACTAGAGATAATGTTCTCACATTTTGGCGTTTCATTGTGTTTACAAACGTCTGGCCATCCAGCAGAAGGTTTTATATGCGGCTTATTTAAGATGAATAATCGATAGACGTCGCGACGCTGCAGCGCACAGAGGACGATTTTCAAAATAGGGGTATTTAAATATTATTTTTAACATACCATTATTATATATGTTTAAATTTGATAGTATAATGACTTTTGAACAAATACCCAGGTAGCAAGAGATGTTATATTACAAGAAATTAACATCACTTTTGGGTGTATTTTTAAACTAAATCATAACATCACATAATATTGAAAAATAACATGTATTTAACATCACATTTGCAACGTAACACGTGTGACGTGACAACCATGTTATTTAATAACAAATATTTAGCAACGCTGTGAATATATCGCATGTCACATATTAACGTGGATTTCACGTGAATGTCATGTTATTTTGCTTCTCACCGACGTTTGAAGCAAAAATATCGATATAAGATGATGTTGATAGAGTAAATTATTATAAGGAAATTGTATACACATTATACGATTTCCAATGGATAGGGGGCTCTGCCGGGCTTCTCAAGACCACGGACACGGATTATATTCTCCGCTTAATCTGCAATTTCGTATTTAGAATCTATCTTTTTGAATCTGTGATTGTTTCAATTACTGATTGATTATAAATCCGATTTTTTTATAGGGTTATAGCGTTTTTAATGGTTTTAATTTAGAAAAAGCTAATATCCTAGAATATTATTTAAATATTAAAGTACCAGTAACGGCATCCATAAGATATTAGATATAACAGGAATGTGGATTTATGATGTCACAAATACGTTATTTTCGGGATGTCATTGTGTGATGTTATTAGGGGCGGACTTAGGACATCCCCACCATGCTACATTCTTGTTAAATAGGACTACAATCTTAACATCACATGTCACATATTAACGTGACTTTCACGTGAATGTCACGTTATTTTGCTACCTGGGTAGTAATATATTTTTATTAAAATGTACAGTGGAGTCCGCAGGAGATGATTTTAATAATAGTTCAGCAAATTATTTTCAAGTTTGGAACTTGTTAACCACTTTTGTATTACATTATGAAATGCTAATAAGAAAAAATATTTTTTTGTAAAAATAAGCTAAAATTAGGAAGTTAAGCGAGGATAAGTCAAGTTAAGTCAATAATAATGTATACCCTATCGAAAATATCTAATAAAACCGAATAAAAAAAATCAGTCGGATTCTATTACCCACACAGCACAAACACGTTCCTATTATATACATAGAATATTCTCCGGGAATATTGAAACATTATAAGAACATTCCCACAATGTGCTGATATCACCATAGAACGTTCTATGCACATTCAAATGTTCACTATTTTGAAAATTCTAGGAACGTTCTGAGAACATTTGATGAAACATTTATAGAATATTTTGGTATATTTAAAAAATATTTTTGTGAATATAATAAGTTTGTTTGTGTTGCTTTACTTAGACTATATAACGTAAGCAATAAACATCTAACCATTTACCGACCATTTTAGGATCGGATGTTGCAACCTGCAATCTATAGATTGCTCTAGCACAGAATTTTCCATAATGAGAAAATCCCTACCAAAATGACTTTAGCATTGATCGTTGAAGGGAATTGATCCTTATAAGAATATATTAAATTAAAAAGTTAATGTAGTGAAAGCGTACAGATGGTGGCGGCATCTAATGTTGCACAAAAGTACTATACTGTTAATTATCCTTATAGGCTGGGATCGTTTTTGGTACAAATCGAGGTGGGGTAAAAACAAGTTTTTCAAAAAAAAAATCAGTAATTTTTAATAGGGATGTATTTTATGTCGGATATATTTTAATTTTAATATAATATATTTTTTAATTTAGGGAGAACATTCTATGCATGTTATCATTTTTAAGAGAATGTTATTGTTATGTTTTATAAATATTTTTGAAGAATATTCTACAAGAAGTATATTGACATCGTTTCAGAATGTTCATAGAATATTCTGTGCTGTGTGGGTAGGAAGCTTTTATTAGGTTAAAGTCGGTTAGTGAAACACTTTTATTATTATTATTATTATTATTATTATTATTATTATTATTATTATTATTATTATTATTATTATTATTATTATAAAACAGTGAGCGGCTAAAGCCGATGAAACTGAGTATAAAAAATCTAAGCTCATTACATCTAAGTTACATCACAAAAAAAAAAATAAAAAAAAAAAAAATAAAAAATATATATATATATATATATATATATATATACATATATATATATATATCACAAAAATTAAACTTAAACCGAATTAAAAAAATATAATAGGATTTTGTCGTTCCTCGCTTTATTAGAACCAAGTCGGGATATTTAAAAAGTCCAAAATGATCAAAATTTGCGTTACGTAATACTTGAACGTTCCCTTATGTAATTAAACAATATTTACAAATATCAAGTAAACTCCTTTATACATCATCTCCTTTATACATCATTACAAAAACACGTCATTCACATATATGTTAATATATTAACTTTACAATACCCAATACTAGAAATAGGGGAAAAATAGAATTGCCCCGGTTTGGACTTTGAAAAAAAAAAACCCCCATAAACAAAAGCAAAAAGTTTTTTTCGATTTTTTTTACTAACTTTCTTTTGGAAAAGTAATAAGCTTATCCGACTTAAAACGACTAAAATTTCTTACGCGATTAGGAATCCTACTACAAACTAATAAAAATTATTTAATGTTTTTAATTGTAAGTTGAAAACAGAAAGTTTCTAATTAATTTTCAATAGGGTATTTTGTTTAAGTTTTTAATGTATATATGTATGTATGTATGTATGTATGTATGTGTAGGTGGATTTGTGTAGTAATTATTTTGTTTGTATTGATAGTTATGTGTTTTGTATTAATTTTTTGTGGGTTTGTATGGTTATGGGTGTTTTTATTAGTTTTAATGGATTTTTTTTAGTATTTATGAATGTAACTGGGAAGTTGGTTACCCTAGTAGAAACTTAACTTAGAATAACGTTTTTCTAATGTTAGATTTCTGTATAAAAGTACGTTATAAAATATGTGCAAATGTCCCGCTTTTTAACGTTAGAATCAAACGTTAGTTACTAACGTTAATCAGATTTTTAAGTTAGAAATACGTTATGAGTACGTTTAATTTCTAACTCCGAAATTTCGGAGGGGACGCAGCCAACTAGGAAATCTTTATCTGCATCATAAAATGGCAGCTGGAGACAAATTTATTCATATAAATAAATATTAATATATTTTAACAATCATAATATTTTTAAACATAATTTCGTTACATTTATAAATGTAAATATGTAAATATATTTATAAAATAGCCATATTTTTAGGTGGGCCTAAATATTTTTCGTGTAATATCCTGTTATACTTCGATAAATACGTTTACCTCTCAGAAAAACTTTATATTTAGTTAGTTAATATTTATTTATACATTCAGAATCTTAAAATATTTTTTCAATTATAAAAAAAAAGTTGCGCGTGCGTGATCAATAACTGGCATGCCAAAATTTAAGAGGTTTGGCATTTTTTAAATAAATTAAATAAAATTAAATTAAATATTTGAAAGCTCCCTTGTTTCAAATCGAACCCACACCAAATTTCATGTTTTTTTTTTATAAAAAGCTTCTACCTATAAAAAAGTCCAAACCTCTTAAATTTTGGCATGCCCGTTATTGATCACGCTCGTGCAACTTTTTTTTCGTATGCAGCGCTGTATATTTTCGATAGGAAAAAGTCACAAACAAGTTGGCCCTGTTGAAAATGATAGCCAAACGCGGATAAAATTTTTAATCGTTTTGTAAGGTTTTACCGGACAAACGCAGATGAAATTTATGGCTATTTAAGTCCGTCACTTTGTCTCCATTTTGGCTGCCCATGTCTGCGTCTTTGAAAATCCGCGTAATTTGGCTGCAATAACGTACGCAAACGTCTGCTTTTGGCTGCGAAACCAGCCAAAATGTATGTATGTATGTCTGCTGTTAGCTGCATACGTCCGCGAAAGGAGTCAATTTATGTCTGTCTATGTATGTCACTTGGTGGGTTTTGGCTGCAGAAATCTTTTTTTACATTATCCGCATTTGTCTGTTTACGTCGTATTTTGGCTGTTTTATTGTTAATACGTGCCCAAGTCTGCGAATGTCTTGCTATACATGTCAGTTAACTGATTGATTGATTGATTGATTGATTGATTAACCAATTGGTGTGTTTTGGCTGCAGTAATCTGTTTTTATTTTTATATTATCAGCATTTGTCTGTTTACGTTGTATTTTCTTTGTATCATTCACACAAATTCTTTTATATTTCATCCACAAATAGTTTTATGTGTATTGTATTATAGTAAATTAAAAATCGCATAGTAAATATTTTGTCAACAATTTCGAATAGTATATTTTTGTGTATAGAATATAGTTATGTTTTATAAAATAAACTACGCAGTATATTCGCACATCCAATATTCGAATCTGTTTTGAAAATATTCATTGTGCCATTTTTAAAATAATATCTTGCTTGAGGAAGCAGACCATAAATACTGTAAAGCGCCTTCGCCAAAATTTTTTGAAATAAACTAGACTACGCCCGCTAGATGTCGCGGCCAACAATTTTTCATTAGGCAACACGGCAAATGCCTATCTATGGGAGTTGTATACTCTATGCAGATAAACGTCACAAAAAAGTTAGGTTAGGATCTGATCGTTAATTTATTGCGTTCAACGTTTTGTGAATATTTTATGATTTTGTTCGATAGTTTACACACTTTAAGGATCCTGGCTGCCAGGACCTGTGACTGGTTATCCATTGTGCCAGGATCTGGTTATCCATTGGTTGTAAATTTGTATATGTATTGAAATAAAAAACAACAAAAAAGGTTGTTGTTTTAAAACAAAAGAAACTTGTTTTAAAACAAAACCGGTTTTTATTATTTATATCCCTAGGAATGATTCAGCCACATTAAATGTGGCTGAATCATTCCTAGGGAATTTTGTCAGTCGAAACTCAGGATAGATACCAAAATTTTTGGTCCAAAAAAAAAAATATTAATTATATATAATATAATAGATAGATACTAATCATAACATTTGTATAAAGTTTAGGTGCGCCCCTCGTACACAAACGGTTGACCGCGTACAGTTTCACACGGTCGCGACCGGTCGGTAATACAGAGTCAGAACTCTGTATTACCTACCGGCATGGGTGCGGGACAATAGACTCTTTATTTTGGAGTGGGGTATAACGAATCATTTTTATAATAATTTGGGTAAATAAAATGCAAAATTTTTATTATAATAATTTATTGAAAATTTAAACAATCAAAATGCATAACGGGCAAGTTTCAGTGACTGAAATTCAGTCCATGGAAGCCCCCTAAAATTAGGTTGTTTTCGATCCGCAATTTTTATATAGCTTATATTTCTCAATAATGGATACAAAATGGAAATATAAAATTATTTTTTTGCACTTCCGGTTTCGTCGGAAACTAAGTTAAATTATTTTTTTAATGGCACCCCTGTATATTTTTGCATTTTTGAATCCAGAAAACAAATTTACATAAAAAAAAACATTATATACATACCCAGTCCGCAGAACCTCGTCAAAATGACGTCATAATCTGGTGACTTTTCTCCAGATATGACGTGACTATATAACGACAATATGACGTGAAAATGACCTCCTAATGTCACAGACCGATGACGTGATTAATCTGACGTCATTTTTACGTCATTATTACGACGTGAATTTCACGTCTTAAAATATTTTTTATTTACCCAAAAAACCACTGAATATTATTGTGTAAGTGTATATATTGACCACACTATGATAACAATGTTACATGATCTAATATAGATGAAAACAAAATATAAATTCTACAGAGATATCACTTGGTATGGAATCAGTAACCAAACTTCTTGACTATTTTAAAATGGCTTTTACTTCTTTTACCTCTTCGCTTAATTTTCGCACTTCTTTATAGATATCCTCTAAACCTAAAATAATAAAAAAAATATTATGTTATAACTGTCTAATTAAATTAATATAGTCTAAAATACCCATAAAAGTAGGCCCTAGAACGACAATAAACCATTATAATTACAATAAAAAATAATGTTATAAGTTATTTCAATATTTAGGGTGTCCCCAGTTCGCAACTATCATAGTCATAGTTATTCTAGGTACTTACCCACGAAAATATAAGGAAAATCCTCGGAAAAACCAAAAACAAACAAAAGAAAAACTCAAAACAATCACGTAGAGCTAGCGTCCGTGTTCTGACAAGATTCAAGATGGACGTGTACTGAGCGCGCAGCCAAAAATAAGAGCGCGAAATTTAAATTATACATAGTCGAAATTAATTAATTTTGACACATAAGAAAAAAAAATATGCATACATAAATTGTAGTTTAGGTAGCTATGTAAAATATAAAAAAAAGCTAAGTACCATATGCGTTTGAGTAAAGGGAGTTACTTAAACAATAAACGATATTTTATTTTTGATGATTTTTTTTACATACCATACCATAATAACTAAAAAAATGCTTTCTGAGTACTACCTATTGCAGACTATACACCACGTTGGTGTTTTTTCAGTTTTTTAATAAAAATAATAAAAGTATAATATATTATATAACCAAGAAAAGTCGGCAATATGACGTGATTAAATGACTTCAGAAATTCGTCAATTAACTGACGTCAAAATGTCGTCGATCATTGGTCGACTGACGTCTATTGACCAGTAATCACCAGATTTTGACGTCATTTTGACGTGCCTCTGCGGACTGGGTATTAATACCTAATGGGGTAATAATGGAAGCACCAAAATAAAATAAAAACTCAGTTCAACAAAGCACAAGAAAAAATAGAAAGTCAATAATATGAAAACTTAAAATACAGAAGTCCATCCAAATACTAAAACTACAAAAAAAAAAAACTTGTCCAAATAAAAAGTTAATAACACAAAAGCAAACTACACAAAAAGTTGTTCAAATAAAAAGTTAATAACACAAAAGCATACTACTTTTAAACCAAAAAACAAAAAATATATCAAATACAGCCATCTTCTTTTCCTAAGATTTGATCGAACTAGGTTATCACCAACACAAAAAAGTAGTAACTTTCTCTATTTTCTGGTAACTTTAGATTTTCTGTGGTGGCAAAAAATGACCGAAAATATTATAGCTGGAAGCTATTAAGATTCGCATCTATAGTTGATCGGCGGCGTTCAGTAGTGATTTGACAGCTTTCAATGAGTTTTGCTGTTTCCATTGAACGCAGCCATTTGGAACAGATTATAAGCCAAGTTCTACAGCATGACAGGAGGTCACGCATGGTGTTCGGATTGGTCATAGCTTGTATCAGTAAGTTTTGTGTAGTAAATTGTGGAATACAGCATCTAGCATTAGTGCTCTATTTGTCTTAAAAACTAGTAAAATGAGTGATGACGATCGTGATATCGATGTTGAAAGTGATGTAAGTATAATTTTTACATTTGTATAACGGATCAATATATTACAATGGGTAAGCTAAACATTGCCACATTTTTTAGGAGGGAGACGACTCTGATTGTAGACACCCGTCGCAAAGGCAAACTGCTGGTAATCAGTACTATTCCCAGGTAATTTATTTCCAATTTTTATCTTTCTTTTGTTTTGATTACCCGGTCATTCCATAAAATTTGAAAACAAGGTGCAAAATTTAAAATTGTTTATATGCCATACTTTTATTATGAAATATAATTATGTGGCTTGGTTTTAAAACGGCCAATGCCACTTTGTCAATTTCAGTGTTTTTAAAATATTACATCAGAGTTTATCCAAAAACACTGCTATTGACAAAGTGACATTGGCCCTTTTAGAACCAAGCCACAGAATTGTCGAGGTCTAAATTTTACATATCAAGGGCTTCATCAAGGGGTGTATTTTCAGTTTGGACTTTTTTTAATTGGTGCCCCTATGTTATGAAGCCCTCAATATATAATGTAAAATTAATGTATTTTTCAAAAATAGCCCCATAAAACTATATTTTACACAGCATGAATGCACCCTAATAAAATGAGTCCATCAAAACCTCTTTTTTACAAAATTAAGTTACAGTTGAGGTGTATAGTGCAAGAGTGGCTTATTTCACTATGTGGAAATATTGAGATAATGGTGATTAAATTTTGTCTGATTTTTTATTGTTTTTTTTTTTAAATTTATTTCTGACCTATAAGCAGTACAAAAAACTGATAACTAGGCCTAATATATAGGGTCACTTCATCTGTACTTGGTCTGTTCTTGCTCTGGTTTTCGTTTTTTTTTCTTCCTTTGGGTAGCGCCACACAACAAATGAAAATCAAAAATTTCCCCTCTTTTCCCCTTAAGCTTAGGGATACGAGATTTGGAATTTCAGTTTCTAAGGTTCCGGTGCCGGAGCTTAAAAAAATATATGTAAAACCCTTCATTAACTCAAGACGGCAACCCTATTACATTGATTTGACAATGTAAATATTTTGATTTAGGCAGGTGTCAGTAGAATAGGATTTTATAAATAAGGTTTTATAAGTAAGATTTAAAACCCTAATTTCCATTAAAAATCTAAAAAATATACTTATCTATTAAATAAAATACTAAGGTAAGAAAATTATTTATTATCTTAGCAATAATATAAGAGGATTTAAAAGTATTTTTTGAACTGAAGTATAGTCACTCCATATAGCACCAGCTCACCTCACCTCACCCCGCAAACATGTAACTCTTGACTTTCCTCAATTGACCAATAAGCTTAAGCCAATTTACTCTATTTTGTTTCTATTTCCTAAAGTAAAATATTTTTGTAAATATAATATATATTACACAAAAATTATTATATTATTACATAAAAATATTTTAAAACCAAACACCATGCAAACATATTTACCTTCACGAATTTTAAATAATTTAATATTTTTATTTGAATTGCTAACGAACTTTTCCACATAGCAATAATTAACCATTTTTTCTTCAATATAGTCAACAATTAATGATGATTATTTCACAATCTGTCTTGATAAATATTTTGATTATACTGCCATGAATATATCAATAAATTTTGTCGCAAATGCCCGTATACTTAAGTACAAACTACTCCTAAGATCGTGGGTTCGAGTTTCCGCAGTGGACGACAATTTTTCATTCATGCGACGCGTCGCGACGTGGCATCGAGACTTGCGGCCGACTGTGCATTATGGCTACTCTCTTTGTATTATGGAGAATTGTGGCAGACAGTTTGGCTGCTCGCCTTGTGACGTGGTGAATTGTGGCCGACTATACAGTAAGGCTGCTCTTTTTGCGGTATTATCATAAATTATTAAATTTAATTCTACTTGCCTTAAATTAAGCTAGGGAGCAGAAATAATACTTTATTCAATTTCTATAAAAGAAGGAAACCTATCGGTCGAGGGGAGAACAGGGACTACTTTAAGAGTTGTTGTACAAAAATTTTATTTGTGCCTTACAAACAGTGGTTTGGAAGTCACTATAAGCCGAAGGTCCACAGAAGGTAGTATGCACTATCATAGTGGGCATAATGAGCATTTGGTTTGCGTGCAAGTGATATTATCATGCATTACTGTGCACAGTACCACATTTGGTATTAGGCATTAAAATTTAATGTAGTAATATTATGTAATAAATATACTTAATTACATAAGATTATAGTTTATTTTTATAATAATAATTTAGTAAGATTTATATTCAATAACCAAGAATTAAAAAATGAATCTAGTCCTGAGTAGCGCAAGATTGGAACATGATGCTAGAATTAATAATAATTTTCTTAAATTTCAAAAAAATATATTTTATTTAAAACTATAAAAAGGTATTCATATTATTTTTTCAGTCCTTATTTTTCTTTTAAATTGGGATCTATAAGTCATGTGTGTCCTCATTAAATGTTGGCCACCTCCTGAGTGTAAATCATCTGTACCCTTGTACTATAGTATAGTATATTAGGAATTATCTTCATTTTCGAAATGTTGATTAAATTAAACTTTTAATTCTTGTTTTAACCCAATATAGTATTTATGTGTAAAAATATATGTGTAGAATACTAAAAATATGAAAGCTCTTCTCCCATTAATGGCATGTTCCTCTAAAATTAAAATAAGTCGTTTATTGCAGTATAAAAATGATCAATTATTATTAAAAATTTATCTTTTTACAATATTATTGTATTCCATGAGTGCAGATTTATTTTCAGGCTGTGTAGAATAATTTTAATTAAATATTGAATGTTGGGATCCTATTTAGTACATTAATGTATATTATAACTTTTTACACCAAAATATACTTTACATTTGTATTACGTTAAGAAATTAAACATTTTTTAAACTAATTTAAAATTTGATAGATGTCCAAAATTACAAAATTTAAATGTCAGAAATTATTTCTGGGGCTGCCAAAGCAAGACAGAGCGCGTTTCTTTTTGACAAAATTGCGGTACTTTAGCCAAAAAAAAAATCCACGTATCGTACCCCTAAGCTTAAGGGTAAAGGAGGGGAAGTGCGATGCTCTTTTTTTGTGTGGCGCTACCCGAAAGGAGAAAAGCTAAGTCCAAAACCGAAAACTAACGAAAGAGAACGAAAGAACAAAGTAAGACTAAGATGAAGTGACTCTAGTTTGATCTACAACACATTAATTAATTTAAAAATGATCTGTTTGGGTTTTTGGACTTAACCACCCTCGTAACCACCATTAAACTATGACGAACAAATTTATTTTTAAAACTTCACTTTCCTAGAGAATTGGTGGGCCACTATTGCAGTATACCGGGTGTCCCAACTCTATTTACCGTCCAAACGATGTTCTCAAAAAGTTAAAGAGATAACCAAATTCTGTGAAAACCATCTTAAATAAGACAACTTAAACTATGTTTTAGCATATTTGATACTTTCAGCTCCCAAAATGTGGACAGGGGGGCATAGGGGGACATTTTTTTAAATAGAAAGGGGGTCGTGTGATACATCAGTTTAAAGCTTATTAAATTCTACATTTAACTATATATTTTTTTTATTTTTCTAAATTTTTTTTTGGGTTTAAAAGAGTTTTTAAAATGGGCATTTTTGTCAAAATTACTCTAAAAAAATCAAACAATTTTTTATAAGTTACTAATTTTATGATGAAGAACGTAAATTATACTTTTAAACAATAATTTTAATTGACATAGATAAAAATTTACAAAAAAAAACTTAAAAAATCGCATATTTTAGTACAAAAAATTAAAGAATCAAAACCTTAAAAAAATTGTTTAAAACATAAAAAAATATAACGTCTAATAGAGAATTTTATTTGTTTTAAAATCATGTATCACACGACCCCCCTTTCCATTAAAAAAATACCCCCCATGCCCCCTGCCCACATTTTAAGAGCTGAAAGTATCAAATATATGCTAAAACATAGCTTAAGTTGTCTAATTTAAGATGATTTTTGCAGAACTTGATTATCCATTTTAGTTTTCGAGAGAATCGATGGGTAAATAGAGTTGGGACACCCAGTACAATGTATAGTATACATGATGTTCATTTTTGGCCACAATTGCATTACGAACTTCGTAATATGATATAAGAGGGGATAGGGGTTCGAAATTATGGTGAGTTGTCCTTTAGGTAAGGGGCATTACGTAACCACTATAAAAAGTAAAATTGAGGCGGGGGCAATTTTACCATGCTTACTCTGCTAGACCCTTTACCTTGCTTGCGTGCACAGTCGGGTAAAAAATTACACCGTTCATGACAATAACTTTTTAATATTATTATTATTATTATTATTAAAAACGATAAGGGTAGAGGATAAATCCTATAAAACCTTTTTTACGAGTTAGCAGAAATAAAAATATAGACTAAACTAAAGTGAACTAAAAAAAATAAAATAAACAAGTATTAAAAGAAAAATAAAAATAAAACTAAAAAAAACTTACGACTAATCCACATATCCATTTTTAAAAGCGTTTACTGAGGGAACTTCAACAACTGCGCTGGGTAGATTGTTCCACACTTGAAAAACACGAATATGTTGTTAGTACTTCATTATATCAAAATATTGGACGGTTCTGACCTTTTTAATTTTAGTAATCAAGAAAAATTAAAAAAAATATATTTTTTTTCTTCAAACGTACTAAAATATTCATATTTTGTAGCTGAACACACTAGTTAGAAGTGATCTATTTTTTTACAGTAAAAAAATGAGTTCATTGTTGTACGCCGTAAAAAAAAGTTAGTTAGCACAACCACCACTGGCGGCAAAACCCTTGTGTGAAATTGATTAAAAATGATTGAAGAAGAATATATGGTTTATACACTTACAAATCTCTCCGAAATCGCAAATGCTACTTTAGACAAGTTACCATCGAAATCGCGAAAAGTGTACGATTCAGCCTACGAAAAAAAAATTAAAATGAGCTAAGGAAGGTTTAAGTTTATTTCGAAAGGGTTTTATTGGCCTATTTTAATAAAAAAACATACTTTATTACTGAATAAATTAAATTTAAAAATTAATATTTAAAAATATATATAGGATGCTTGAAGAAAAAATAATATGTTGCGCTCAGAGGAAAAGTGCTTTTTTTTACTTGTCTGTTGTTTCCGGACTCCGCTTCGCGTCGTCCGTAAATTCTACAGACTAGTAAAAAAAGCTTCACTTTTCCTCTTAGTAAAACAATATATTTTTTTTGCATTTTGTACTTTTGTAGATAATGGCTTGTGGCGACAAAACAAAACAATTTGTGTATACTATTTTTATAAATCTAAGTTGAGTAGTTCTTTAGCCTCATGTTTTGTACAAAATACTGACTGATGCATAAATTCTTAAAATACATAAAATTTACTATTTGCAATGAAGTATCTCGGAAACTAGGGACCGTAGCGATTTGGCGCAATTATAACTTTTGATCAGGAGGTCATCAACTAAAACATAGAAAATTCAGCCAATTTGACCAAAAGCCACTTCCCATAAGGACCGTGCTTGCCCTTTGAGTGAAATTGAAAAAATAAATTAAATTTAGATTTTGTAGATTTTTTTCAAATTTTTAACTATCAACTAGAGCGGTCAAAAATGGTTGTATGCAAAAATTCACAATTTCGTATAACTAGAAATGCGATCGGCACCATTGTTTGTTAAATCTAGGATTTTCTTTAAAGTGAAATAACCCTATTGATCTTAAAACAGATTAATTATTTAATTTGTAAATTTTTAGGCTGAAAAACGAGCCCACCATAATGCATTGGAGCGAAAACGGCGAGATCACATCAAAGATAGCTTTAGCAGTTTAAGAGATTCAGTGCCTGCACTAAATGGGGAAAAGGTGGTAAGTCAGTCATTTTATTTTTATCCGCATTAATTTTTTTTTCTCAGAGCAATTAGGGAATGTTCAAGTATTACGTAACGCTCCTAGGGGGGGGGGTCATTTTTGAGTGTTACGCCCATGTTAATGGTATAGGAAAATAGTGTTACATGGAGGGGGGGGGTCCAAAATGGTCAAAATTTGCTTTACGTAATACTTGAACGTTCCCTTAGCAATAATTACACAGCCCTCCAAATTTAACTTTTTTTCTGCTTCATGGATGAGAATATATTATTTTGGATAACTTGAGCATGCTGATTTCGAATCTGACTTTAGTTTTTTTCCATCACGTCAGAATTTTGCGCAAATAAAAAAATAGTAAAAAAATATATATAAATATTTTTGATTAAATGGTGGGAAAGAGAAGTTTAAGCCCTTTACAATGATTTATAAGCTTTATTATAATTTATCAATAGGTATATTTTTTATCACACCGCATCTATTTTTTTTCGTTTGGACCAAACCAAAAAAATGTTCCTATTTAAAAAGATATAGGAAAAAACACATTATATATTAGAAACTCAATTATACATTAGATAAGAAATTGTTTTTGGTTTGATAAAAAATACATATTTATAGATGGCGCTGTGACAGAAAGGGATATAAATATATATAATTATAATTATAATTAATTAATTACAATGAGTTATGTAATAAATCATTATAGAGGGATAAATACTCTTTTCAACCTTGCAATAAAATATTTTTTAATGATTTTAAACCTTTGTTTTTTTGTATTGCGCAAAATGCTGACGTGATCGAAAAAACTAAGTAAATCAGCATAGTCGAATTATCCAAAATGATATATTCGCATGTCTGAAGCAGGACCTTGCAGGATTGTGTTACTATTCAATGTATTTTGTAGGCCAGTCGAGCGCAAATTCTGAAAAAGGCAGCTGAATACATTTTATTCATGAAAAAGAAAAACACTTCACACCAGCAGGATATTGACGATCTGAAGAGACAAAACTGCTTGCTGGAATCTCAAAGTAAGAACTTTTAGTAAAGTAACTTGAATTTGTCAATCTTTGTATCGCAGGCCCTAAATTATACTTAAATATCTCCTTTATGGGAGAAGGTGAATGAAAACAAAAACGTATTATTTTCACAACTATTAATATTGCTATAAATACGATAAAAATTAAAAAAATACGTTTTAAAGATATGCTTTTTTTGTAAATTTAAAAAGTAGAAAACAATCTTTTTTCGCGAGATTTTTAGCTATTACAGTATCAGGCATCTAAAACTAAAATTAAAAGCGTCCCACAGTGGGTCAGAAAAAAAAATGGTAAAACTCTGAACTTTTGTATACTAATATTTTCAATACCGCTGCACTGCCAACGGAAAAAAAAGTGTGCATAAATAGGCAAATGAAATTAAGAAACAAGGATCAAAAACCATTTAGTTATTCACTATACTTTTCTACATTAAAAAAACTTATTAATTCATTCTAAATTGCACACAGGCGGAATATTCTAAATTCATGGCCAAAACCCTTAATAAGCTCCAATTTATACCAAAATTTGTATTAGGGGTTTTTGGGGCTGCTGAATAAAAATTTAACATTCAAATTAATTTTTACAAAATGGCGGATCCAATATGGCTGCCACCTAAATCAAAATTTGCATCTGGTGAATATCGAGGTGGGGTAAGGGGGTAAAATGTGATAAAAATATTTTTTTAAACCTTTTTTTTCTTTTTTCTTTTCGTTTTTCAAAAAAAGAAATTTTTTTCGAAAAAAATTTTTTTTTTAATTTTTTTTCAAAAAAAAAAAATAGCAGAAAACTCTTGTTTTAATAATTAGCAAACACATTAATATTCTCAACCAAGTGTAAAAAGTTGCTTAATGCTGATTAATCTGAAACTTTTTGCCAAGTCGTAATACAAGTTTTAAAAAAAGCAACCAAATTTACAGACTAAAACTTATGACTTCCCGTTTTAAACTCAATATTCAAAAACAATACTTTTTTGTAAAAAATAAATAGGTACATATCTATGGAATTTAAATCCATTTAAAAAAAAACTGCTTAAAAAAAGCAACAACTTTGATATTTATATTAAAAAAACTTGATTTTTCGGGAAAAATAACGTTTCAAAATTAGTTTCTTGAAACCCGATTTTTGTACACACATTTTCGGTTTATTTGTTTTGATAGAAAAACGACTTTGGAACCATCTATTGGTACAGTTCATAGAGAAGGTAAAAACGATAGGGGCAACTATTTGAAGCAATTTCGCTTTCGAGGGTTTTGGCCATGAATTTAGAAAATTCCGCCTGTCTGCATTGGAAGATATAAGCATTTCTTTTGCGATATTTTTTGACGTTTTTGACATTTTTTAATATCAACAATTTTTATCCGGCTTTTTGGCTTGGTTACTCATTTCTTAAAAAACTTTTTGGCTGGAGAAGCTAAAATTTGGTATGCACCTTTCACACGCGTATATTAATGGGGTTAACTCACATGTATTGTACAATATTTTATCAACTTCCGTTAAGAGCTTCTTAACACACGGGCGTAGTTAAAAGTTAATATTTTTAATATATTAAACACTCCTTAAATTAACCCTTGTAGTCCTAAAACTTCAATATTAAAACTCAAAATTGTGACTTAACAAATTTTTTCTATGCATATTAAAGTATTCTCACCTTATTTTATTGATAAAATAATTTTGGACACTTTTTTTCATGTTGCGACAGTGCGACGCGAATGTTCTAACGTAAATGGTCAATGGCCGCACAGAATTAAAAAAAACTAAAGGAGGTTTCTTTTTTTGAATACTGAAACAGTGTTGTCAACTTAAACACGTGAAATTCAAATTTAAATAGTTTAATATTTATTTCAGTGTTTTCTACCTACTTTTAGCGGATGACGCTAAATTTTATACAGCTATCAAATGCAAAAATGATTGTTTACGGCTACAGAAAAACTTCGACAAGATAAAGAAATGGTGCGACCCAAATAATCCGCATCTCGCTGTTGAAAAATGTAATTTTATGACATTTACAAGAAAAATAATCCTATAATAGGCGGAAGGACCTCTGTCATGAGCCTATTGGGAAACTAAGAAATAAACGATCATTATTGTATAACCTATAATTTATAACTACACCATAGACGGTAGATCACTTAGCCGCCCGGAATTTATAAAAGATTTCAGAGTTGATGATATCCGCGCCGATTCAGGCAGGGCTGAGGGCTTGGGTCACGGATTTGGCTGATTATTTTTTTATGTGTAGCCCACCGATGTTAGAAATTTTTTTCAAAAACGCCCCGTTTCGAAAATATGATTTTTTTTTTAATTTTTTTCAAAATATTGAAATTTTTTCCATATGGCTGCGAATAAAGTTCGAAAAAGTTGGTAAAATTCCGTTTTTTTTTTTGGCCATATTATTGGTTCTAGTAAAGAAATAACAATTTTTTTATTTTTTATTCAAAAGTGCACATAATTGATAGTTGATCCTGAAGTATTAAAAAACAAATGGAGCTTTTAGAATAATGCACCTTGAATTTTTCACCGCCATCTTGAAAAAACAAAACACTGTCAAAACTAATTTGATAAAATTTTATATAAAAAAATATGATTTTTTAATGGCGAAAGCCGCAGTTCTCTAGGTTAAATAGTTTTTGAGTTCCTGCACGTCAATGTCACATTTTCGAGAAATTTCAAAATTTTGAAAAAAAATAAAAAATCATATTTTCAAAACGGGGCGTTTTTGAAAAAAAAATCCCGTTGAGGTTTTTCTCTAAAATCAATGAGCTACACATAAAAAAATTATCAGCCAAATCCGTGACCCAAGCCCACAGCCCTACCTGAATCGGCGCGAATATAATCAGTTACGTTTGATAGCAAACTTACTTTTAATATAATATTTTATAGAAATCGTCACTCAGACAGCTTTTAGAAATTTATGGTTTGTAATAAGAAATTCAAGGGGCTTTAAGGACACATTTCTCCTGAAATTGCTTT
Organism: Brachypterus glaber; assembly: GCA_958510825.1. Classification (NCBI taxonomy): domain Eukaryota; kingdom Metazoa; phylum Arthropoda; class Insecta; order Coleoptera; family Kateretidae; genus Brachypterus; species Brachypterus glaber. Next base: position 30,643,512 of record OY294045.1, on the reverse strand, counting down.
ACGTTTGTACAATCTAAATTAGATTATTGCTGCATCATATGGAATCCTAGGTACGCCATTTGCGATCCTAGAAAGTGTGTAAATACGCTTTTAAAAAAAAATCCCTTTAAATTAAATGGCGTATAATCCACAATAGGTAATACACGATACTCTTCTAAAAATATTTAAAGCAATTTCTTTAAAAAATCGCCGCAAACTACTATCTTTAGTATTTTTACATAAAGTATTAGACAATGACATAAACTGTCCAGATATTCTAGCTATGATTTCATTACACGTACCACGATTAGGTTCCCGCGACATTCGAACATTATACTTAAATACTGCCCTCCTTAGTTAAAACGTCCCAACTAACATTTTGTCATTTTCGGCTTATCTGCATATACCGGTTGTTCTATGCCATATTTATCTATTCTCCAGGGTTTCCACCAGTCGGGGAAATCAGGGAAGTCAGAGAGAAGTCAGGGAAATTGAAACTTAAACCTGGAAGTCAGGGAATTTGGACATTTATTCGAAAATAACATTTTTTTTCTTGTGGGAACTTAAATCAAAACTTATGCTGTGAGGCATTATTTAATAATTGCCATTTAAACTTGGCGTCTGGTGGGCGGGGGAGGGGGAAATGGAAAATTAATTTAAAATTAACATATTTTTGTATTTTTTTTGCAGAATACCATAATCAGGGGGAAATGCAAAATTAATTAAAATTAAAATATTTTTTTCTGGTGGGAACTTTAATGAAAACTTATGTATCACTTTTTTCAGTTTTATTTTTGTGTAGATTACGAAAAATAATAACATCCTTTCGAACTCGGCGTCTTGTAGACGGGGGAGGGGGAAACGCAAAATTAATTTAAAATTAACATATTTTTGTGTTTAGTAAAAACTTAGGTTGTGGGTCATAATTTCTTCAGTTTTTTTTTTGAAGAATACCAAAATCAATGATAAAAATTTGAACTCGGAGTCTGGTGGGCGGGGGAGGGGGCCATGCAAAATTAATTAAAATTAACATATTTTTTTCTGATGGGAACTTTAACGAAAACTTGTGTATTATTTTTTTTCAGTTTTTGGTTCAGATTAAGAAAATCAATCACGGCCTTTCGAACTCGGCGTTTGGTAGGCGGGGGAGGGGCAAATTTCGGGAAATTCAAAATTAATTTAAATTTAAGGGCATATCCACAGGCTCAGATAACAACATAGTACATAGGAATGCGATGCCGTGATTGGCTTGAAGTGCCGCCATGTATCTTGTATCACTACCGCATTCTTATGTACTATATTGATATGCGAGCTTGTGGATATGCCTTAACATATGTTTGTATTTTGTTTCAAGTTTTAGTGAACACTTATGTTGTGGGGTATCGTTTTTTTTTTCAGGTTTTTTTTTTTGTAGAATACTAAATTCAATGATTCGAAATCGGAGTCTGGTGGGAGGGGGAGGTGGAAAATTAACATTTTTTTACTGGTAGGGACTTACGTTGTGGGGTATCGTTTTTTTTAGTTTTTTGTAAGGAATCTAAAAATCTGTTGTGTTTGTGTTATTAAAAACCATGAGTTATAATTCTTTTTAGTTTTTTTATGTACAATCCAAAAATCAGTACTATTTTTGTGTTTGTTTAAAGAAAGAAAAATATCTTTTTTAATTTAGTCAACATATTGAGTAAAATCATTAAACAGGATCAAAATCTACAAAGTTCTCCTTAAGTGGGTTGACCCGTTGTTGATTTAAGGACTTAATTTCATAAAAATAATTTTAATTTCTTTAACCAAACACAAAAAAATAACACTGAATTTTGGATTCTACATCTTTAACAAAACAGAAAAAAAATTGTTTTCTTCTTCTCCTAACAGATATATGATAATTGATTTTGGCATTCTACATAAAAAAAACTGAAGAAAAATCATACCCCACAACATAAGTTGTCTCTAAAACTTGAAACAAATTAATTTTAAATTTCCCCGAAATTTCCTCCTCCCCCACCCATCCGACGCGAGTTTGAAAGGACGTTATTAATTTTTGTAATTTTCACCAAAAACTGAAAAAAATAATACCCCACAACATAAGTTTTCATTAAAGTTCCCACCATAAAAAATATGCTAATTTTAATTAATTTTGTATTTCCCCTTCCCCCGCTCATTAGACTTCAAGTTCGAATGGTTACTATTGATTTTGGTATTCTAAAAAAAAAAACTGAAAAAATTATACCTCACAATATAAATTTTCACTAAAAATTAACACCAAAATGATCAAAACACGCGTTACGTAATACTTGAAAGTTCCCTATTGAGAAATTAATTGGACGCGGATACCTGAAATATTATCACCTAACAGTTAAATAAATTAACTTTAATTCAAAGCTGGGAATTTTGAATATGGTAGGTACGTCTTTGGTCTAACATTTTTTTACGGTAATTTATAGTTATTTTAGTTTATAGTTTAAAAATGAAACACAGTCACGCAGTGCCAACAAAATCTGACAACGTTGCATGTAGCAAGGTTCAGGCACGCTTGTAAAACTAAAAGTGTTTTTTGCAATTTTATTTTTGAAATATGATTCCTCAGGTCAAAATACATAAAAAAGGTACTCTTGTTGTAATACTGTAGGATTAACCGTTTTCGAGAAAAGTTCATTTGAAGGTGAAATTTCACGGTTCGAGGACGAAAAATTAAAAACTAAAATGTCGAAAACCAAAATTTTAATGATGCCATGTTATTCTACATCAAAAACTAAGAAAAAAAGTTTCCATACATGTATACATGTACATATACATGTAGGTCGAAAAACGCTTTTACACCTACCATAGCCCTTTAAAAATGGTGCATATTTAGGAGACCATAGCTCTATTATGATTGATTTTTGGAAGTACCTGTATATGAGGTTTTTTTCTTAGTTTTTTAATGTACATTCGCCCTGCATCATAAAATTTTGGTTTTCAACATTTTAGTATTTAATTTTTCGTCCTCGAACCGTGGAATTTCACCTTCAAATGAATTTTTTTCGAAAACGGTTAATCCTACAGTATTACAACAAGAGTACCTTTTTTATGTATTTTGACCTGAGGAATCATATTTCAAAAATAAAATTGCAAAAAAGTTACACAGAAAAAGTTTGGGACAAAAAACTGATAAGCCCCCCCGCACACCCCTGGTTGAAATAAGTACATGAAAATAACACATAAAAACGGGCCTTGGTAGGATTAGTTAACGTGCAAAACCTCGTTGATATATCTCAAAGGGTTCCTGAGTTATTAAATAAAAACCGATTTTTTTAGCCACTTTCAAAGGGGCGTAGCTCCCTTATGACGCATTTTTAGACATATGTTTATAGGAACTTTTTGTCATATTTTATGATGTAGAATCACCTGTTAAAATTTCCGACGCTATTTCAAATACACCGTGTATATCAACTTTCAAGGATTTATTGAACATTTTTAAATATTTTTAAAAAGTACCTTAAAATCTACAAAATTTCAACACCACTGTTATTTTTTTAAATATTTATTTAAGAAAAATATGTGTTTGATAAAATTCTAAAATATAACGAAAAAAAAAACTAAGTTACAAATACTTTTTTTTGGCCAGGCTTGGAACTGAAGAGGTTAAAGTTCCCACCAAAAAAATATGTTAATTTACCACAAGTCTTCATCAAGTAGCACACGGGAGTCAGTTAGAAAAAGCACTAGTTATAATTGTAAATTGAGAATAGTGGGACTGGATCTTGGTAAAAAAACAAAAACACCAGTTAATGTATGTCGACGTTTCGTCTTTTATTAAGACTTCGTCAGGACTCTACAATATAAAAGAGATTTGTTTAAGCCAATGTATAAGAAACAATAATATATAAAAATATAATCTCAAAAAAACCGAAAATCATTGAGAATCTCTTTTATATTGTAGAGTCCTGAAGAAGTCTTAATAAAAGACGAAACGTCGACATACATTAACTGGTGTTTTTGTTTTTTAACAACATCCAGTCCCACTATTCTCAATTTATAATTTAAACAAGGATCACTAAACCTCCATTAATATACACTACATCTTTTCAAGTTGTAAATAGGAAAGTGTAAATTGATATTCAGAATTTCAAGTTAAATTTCAGAAAGTATAAATTGTAATTCAGATTTGCAAGTTATATTTCAGAAAGTGTAAATTGTAATTCAGATTTGCAATTTATATTTCAGAAAGTATAAATTAAATTTCAGAAAGTGTAAATTATATTTCAGAAAGCGTAAGTTGAAATTCAGAAAGTGTAAATTATATTTCAGAAATTATAACTTTATATTATTATTACAGAGTAAATTTATTTCAGAAAGTGTAAATTGTATTTCAGAAATATTTATCTATCGAGAAACTTCAAAATAAAACAAAACTTACCAACCTAACAATATTTATGTAAAATATACATTTTTTTTTGAATTTTAATTTATTGCTGTTCAATATTTAATACCGAGTATATGTATAATACATAACTGCTACTTTTTTTAAATTTTGTTGAATAAAATAATACGTTCCGAAATAAAAACTATGATTTCTGATTTACAAATTACCGTTTCCTAAAATTAATTTACACTTTCTGAAATTGAATTTACAGATCCAAATTTAAATAAAATAACACATTTTGAAAATTAATTTCTACTTTCTGAAATATAATTTACACTTTCTGAATTTCTACTTACGCTTTCTGAAATATATATTACAAATCTGAATTTCAATTTATACTTTCTGAAATATAACTTGCAAATCTGAATAACAATTTACACTTTCTGAAATATAATTTAAAAATCTGAAATACAATTTATACTTTCTGAAATTTATTTTAAAAATCTGAATAACAAATTACGCTGTCTGAAATTAATATCACACTTTCTGATTTACAACTTGTAGTTGTACACTTTCTGAAATTGAATTTACAGATCCAAATTTAAATAAAATAACACATTCTGAAAATTAATTTCTACTTTCTGAAATATAATTTACACTTTCTGAATTTCAACTTACGCTTTCTGAAATATATATTACAAATCTGAATTTCAATGTATACTTTCTGAAATATAACTTGCAAATCTGAATAACAATTTACACTTTCTGAAATATAATTTAAAAATCTGAATTACAATTTATACTTTCTGAATTTTATTTTAAAAATCTGAATAACAAATTACACTGTCTGAAATTAATATCACACTTTCTGATTTACAACTTGTAGTTGTAATCTTCGCTTCATCGCAAACTGACAAGACTTTGAAATTACTCTATATATTTATTTAAAAAAATAAGTTGTAAGTATCCTGTAAAAGTCATGGAATTTAGTTTTCAGTTTTTGTGGAAACCCTGATCCAATAATACCTTGTTTTTGTTATAGTTCGCACACTAGAAAAGGCGAAAATGTCTGGTAATTATGGCCTTGAAGATGGATTGAACGACCCGTCATTAATTGAAACAGAATCTGACACATCTGACATGGAAAGTTCGATTCAACAGAGAAGGCCCAAAAAGATGAAAGTCGGAGGGTATCATTGACCCAGAAAAGAGCTGGTAAGTTATTTATTGTAACCCACGAGTTTTTAGTCTCAGTACCAAATTATTTATTATTAGTTGAAAAACTTATTGCTCTATGGCGAGGCGCGATTCGCGCGTTATTTAATAACTTTACAAAAGACACATTTTGTATAATTAGAATTTTATTAAATACAGGATGTTTTTGAAGTACACTAAAAAATATGAAACAAAAGTTCCTATAAACGTATGTCTAAAAATGAGTAATAAAGGAGCTCATATTTACTGTAGTTTTTGCAATATAATATGCCCAACTTTGACAATTATGAAAACCAAATTACTCACACCAGTTATTTAGTACTTGCCTCAACATTTTACCACATAACATAATTATCATAGTTATAATTATAAAAAAATCATTCACACCAGTTATGTTTTGTTTGCCTCAACATTTTACCTCTTTTTTTTTTTATTTTCTATTATTAGATTTGGTTATCATAAGCGACTTTTTGTGTATTTTGTGATTTTTTTATGTCAATAATTCACTAAAAATGCCATGTCCCGGACCAATTTCCGCTACTTTAAGAGTAAATTCAAAACAGTAAAATAAAGTTTAAACGAAATAGTTTAAATATGTGAAAACATTGGATTATGAACTATCACTCCTAGAGCAAAAAAAAAACAAATTAAAAAATAAAAATAATTTTTTTCAAGAAAAAAAATTGTCCCCAAGCTTTTTTTTTTAATTTTTCTAATGTGGACTTTCTTACGCTGGAAACATATTCTTTAGTTTAACGTTTCAGTTGGCAGCAATAGTCTTCTGTTGTGTCGAGTTTGTAGAGGGTATTTGATTAACACGTTAACCGCCAAGAATGAAAAGTTGAATTAGCTCATTACGCCAAAGTGTCTTATGTAGAAAATGTTTCTTTATATTATTTATGTGCATCCAAGTTTTACTTGATCTTATATTCACTACCATAATTTATTCAATAAAACCCTAAAAAATCTAAACCACATTTTTTTTTCGTATATACAGTGTTCCGTTTAAATGGTAATCATCACTGTAAAATTGGAACTTGTTATTTTATGAGGATCGGGTATTTTTTTTTTAAATATCTCATCAAAAACTGGATTTACTGAACTGAACTAGTTTTCCAAAGTATTAAATCTGGGCCTGATACGATTTTTTGAAAAGTCGTTTTTTCGAGAAAATACGTTAGCGATTTTTTTTACACTAAAACTGATTGCACAGGAGTGTTCAGCGTCCCCGAAAATGGGTTAGTACCAAATTTGGCTAAAAAAATCCAAGCGGCTACCTTTTTATGGGCGAAAAAAGGGTTTTTGTTTAGACTGTGATAAATCCTGTTATTTTTGTTGAATGTCATTGACAGTCTAACTGTCAAATGAAATATTTCACAGGTTTGTGCATTTTTTGTGCAATAGCCGTGTTAAAAAACGAATATAATGTGATGAAATATGTACTTTAAATGTGTTTTATAGCTTTGAAGATATATTTTAAGTCAAAACTAAATAGTAACAGTTATTAAAAAACTTATTTTTGAATTTTATGTTTATGATTAAATATTAATTAATTTTATTGATTCCCCTTAATAAAAATAGAAAATAAATAGACAAATATAGGGCGATTTTTTTGTCTAGTCCACTTTTTTTAGTTAACTTTTAAACTTGCGGTCATAAATAAGAACGTAAGGAATGCAAGTTGATTTTTTTTTTGGTCCCCAAGTGATCCCTCGAGGGGAGACGCAAATTTACCTAGGCCGTAAAATTTGGATCTTACCTCATCTAAAAAAAATTGTCGAATTTGCATAAGCCTTGGGAAACTTTTTGTTTTACATTTTTTTTTAACAAAATCACCCCCACATTATTTTAATTTATAGTTATTTTTTAGCGCTTTTATTAAAAAATGTGTCCTGCTCTACCCAGTTTCGTTTATTTTTTTTAATGCTGATAATCCCCCCTTAATAAACTTAAATATTGTTAATTTTTGAATAAAATAATTTCGCGGAAGTTGTATTGACTTGCGGCGCAAAATATTTGTCGGCGTCGGCTGTGCGCATCTTTAATTCTAAGGTAAAAAATAAACAGTAAATCTTAAAGGTAAACTTCAATAATGAGTTATTTTAAAATTTTTTTACGAGCGTGGCTTTATTCTTTGTAGACTTTTTAACGCTAATAACTTGTTGATTTTAATTAATTACACTGTTCGACAGAAAGTTTAGGCAAGAGATCTGTCAACGTCAGTTGTAAATTTAGGACCACTATTATAGTGGTATAATACGCCGTATAATACGGCGTATAATACGCCGTCATAGCTTAAAATAACGTGTTATTTTTTTATCGAGTAGCCTTAGAAAATGACCATTAGGCAATGATGTAGTTCAAATTTAAACTCAAGTGCATACTTAATCGCATTATTTATTGACAGTTTTTGACATTTATTTTAAAATGTGCCACATTGTGAGAAAAAAACTCTATAAGTAATAATTTATCGCTAAATAAGCAAAATTTTATTAAACTGGAGTACTCAAAAGTAACAAAAAATAAACTGAAAGAAAGCGAAAAGGAAAAACAAAGAGAACGCCTTTAAAAAAAGTGGAATGTTTAAAAATTCGAAAAGATGAATATGAAACATTAATTTGAGGTACAAAAGTTATTAAATCATCTTCAGGGTTAAAATATGCATTGTTAATATATTTTTCTTACAAAATTAAGTGTATTTATTAATTATTGTAATAATTATTAATTAAACTTTAGTTTGCTTCATATTATGAAATGTATAGATGTCAAATATATCGACATATTCTTAACCTTTCTTTTTTTTACTCCTATTTATTTCTGGACCATGTTGTCTAATTTCGGTTTTTCAGGGACTCGTATGATAAAGACTAATACGTTATTTTAAGCTATGATGGCAGCATAGTCTATTTCCCAAGGGGTTTCACTACTTAAGGTCATTTAAGCGATTTTTTTAATTTAAAGTTTCCAATGCACCCTAATATGCAAGACACATTTTTCAAGTTAGCGTTTTATAACTTTGGATGGTTAATTCCTATCAAAAGACATGAAAAAAAGTTGAGATAAACTTATGTCCAAAAATGCTTCGTAGGTGAGCTACGGTCCTTCAGTCATAGGCCCACAAATTAAATTTTCGTTTAATATCTCAGAAACCCTTTGAGCTACAGAAAAGAGTTTATGCATGTGTTTTTATATCAACAAGGCCTATTAATATATACTATTTTCATATTTTAATTTTAGCCAAGGGCAGGTCAAACGGGAAGGCCCAGGCACTTTTTTGCCCATTCTTTTTTCAGCGTAACTTTTTTGCTGTTTTTTAGTTTGAATATAATCTTTTACATAAAAATACATAAAAAAGGCCATATGATGTAATCATCTAAGGCTCACTGTTTACGAGAAAAATGCAATTAAAACTAATATCTCAGGCTTTAGTGACTAAAAATAAAAAAACAATCCGTAAAGATATGCATTCCATAGTATAATCTTTACTCTGAATCGTATATTTCTTTTTTTCTCGATATACTTTTTAGTCACTAAAAAATGACCCGTCAATTTTAGTTTTCTTTAATTTTCATGAAAGATATCGGATTTTTATTGAAAATGTAAAAGGTATACCTAGAGTACAGTGATTTAGTACAGCTGTACATCCTACCTAAACTATTACGTATCCATAAGTGTTACTATCTGCGCTGCATTCATTTATTTTGTTAAATTGAATATTATATGTCCGTAGAAATCAGCATTTTGGAAGAAGTGAATATAAAAATGTATCTTTTTCCAGCCAAGTCCATTTAAGGCTAGTCTATATTTTTGGGATCGTCTTTTATTTATTTATTTATTTTATTTATTTATTTATTTATTCCAACTCAACAGGTCTACACCCAGTTACAGAGTTTTTCACTATAATTACAAATTATGCGATATACAAAGAACCTTACATATATATATATATAAAAAAACATAATTTTTACTTAAAAAAAAAAGAAGAAAAATATTTAAATGCAGTGTCAGGTTGAAGCAAGATTTAAAAAACGCTTAATTGAAGCTATACTACAATTCAGTATATCTAAATTATTATGTATAGAGTCATAATTAATACATAGTACATTGACTGGTGAATATTCAAAAATATTTGTCCTGCATTTTTGAACATAAAAGAAATTTGAAGACCTTGCTGAGTTTCTTGGGACATTAAACGGTAACATAAATAGAATATCTTGACAATCTACATTATAATTTAATAATTTATGTAAAAACATAATTGACGTTTGCTTACGTCGATATTCTAAGGATGTTACTGAATTGATTCGTTGCAGTTCTGTATTACGTATGGTTATGGGTGGATACCGCCCATGTCTTTTATAGTGTAAAAAAAGTAAATACTTTCTTTGTACTTTTTCAATTGCATCTATTTGCGTATTGTAGTTAGGGTACCACACCAGTGAACAGTATTCCAGTTTAGAGCGCACATAGGACATATATAGCAGCTTAACGGTCCCGATTTTGTTAAAATTTCGAGAGCTTCTTATGATAAATCCAAGAGATCTGTTTGCTCTAGAAATTATACTATCTACATGTTTTTGAAAAGTAAGTTGGCTATCGAAAGTGACACCAAGATCTTTAATTGTTTCGGGTCTGCTAAGTATTACATTTTTAATGTTATAATCGAATAAACCTGTAAGGTTTACTAGTACTTTATTAAGGACTATAATTACCGAATTAGGGTATATGAGTAAATATGATCACCTTAGCCAAGTTCTTTGATTAAATTTTACACTTAAAAAAAAGTCATATTTGTGGTTGTGACCATTTGGCAGGATTAGGCCATAATATATCGTTAGGCCTTAATATATCTGAAATAAATGTGTACATCATACGCAATAATTATTTATTAACTAAGTTATTTACATTTAAAGTTTTTTTTCCTTGAAATATTCGCCTTATTACGTACGAAAGTTATGATCAACATCAAAGAATCAACACCTGTTGCACCAAACTCCAAACAGCTGTTAGGATTCAAATTAAAATTTGCTTTCGATTTGCGCTAATAAATTGAGGAGGAGCTTCAGGGGTTAAAAAATGTTTATATTTAACTGACTATACTAAAACAACATGTTTAACGTTTATAGCAAAGATACTTTAATTAGTTAAATTAGGTTGTGTCCATATGGTTACACGGTGCCTTAGCGGGTTAAAGACGCCATACAATGCGTTTTGACAATTATCATTTTTTTTTTGAAAACAATATGGCGCCCAAAACTTTTTAATTTTTGGAAATGTCTTTTCCAAACCTTTAGTTTGATACCTCACACGGCGATTTTGTTGATTGTCATCTTTTTCGCACAAGCAAAATGGCATTCATAATTCGCCATTTTAATTTTTATCACTTACGATTCTAGCGACACCTCGTTTGTCAAAATCGGTTAAGTCGTTTAAGAAATAATAATAATAATAACAAAAGTACTTTATTATTCCATCGATCTATTTTCTAATCATTGTACAGAGTGATATTGGTAGACTGACAGTTTCGGGCTGCTGGCCCTCTTCAGTACCAAGAGTCAACTCTGCACGCTGATTAAGAAAACGTTTTTAGACTTTACTCGCACAAGGAATATAGCCATTAGATTGATGTAGACTTGTGCGCCATCTATTTCTAGATGTAGACAACTACTCATACCTCTCCTATTCTGGAGACTTTGAATGGTAGCAAGTTGAAGACTTGTGTGTCTCAAGCACATAGTACCACTAACGGGTGGTTAGACGTAGAATTAGTAAGGACAGAAATTTTTAATTTTAAACAAAATTATAAAAATATTAATTTATTATTCCATCGATCTATTTTCTAATCATCGTACAGAGTGATATTGGTAGACTGACAGTTTCGGGCTGCTGGCCCTCTTCAGTATCAAGAGTCAACTCTGCACGCTGATTAAGAAAACGTTTTTAGACTTTACTCGCAAAAGGAATATAGCCATTAGATTGATGTGGACTTGTGCGCCATCTATTTCTAGATGTCGACAACTACTCATACCTCTCCTATTCCATCTAGAAATAGATGGCGCACAAGTCTACATCAATCTAATGGCTTTATTCCTTTTGCGAGTAAAGTCTAAAAACGTTTTCTTAATCAGCGTGCAGAGTTGACTCTTGGTACTGAAGAGGGCCAGCAGCCCGAAACTGTCAGTCTACCAATATCACTCTGTACGATGATTAGAAAATAGATCGATGGAATAATAAATTAATATTTTTATAATTTTGTTTAAAATTAAAAATTTCTGTCCTTAAAAGTACTTTATTGTCAATTTGACAAATGGTCATTGACTGAGGTCCTTCAGCCACAGTAGTCCCCGAGAACCCTTGGGTTAAAAAAAATTCGAACCAAAAGTTAAGGTTGGATCCTTGTAGTAATCGGTTTGGAGATAATATATCCACCAACAGCCAAATCCAGAAAATTCGCTTTTGGCAGATAATGGTAACTCTTCTTTGAAGAGGTACATCTTTTACACCAATGATAATAGAAAACTGTTCAAGTGTATTTAGTTAGTATTTTTGACGCAGATTTTAAATATCTTTTCAAAATTAAGCTATCATTTTTGTTTACAGAGAAAAACGTTCTTAAAAAAATGTAAAATTGAAATTTAGGGCACTTTTAAGCATTTTTATTTATTACATTTTAGCAAATATAATACTTTCGACTAAACCTGAATAAATTTTATGTTTTTAACTAAATATATACGCTACTTGCAGTTAAAAATATTATTTTTTTCTGAACTTAAGAACCTGAAAAAGTAACTGCTATTTTTACAGTATCATTGATGAAATTACGGTCTGTTGGGTAGTGTCCTTTTTTAAAGCAGTGGTTCTCAATAAGTTAAGTTTTATTTATATAAAACTCTGATAACCCCATCTTTGTTTTAAGTAATGATTTAAAATATGTGTAGCCAGCATAGACTATTGTCTAAAGTTTTTTTTATTTATTAATACATGTATTGCAATAAGATTAAATATTTTATTTTAATTTAAATTTATTTTTTTCCATTTTTTATTAAATATAATTTAACGTTAGTTATTATGTTTTATATTTTAACATCTTATAAAATAATAATATATTTTGTTTGGCACAGTAGTTTTTGCAAATTAAAGCATAATAATTTTATTTAAAAAAAATCGTTTTATTGTCGGTATTTTTTATTTTTTTAATATAATTATTACAAATCCAAGCAATATACCCAGACTTGTAAGTTATATTTTACATCAGGTAACTCTCTGAATAAGCAGGATGGAGAAGACTTTTTAGTCCTTCAGCTTTTTGCAAACAATGACTTTGCAAAAGCAGATAATGTGTTCGGCCTTTTCTGGTGCTTCTGAGCATATACAGCAGGTGTCAATTTTTAAGCGTTATCTTAGAGGGCAATGACTGGTTTTTATTTCCGGAATGCTGAGTTCACTTTTCTTGTTTTTCAGGTTCATATTTTATAAATATTTTGGCCTGTCTTAAGTTTTGGTCTTTACAATATCGAACTATGATTTTGGCTTCCCATTTTTTGGTAGACTTTACCAGGTGGCTTTTGTTAAAGGTTTAGGGCCAGTAAATTGAGTGCATGCCCCTTCTCTAGCACGAGAGTCTGCTGCCTCATTGCCTTCAACACCCTCGTGTCCTAGCACCCTCATTTTGTTGAGAGTTTCGCATCATTCCCAAACAAGTACACATTTGGTATCATAGTGCCGTGGTTCCCTAGAACCGCCGCCGGATGGAGGAACTATATTCAATGTTCTAAACCGTTTTATAACCACTGATTTACTTATTCCATAAAATGATTTAAAAAGTCAAACTTTGAAGGATTGCAATTTTCACACTACTCAACAAAATAAAATATAATCAAAATCAATCGATTTTTCTAAAGGTTCCCAAATTTAAAATGGTTAATAAATTAAGTTCTAATTAGCATTTTTATTAAGTTAAAGAAACAGATTTTCTTCATTTATACTTTAGAGTCATATATTTACTAAAATTAAATAAAAGTAAATGCTTAAAAGTACCCTAAATTTCAATTTTCCATTTTTTTATTTATGTTTTTCTCCGTAACAAAAATAGATAGCTTACTTTTGAAAAGATATTTGGAATCTGCGTCAAAAATACTAACTAAATACACTTGAACAGGTTTTTATTATCATTGGTGTAAAAGATGTACCTCTTCAAAGAAGAGTTACCATTATCTGCCAAAAGCGAATTTTCTGGATTTGGCTGTTGGTCGATATATTTTCTCCAAACCGATTACTACAAGGATCCAACCTTAACTTTTGGTTCGAATTTTTTTTAACCCAAGCGAGCTCGGGGACAACTGTGCAGCCTAGTCTTACAAAGAATTATTGGGTTTACAAAATATTTTTAGTAATAGTAAGTAATAAGTATCATATTAAATAATGACAGATTTGTATAGAAGAAAGAAAAAAAAAAGAATTTAAATTATTTGAATTAAAATCGTTTAAGAATTACGATGTAATGAAGAATTCTAATTTTAAAACAGACACGCGTGAACAACTTTACCTGGCTGCCGTGCGCAGTCGGGTAAAAATCTACGCCGTTCATGATTATAATTTCTTAATATGTTGTTAGTACTTCATTATATAAAAATATTAGATGATTCTGACCGTTTGTAATCAAGAAAAATTAAAAATATTTAAAAATTGATTTTTTTTTATATTTTGTACTTTTGTAGATAATGGCTTGTGGCTACAAAAAAAAACACTTTGTGTACACTATTTTCATAAATTCAAGTTAAGTACACCTTTAGCTTAATCTTTTGTAAAAAAGTTGTTTTCTATGGTTAACATAATAAGCGATAGAGTACAAAATACTGACGGATACATAAATTCATAAAATCATAAAATTCACTTTTTGCAATGAAATAATATATTGGAAACTAGGGGCCGTAGCGATTTGGCGCAATAATAACTTTTGATCAGGATGTTATTAACTAAAACGTATAAAAAATTCAACCAATTTGATCGAAAGCCATTTCCCATAAGGAAAGTGCGGGTCCCTTTTGGCCCCCATTGCTCCCCTAGTGTCATTTAAAACTGATTTACGTAAAACAAAGTTTAAATTATGCAATATACTTGTTACAAATTTTAGTTCGATATCTTATACCGTGTAAAAGTTGGAGGCCTTGTACCATTTAATAGACTAATTCGGAGTTTATTTAGCTTATAATTGTGACTATATATTTTTTTTTCAGATTTTTGGATATTTATGTCATCAAGAAAAAGAAATGCTGGATTCTCTATAGATCTACATGAGTATTGACCACAGTTCTGGGTACCGGTTCTTCACTTTTTGGAAGTAGAATAAGTGCGCTATGAATGTGGCGTGTTAAAATCTATAAAACACGCGCATATTCACTTAGTCCTTTTATTGGTAGTTCTTTTTCCCGACTTACAAGAATCTAGACGCTGTGGTATTGACGGTAAACTCGTCTCAATTGTCAGTACACACAGTTCTCTTTAGGATTAAAAGACGTGACACCAAAAGCGGCCATTAAATCAATGGATAAATTAATGAATGAATGAACATTCATAAAGGTTGCTCTCAACTTTACAGTAGTATATTAAAGAACAAGTTACATAAGACACTATTTTGGCGCACGCGTCCATGTTTAAAAAACGAGCCGCGAAGCGGGGAGCTTTCTAATTGACGAGTGCGCTAAATGTATTATGGTAATAGTTCTTTGTACTATTTTATCTATTTGCTCGTTTTATTTAGTCTTCTTCTCTTCTTCTTCTTCTTCTTCTTCCTGCTATTCTGTCTTGGCGTTTTTCATATCCGCCAGTTTCCAAACGGGTTAGGTTCCGACTTTTTTACTGAATATATAACATTAAGTACTATTGTATTTCTATTCTACTTAACCCTGGATCCTGACACTTATTTCATGTATACACAAATGCAACTCTGGAATTTCACAAAACCCAATAATAAATTATTAATAATAATTGAGAAATATGTTTTTTTATTTTTTGTTTAGTTTTAACTTCTTTCTGTACGTGTTTTAAAAGGATTTATTTAAATATTTGTATATCACCACTAATATTTACGTTTTGCACAAGCTTTTTTTGAATCAATGCAACACCTGCCCACTGTAATAGAAGCGGTAGTGGGGTTTTTGATACCCCACAGTCAGGTTCCAGGGTTAAAAAGCGGCATCTAAAATTTTGCTAGTACTTTAGTTTTGAATAATTTCAATATGGCTGATTTGGGGAATTTAATACATTTATATTGGTAACAATGACACTGACAATTTAAAATTCTGAATTGTCTTTTTTCATTATAAATTTGTAATAGTTACAAACTTTTCAAGTTTTAAGTGTATTTTTATAGTTATTTTGAATAAAATTGGACGAGGAAGAGTTAACATTTACTCCAGTATATAAAGGTTTTTTAAAAACTTTTATCCTGACAGCCAAGCGCTTTCACTTCTAGAATCTGGGACTTACCTGTGAATAACTTGAACTTAACAGACACAAAATCAAACTTGGCCCGAAATCACACACAAAACATACATATTTATTAATATTTTATAAGAATTTTACCTGTTTTTTTAGATCTTTAGATACTACAGAAACCAGAATTTTTAGACGTTTCTGATAATGTTAATTTGTTTGTTACCAACTAATAAACAAAAAAATCCCCAAAACTGTTTTAGAATTAATAAAAAAAGTTACTAAAAATGTTTTACAATTGCAATTTCTCCCGTTAGATTAGACAGCGACAAAAGTTCTACCCAAAAAGGATAGAAGACATACATACACTCCCACTTCCACCCAACCAAACAAATTCTGTATTTGTTCTTTGTTGAACAAATACAATATTTACTTGGCCGGGCGAAAAGCGTAACTATATTATTTTTATTAAAGAAATTACTGGCGCCATCTAAATTTTAGTAGAATTATCTTATTCTACAGATTCACATTAGCTTTGTTCGTTCGTGCCGCTCAGTGCTACACTTTCCGGCCAACCAAATAAATACTGTATTTGTTGTAGGAAAAACAAATACAGTATTTATTTGGTTGGCTGGAAAGTGAAGCACAAATGAGATAGAGATAGGGTAGACGTCTTTTGTTTCATAATTCTAGTTGTAGAGAGCTCCTTTAAGCTTATTGTAACACGCAAACCAAAACTACATAAACGTAATTATGAAACGCAAATAGATTAAACTATATTAAAATTCTATCTGATGAAAATAACAGAAAAATTTAAATAAAAAATACTTGTGTGATAATTAATGTCAATGTACTTTTTACAAGCTTTTATTTAACTTACAATATTTATTTATTTGTTTGTTTGTTCTGTATTTTAAAAGAACTTTTTCAGTTTGTTTTCGCCTACGATCGGATCCATTTAAATGAAAGTGTTTTTTTAGTACCAATACCACCCTCTTATCAAATATCGGCATTTGGTGTCACGACTTTAAATCTTATATTTTTTTAAAGAAAACTGTGTACAGTTAACTGGTGTAGTAAATTAGTATGTAAATTAAAAAAAAAATGTGTCCAAACATAATTATTTTCTTCCAAAAGTTTACTCGTTTACCCATATAAGCCTTGAAGCTCTTTCTAAAATTAAATTTTGTTAATAATGTTTTTTTTTTGTTTTCCCTATTGAAAATGACAGCGGTACGGGTCTGGGCGGATATAAATCGTGCACAAACCGGACTTGAGCGGGTAAATTTCATCTGCTTAAGTACGCTTTGTGCCCCATTTATACCCGCGCAGACCCGTCATTTTCAACAGGGTTGTAGATAGGTTAGGATTTTTTACAATAAGTATTGTACCATATTTTTTTATTTTTTATTAGTTTTACTTGATTGTAGTTTTTTACAAACAAATTGTTATAAGTTTAAGAAATTAAATTGTATTTAAATTAATATATGTTTTTAATTTCTTAGGATCATATAATAGTCCGGAAGCCCACGCACAGTAGAATTTTCTTTATTACCTGACCGTTGAGACTTTGTATATGTATTCTTATAGGTGTATATATTCTTACCAATAAAATAGAAAGGAGCAAGCGTTAAGGAAATTTATTTTAAGTTTTCTACCAGGAGTACAGAAAACACTACAGATGTGCTCACCAAAATTATACCTAAGTGATGTCAAAATAATATCAAAATACTTTCTCTAGCAGTTTTCCGATTTTCAATAAGAATATTTTAAATAATTTAATAGGATAGCAGAAGAGAAGAGACGTGCACTTTACCAAGTTGTGTGACCAGCGTCCAATCAAAACAGCGCGCTGCTATATCCGGGACATTTGCTATTTCACGTGGAAGTCATTATGACATCATTTAATGATTTTCTCTGAGTTCATGAACGCATACAGATGACTCCTCATTGTAAAGTCATTACGATTGAAAACGCGAAGAGATACCAAAAAATAACGAAAAAATCGACCCCCTTGAACCCCACACAAGTCCATTTTCAAAAACTTGAGGACACCGGGATGTTCCCACTGGGAACTTCCCAGTGGAAATGTTCCCCAAGATGACTGGAGGAACTAGTTCCTCTAGGCTAAAGCCTCCAGATATCTACGATAATGTGTATCGAATTAGCTGACCAGTAAGTTAATTACTAGTTATTACTAGTAGTATAATAATAATAATAATATTTATTGCTTAGACAAATTATACATACAGAAACATTTTCAATAAATATGCTAATTAGCACAAAAATGTAAAAAACATTTGAACGTGCTTAAAAACATATAAAAGATATGTATACATACATTAATATAATAGATAAAACCTGCTATAACTATACATACATAAACCACAATAAAGTTAAGTAAAAAATAAAATGTCATATAATAAAAAGGTAATAATACGTACATAAAATAAAAACATATAAAATATCAAGTTGACAAAAAGGTAATATATTATTAAAGAATAAAAATAGGTAAGTTAAAAAAGGTAAGAAAAGGTAAGTAGTGTAGAAAAAATTCAAATATTGAAATAATACTTTTAAAAGTTATTTTTTAGATCAATTTGCTGATGTATGCTATCTCTTGGTAAATCTAAAACATAATTTTTACAATTTTTTTTAAATAAATTGTTTGAATTTAAATTTTTTATATCATTTGGAAGTGAGTTGTAGATTTTGGGCCCCAAATATCTACTACTTCTTTGCCCTATAGTCTTGTGCACTTTTGGAACAGGTAACTGATTTTTGTTTCGTGTATTTGTTACTATATATAATTTATTTTTTTCATTATGAATATGTAAAGCTAGCGAGAAATAATATAATTGGCGACAGTCCATTTTCCTTGATAACTTAAAAAGTTCATCGGATGGGTAAGTATATTTTTTGTCATGAATTATTTTCAAAATTCTTTTCTGTGTAACTTCTAGATCATCGAGAAAACCCTTATAAACACCACCCCAACCCAGTATACCATATCTCAAATGGGAGTCTACAAGTGCATTATACACAATATTTAATTGTTTCAAATTTAACATGTCTTTTAAAGAAAGAAAAGGTAAGTAGTGTAGAAAAAATTCAAATATTGAAATAATACTTTTAAAAGTTATTTTTTAGATCAATTTGCTGATGTATGGTATCTCTTGGTAAATCTAAAACATAATTTTTACAATTTTTTTTAAATAAATTGTTTGAATTTAAATTTTTTATATCATTTGGAAGTGAGTTGTAGATTTTGGGCCCCAAATATCTACTACTTCTTTGCCCTATAGTCTTGTGCACTTTTGGAACAGGTAACTGATTTTTGTTTCGTGTATTTGTTACTATATATAATTTATTTTTTTCATTATGAATATGTAAAGCTAGCGAGAAATAATATAATTGGCGACAGTCCATTTTCCTTGATAACTTAAAAAGTTCATCGGATGGGTAAGTATATTTTTTGTCATGAATTATTTTCAAAATTCTTTTCTGTGTAACTTCTAGATCATCGAGAAAACCCTTATAAACACCACCCCAACCCAGTATACCATATCTCAAATGGGAGTCTACAAGTGCATTATACACAATATTTAATTGTTTCAAATTTAACATGTCTTTTAAAATTCTAAAATATGGTATTAGACATCTAATTTTTTTATTTATTTGTTGAACTTGAAGATCCCATTTAAGATGTTGGTCAATAATGATTCCTAAGAATTTTATTGATTTGGTGGAACTTATTGAGAAAATGTCTAAATCATTTCTGCATATAAGATTTTGAAAAGTTGGTAAGCTGGTTATATAGGAACCAAAAGTCATAAAGCATGTTTTTTCAATATTTAATTTAGGGTATTATTGTCAAACCATTCTTTTATCATAAGGAAGTCCATTTCCACCACATTTTTGAGATGTTCCCAGGTAAGTCCCTTGTAAAAGACCGTTGTATCGTCGGCAAAACTGATAATTTTTCCTTTACTATTCACTCTAAAGAGGTTGTTTATATATAGTATGAATAGAAGTGGTCCTAATATTGTACCCTGAGGAACACCATATTCGGGTGATAGTGGATCGCTCAACTTTTAACATACTGTTGCCTATCCTTCAGATAGCTAGAAATTAGTTTTAAAAAAGGACCTTTAATACCAAGATCTTCCAGAATGCTAATAAGTTTTCTATGACAGACAGTATCGAATGCTTTCGCTAGGTCTAAAAAAATGCATATAGCTGGTAGTCCTTTATCTATAGCGTCATATATGTCTTCAACTAAGGAAACTATAGCATGTTGTGTTGATTTTCCCTTTTGAAAGCCATACTGTCTATCAGAGATTATTGAATTTTTCTTTATAAAGCTCTCCATTCTGTTTTTTTATTAAAGTTTAGAAGATCTTGTTGAAATTGGTTATGAGTGAGATTGGTCTATAGTTTACAGGATCCAATCTATCACCCTTTTTGTGAATAGGTACTACTATTGACGTTTTAAATGCTTTGGGACAAATTCCTGTTTCAAAAATTCTATTTATTAATTTAGCTAATGGGGATGAAATTGAAGTTATTATGTTTAAAATTTAATGTTACTAGTAATGCCGTCGACTCCAACAGAATTTTTGTTTTTTATTTTTTTTATGTTTAATTTCTTGTGGGTTCGTGGGCATAAGAAAAATAGAATTTGATATCTTTAGTTTGTTTTCTCTATAATTTTTAACCTTCTTAATTTTTTTGGCAAGTTTTCCTCCCATTTCTGTATAGTGTTTATTAAATACGTCGCACATCTCTTTTTGGTCTGATATTATTTTATTTTCTTTTCGTATTTCTTTTATTTCATTTTTGTTTGATTTAGAATTTTTTAATTTGTTAATATTATTCCACATTTCTTAGTTTCAGTTACACTACAGAGTGATTTTTAATTTACGCGTTGTGACGTCAGACTCGCATTCTCAGATTGTTACGAGTATAAATGTATACATGTATAGTAGTGAATGGTAACGGAACACTCCAGTTAGTTTTTCACCGGGTGATTTGCGTAAGGGGTGTCCGCCATCTTGAATTTTGGAGGTGAGTGTGCTAAATATGCATCTTTTGATAACAATGCATACTACCAGTTTTGTTAAGGAGGAAATTTCCGACAATTCTTGTTTGGAATATTTATTTATTATATTAATAACAATCGAGTTAAAATTTTCAAAATTGTTGTGGGAGAAATTGTTTTTTTTCAACCAAATTATTTATCGGAGGATGAAAGTGGTTATCAAATTTGTAGCTCTTGAAATTCTCTATAACCCGGACAACATTTGCTATTTTACGTGGAAGTCATTATGACATAATTTAATGATTTTCTCTGATTTCATAAACGCATACAGATCCTCATTGTAAAGTCATTACGAGATCATGTCATGAAGATCTAGCAGCGATCTACGGAATGCGCAAACTTTAAATTAACCACGAAATTTTAAATTAAAAAAAAAGAAACACACACCTTTTTGCTCATATCTTGAAAACGCGAAGAGATACCGAAAAAATAACGAAAAAATCAACCCCCTAGGATCGCCACAAAAGTACATTTTCAACAACTTTAGGACACCGAGATGTTCCCGCTGGGATGTTCCCAGTGGGAATGTTCCCCAAGATGACTGGAGGAACTAGTTCTAGGCTAAAGTCTCCAGATCTACGGCTTACCAATTCGATGTGTATCGAATTAGCTGACCAGTAAGTTAATTACTAGTAGTATATGCTTATAAAGACAGCTGCCTTTTAATACTAGTATTCCTTTATTCGTTTAAAAAGTTAAGTTAGTGATAAAAAAATAACATGTGGCGCCACCTATAGCATAACGCTGTCAAGTGCACTGAAATTGACACATTACAGGAGCCTGTACTATTCGGCAATCGTTCTCAATCGGGTCCCGGACAACATTTGCTATTTCACGTGGAAATCATTATGGCATTATTTAATGATTTAACGTTAAATACACCTCATGACAAACTGATAACAAACTCACAACATGATCACAAAATCATGAGGTGTGTTCATCATGATGTTCGTATGAGTACAAAACGTGGAAATCATAACATGATGCTCTCATGAGGTCTATATGAGTTTATGGATGTTGTCCGGGAATTTTCATATATTTTTAATTTTCATAAGTATTTTGGTACGGTAGTAGCGACATTTCGAGCGTGGCGCAACTCTGTAACCGTACCAAAATACCTAAAAAATAGCTGAAAATCGAAAAAAACAATTTTTTACCATTTTTGAATATTTATAACTCGATTGTTATTAATATAATAAAAAAAATATTTGAACAAAAATTGTTGGAATGTTCCTTCTCAACAAAATTGGTAATATTCATTTTTATCCTAAGATGCATGTTTAGCGAGAGAACCGCACCCACCCTTTAAATTCAAGATGCCGGACACCCTTTACGGAAATTACCCGGTGAAAAACTAACAGGAGTGTTAACACTCCTGTTAGAATTCTGTTACACCATTCACTACTAGCCTTTAAGATTTCAGCCTGTGTACAATTTTTGTAATTTCAACATATTGTTCCCTATTAGAAATTTCTCCGCATTTGACTGGACTATTTATTTCGCCCGACGTCTAAGGTCACATTCAATGCTTCCTTTCTAAATAAAAAGACATCATTTATATCAAAATTTATTGTTTTCCTTTTATTTTCTCATAAAGTACCTACCTTTTGTGATAAAACAAAAAAAAAATCAATTTTTTTTTGCTTAAATCATATTTTTTTTTTCCTGAAACGTCGAGAAAAATCAAAACATTCAAAAAATAAATGATGTCTGTCTGCCAGTCAGTCTGTTGGTCTGTATCCACGATAACTTAAGAACACTAATGTTATAATTATAATTATAACGTATATAATAAAGGAGTTTATTTAGTCATTCGAATTTAAAAAGATTCATTATAGGCTCTTTCTATATATAGATCACAGATATTTAATTTTAATAACATAGTATATATTATAATATATACTATATTATACTATATAGTATACAGAGCGGTCCAAAAGTCACCACCTCCTAACTTTTGAACCAGTTATCGACTTCAAATTTGGATAACTTAAATAAGATAATCCAAACTATCTTTTTGCATAAAAAAAATAAAAACAAGTAATTATTTAATGTTGCGAAAACGTAAATTATACTTTTAAACTAATTTTAATTGATATAAATAAAAATTTACAAAAAAAACTTAAAAAGTCGATTTTTTTTATCAAAAAAATTGAAAAATTAAAACCTTCAAAAAACGTTTAAAAAATAATAAATATATACCATGGGATTATAAAGTGCCGAACATTTTCAAGCCACGCCTCTGTTAGAGTTGTGCGCGACAAGCCCATATGATGGCTTCGTACAACAGCTCGGTGGCCAATAAAACGCACACAGCTTTCTTGCATCGCTAATGCCAGTTTTGCATTAAAAAGTGTTTGGCACTTTATAATCACACGGTATAGTTAAATAGAGAATTTTATAAGCATTAAAATAATGTATAACACGCCCCCTTTCTATTTAAAAAATGTCCCTCCATGCCCCCTCTCCACATTTTAAGAGCTGAAAATATAAAATATATGCAAAAAGATAGTTTGGATTGTGTTATTTAAGTGTTCCAAATTTGAAGTCAATATCTCAACTCGTTCAAAAGTTAAGAGGGTGGGGGTGACTTTTGGACCGAACTGCAGTGCGTATACATACATGTAAAAGTACATGCATATAGTATACATGTATACTATATACAGTGTATAGTATATACTATATATACATATATATATATATATATATAGTTAGGGATGTTAAAAAACGGTTTTTTTTAATACTTTGTTTTAAAACGGGTTTTTGTGTTTTATTCGTTTTTTTTCTCCTTACCCAATTCAACAAAAAATGTTTTTAATTAATAAACTATCTTTTAGATGTCAAATTAGTAAAATTCGTATATTTATATTATTTTTTTTTGAATATTTATAACTTCAATTTAGTTTGACTCAGATAAAAGTCACAAATAAGTTAGGTTAGGATCTGATCGTTAATTTATTGCGTTCAAAGTTTTGTGAATATTTTATGATTTTGTTCGATAGCTAACACATTTTAAGGATCCTGGCTGCCAGGACTTGTGCCTGGTTATCCATTGTGCCCAGAACTGCTTATCCATTGGTTGTAAATTTGTATATGTTGTTGTATTCCTTGATCAACACAACATAAAAAAAAGGTTAATTTACTTCTGACACCAGGGCAACCTTTTATTAAGGGCCACTTGCACCAATGATGGTTTAACTTTAAACTTGGATTAAATTGACAGCCGACCAATCAGAACGCAGCATTTTTAACTTAAACTCGGTTTAGCTGAGATAATCCCAGACCAAAAGTTGGTGCAAGTGGCCCTAAGAGGTTCCGAAACTTATTTTATAACTTCACAGTTATTTTGTATTTATAGTCACAGTTTCTTCACTATAAGGTTTAAATGTTCTAGATGTTCTTGATTTAGACACTTGTTTATTATTTATAATAATATTTATTTAATACTTATAAGATTATAACTTTGAGATAGATTTAAGATAGTTTTGAGATAACTCTAATTTAAGATACGTGCGATCTAACTCAGGTCTAATACAGCTCTGAGGGTTATCTAGGCGGAGCTCTATTTATATTAAATGAATACTGCTTAAGTGAGCAAAATAAGATAGACAAAGAGGCCATTGTTCTAGGGGGCGCCAACACCTCGGGGCTGTTATAGATTTTTGTTGAGCTTTTGAAAAAAGTGAGAACAAAAATCTCAAAAATGTTAAAATATAAAATTAACTTAAGATATTTGATTTTAAAATTAACTTAAGATACTTAATTTAAAAATTTGAGATATGTAAGATATATAAGATATTTGAACTTAAAACTAAAATATTTGATTAAAATAATGTAAATATATAAAATTATTAAAATAATATAAAGTATAAGTAAAGTATAAAATAATATATTTCAGTTTTGATTTATTTTCTTTTTCTTCTGAAGTCGACTGGAACGTCTAACTGAAGAAGTGGAATCTTGGGGCTCATCGTTCTGGGTTTTAGTTGTATACTCTAACGGAATGGGGTAGTTCAATCGTTGAAGTTCTGCGTCATAATGGATTAATGTTGGATGCTGAATGGGCTCTTTATGACATTGGTTGTAGATTTGTACGCATGGGCCACATGAAGAAGTTTTTCTTAAACATTTTCCTATAATGTTTGTGAATCCAAATTGTTTTAGAAGTTTGTATAAAATATATAATATTGCCAAGCCAGTGATTATTGAAAGGGTTGAAGTATACCAAAATGTTTGTTTGACAATAAAAGGTTTATTGAGTTGTTCTTGAAGTTGCTCATCAAACTGGTTAAGTTTTTGTTGGGCATATTTTAATTCATGAAGATCCAAATTATTTAATTTTATTGGATCTAAATTGATTTCGTTGAGTGTAAGATTTTTTCTTAATTTTCGGCAGCAGTCATCTTCAGTTATATCTGTGAGTGGGATTTCGTTGGTTAGATTATATGTTTCCATAACCATTTGTGTTTGTAAGGAAACTTAATTTGTGAATGCTTTACAATTCGACTTTAAGTTTAAAAGTCCTGCATTTTTTATGATTTCTTGAATGCTGTTATCTTTGTCACAAAGAATTGATAATTGGGTTGGTTTGGAAGTTACATAGAACCATTGATTTTGTTGCAACTGGTGCCAAATTTCCATTTCTGCTACAAGATTTCTTGTTTGACAAGTTTTTGGGATTTTGATTGTTGTTTTCATGAGGAGTTGAACTTCACATTCATCTGCTGTAGTTTTCTTTAGAGTTGGTAGGTTTTTGCATATCCATTTTGAAGGAATGTATTGAGTGCATCGTTCAAGATTTTCGATCATAATATAAAATGTTCGAGAAGAGGATAAAAGGATATAAAGTTTAGAAGGCTCAATATATGAAAATAAGGAAGCATCGTCTTTATGTGGATTTGGTAGAGAGAATATTTGATACAAATCATATTCATTTGCTAAAACAATTGGTATCTCAAAAGATATTAAAATAATTTACTTTTTATAAATGATCTTAATGTTATTATTTTATAATAATGATAAATATTTTCTAAAGATAATGGAATATGTAATGTATATTTTGTAGATATTTTTTGTAACTCTCGATATAATGTTTCTGGTGATAAAATTCTATAGTTTATAATGCCATTTTGAATTAACGAAACGTCATTAACATAATTTTCTAAAAGAGTTTGAATTTCGTCAGTCATTTCAATAAGTAAAATTAAATGATTAGATATTTCAATTTCAAAATAAAACTGTTGTTTAAAGTCTTGTACTTCTTTAGTAAATTTATTAAATTTTTCAAGATTATTATTTAAAGTTAAAATATTTTCATTCATGCGTATAACTGAATTATTAAAATTAGATATTGTTTGAGATATTATTGAAACTTGCTGTTGCATTAAAACTTCAGTTTGTTTTTGATTATTTATAATTTGATTAATAGAGTCCGTATAAAATTGAGCATCATCAGCATCTGGTGTGCCAAAAAGCCATTTAAATGCGTCACCGACTATATTTAAGATACCACGTTTTCTACGTGTAATAACATTAAGTTCATGAGAGATTATTTTATAAGATTCTCTAATAGATAAAAATTTAGTATTTATATATCTTAATTGATTTTTACAGTCTAAATTTATGCGATCGGCTTGTTCCAAATTGCATAGATCTAGTGATAAGGTATAATAGTTATAAATTTGATTTATTTGATAATCAATGTTAGAAAGATTATAATAAGTTAAAAGTGCGAAGTTGTCATTTGATATATGCGTTTTACCAAGATTATGGTATAATAGACCAGCCGTTGTTTGTAATGGAATAATTTCATATTTATTGCTGAGACGTGCTAGGCCTTGATTCGGTAAAGTCAGAAGGAAAATTACTAGGAATACTACGAAGGTCAATTTCTGATTCTGATTCAACATTTTCATTGTTTTCTTCAATGTTATTGTCTGAAACAATATACGGTTTTAATTTATTGAAATGATGCGTTTTAAGTTTATTATTTATAGATAGAGTCGCAGTATTATTATCATGTATTTGTACTATCTTATAAGGACCTTTATAATTCGGAGTAAGCTTTTTTCTTTTTAATTTTAGATAAGCTATCGTATAATAATAATAATAATAATAATAATAATAATAATCCTTTATTCCAGCCCAGAGGGCCATATACAAAAAATACAAAAAAAGAAAAAAACACAAAACATACAAAATATCTACAAGAAAATTAATAATTAGCCAATATACAAAAGTTCAAAAGAGCTACCGTCCCCCCATTAAAACTCTACTCCAGGTATGCCATAGATTGGAACGCCATAGAATGTCACTCCTTAGCAGAGCCACAATAAAGAGGTTGGAAGATTTATACAGCCGATCGCGGAACCCAAAAGCCCGAAATCTACGAATAGCTAGGGAGCCATTAACACGAGCCGTAGCAAACATTTCACTAGCACTAGAAAATCTCGGTATGTTATTTAAGAGTCTAAACGCATTATTATAGCACACGCGCAGTTTATTCCACCATCCCAGTGTATAATTACACCAAAGTTCGGACATGTAGATCCCTGAGCAATATGTTTGAAATAACAGTTTTTTAATGTCACTTGGAGAAACGACGGGTTAACATATTAGCACGGACGCAGAGGGCTTTGTACTGTCTCTGAATGTCGAGATTATCGGAGAGATCACAGGTTAGAATATGCCCTAAGTATTTGAATTGCGACACTATACTTATAAGACTACCGTTAAGTTTGATCGGGGGCACCACTAAGTCTTTATAATTAGAAGGTCTGAACACCATGGCACAGGTTTTGTTGACATTATATACAAGGTGGTGCTCTACAGCGAAATCTTCACATATCCTAATGAGTTTATACAGTCCCTCAAGGGAAGGGCACAGCAGAACCATATCATCCGCATAGCTAAGGCAGTTAATTAGCACTCCATTGATATAGCACCCAACACCGGAGAGTTTTAGACGAAGGTGAAGACTGTCGATGTAGGCATTAAATACATCAGGTGAAAGAAGGCTACCCTGACGCACACCATTTCTGATATAGAACGGTGGAGATAAACTGGAACCCCATCTGGCAACTCCGACTACGTTATTGTTCCAATGCGACAAAAGCCGCAACCAGAGAGAAGGCGCTCCTCGCTCCTTAAGAATCTTCATGAGGGTTGGATGATGTACTCGGTCGAAAGCCTTACTGAGGTCAAGGAATAGAGCATATACAGGAGTTTTCAGGTTGACATAGTATCTAATAGTTTCCTTGAGTACAAAAACAGCTTCGGAGGTTCCTAAACGCTTCTTAAAACCAAACTGGTTAGGTTCCGTGGAGAGAAAGGGGCTGAGCACATTAAGCATTATGATTTCAAGAACTTTAGACATAGCCGTAGAAAGAGCAATAGGCCTATAGTTGGACGATGCAGACACGTCTCCAGTCTTATTCTTAAGAACAGGTACAAATATGGTTTTAGTTAGGTCGTTCGATATAAAACCATGACGTAACATTGTTGTAAAACAAATGCTAAGAAGAACGGAGACTCTTTTACCAGAATATATCAGGTGTTCAGGGCAAATTCCATCCCAGCCAGCAGATTTGCTACGCTTAAGGGATTTGATTGCATTTCCAACTTCCAGAGCAGATATTATAGGACACTCATCAGCGAGTAGATTAAATTCATCAGGTACATTATTAGAGGGATATAAATTGCCAGAATTTTCAAAGTTGGTACCCCAGAGCTGGGCTATGTCACTTTCTCCTGAGATCCCATCGATAGTAGTGGCTATCGTAGACTTTTTCACAGCCATAGACGAGGTAGATTTCCAGAATGAAACAAAGTCTTTGTTACGGAATTTGGTAGCCAATGCATTGGCACGTAGCTGTTCCTCACGATTTCTGGTATTTCTGAGCGTAGTCTTAAATATAGACTTAAGGACACGCCGCTCCTCATTAATTGGACCATCAGGAGGACGTCCAGCAGCAACCCACTCCAAAAATGCAATATGCGCAGACCGGTATACATTAGAAACCTCTTCAGACCAGCCAGGTACCGGATTACGCCTCTTTATACTCTTCGTTTTAAAAGTAGCTGCTATTGCACATTTAAGGTTCGATATTATATCAGAGTAAAATTTCGCTATTTCCTCTCTATGAGAGTAGTCATTACATCTAATATTGCTGCAATGAATAGACGAAGGAAGAAGTATTTTAGTCATAAATTCGTTAGTATTGTTACCGTATAGATCAGCAAGCTCTTCGCAGTTCTTTGTCCAGTTTAGAGAATTCCCAGAACTAACAGTAGTTACAGCCAAGGAAGGCAGATTATCTATCTTAAGTGTCATAGATAGAGGAAAGTGAACAGATGTATTAGTATCGTAGATTACTTTTGTTTCCAAAACATTGCTAATTAAGGAATGCGAGACAATACAATGATCCAACCAGGAGGTTGTGTGATGGGCGTCGCTAATAAAAGTAAAACTGTTGGCGTCAAGTACAGATGTGTCATATATAGATAAGTTCGAGTCGTCACAAAATTGAAGTAATTCAATATAAAAGTTGGTTGAGGGATCTGCGTTGAAGTCGCCTAATAATATGACATCAGAAGGGTTAACTTCATCAACAATAGCCGCAAAGTTACCCAGTAGATCTACACAAACTGGCACATTTTCTTCAGCATATACCGGCATATATATTGTACAGAGCAGAATGCACCTCCCATTGACATCTAGGGTCACTCCAGCTAGGCGATTATTATTGCAGATGATAGGTTTAACACAGCAAGCAATCTTCTTATTCCATAAGATACCAAGACCACCATAAGGCCTTCCACGAATAATACCCGCACTAGTATCCATAGCCGACACACCGGTAAAAAGAAAGTTAGGATGAACAGAACCTAGCATAGTCAGGTCCTCCGGAGTCAGCCAGGTTTCTTGGAGACAGCAGATATCATGACTATTGCATAAAGCATTAACGGTATTCAAGGAGGTTTTAACATTCTTACAGTTATAAGAGACCAGCTTTAGCTTTTTCATTGCCTTGTTTGAAATAGGTTTTCCCACTCTCTGACAACAGCTTCCTGTGGCCAAATATCAGGGTTAAAAGCTAAATCAAAAGAACTGTAAGGTATTCCGATTTTAAATGAGTTGAACTCACCAGTTCTGGTACGAAGGCTTATAATTAGGCAATTTTCTATGCCACACTGATTCAGGTGTGATTTTAAACTTTCAGCAGTTATAGATATATCGATTCTAGAAGCGAACAGGTATTTAAATTTAGTTAAAGCAGGCAGAGAATTATTTCCGGAACCCAAAATTGTTCTTTTATTAGAAGGGTTTTGATTAGAATGTTTATTACCAGCTTGACTAAATGCAGAATTAATATTATTATTTTTATTAGTAACCGCCTTAGGCTCTATGGAATTACTATCTTCTTGCCTTTTGGATTTTCCATTCAAGAGTACACTAGGAGTAGGAGATACCTTAGTAGTGGTTCCGGTTTGTTTGTTGGTGTCGGACGTGTTACTAACACTGTTTGAACGATTAATGCGTTGATTGTTAGGGAGTTCAGGCGTTGAATAAATTCTCAATCTTTGAGAGCTAGATTGAAAAGCTTTAAGAAGTTTAAATTCTTCCTTTATTGCAGAGAATTCGTTGAAGTTTCCAAGCTTAATTCTTTCTAGCTCAAATCGTAAGGTAGTAACTGTTTTTAGAAGCGAAGATACGTCGATATAGTCAAAAGTGACCGGAAGCAGAGAAGAAAGATTAACAGCGGCAAATTTCGGCAGCTTTGCAGGGTCAGTTTCACGCAAAGTTTTAATTATATCGGTAAGTAAGCGTTTTTTGCGACCTTCTCCCTTTCTAGAGGCAGGACCATTAAACGTACAATGGGCTGCAAGAACTTCTTTAGCCTCTTCAATAACAGCTTCGGAGAAAGTGTTATCACAGAGTTGTACCAATGAGACTTCATCCAGAGTGTTATATTTTTGTTGAAGAAAGCATAAGACCTCGTTAATAACAAAACCACAACTACATGCCATAATTAGCGTGAAAATATAGTCATTTAGAGAAAAAAAAAAAAATTAAAAGTTGTAGAAAACCGTATAAAAAAGTAAGTCCGGCAACACCGCTTAAAAATTTCGACTGGACACTGTTATCAGCTCGACTTCAGAAATCAAAACAAACGAAATAAACTCGCGATTTAACAGAACTAAGTATACAAAGGTGTTCACTGGTGTCTAAAAAGAATGTTTATACACAGAAAGAAGTATAAAAGAGTATATAACAGGTAATTTATAACTATTTTCGGTCATTAAGAACCAGCACTGTTGCCGTTTTACATTTAAGTTGCTTCGAGGGTACCCATAATAATACTAACTGATCTGCGTAGAATTTATATTCTCTATTATGAGATTTATCGAAGTAATTTTTTGAACTTTGTTTTGCTTTTATTTGATTATTTCTTGCAGTTTCTCGTAAAATTCTTAATTTATTAGTTATGTCATTAGCTAGATCTGAATAATTAGGTTTAAATTTTGGAGAATTTATATGGCTAGGGATTCTTGCACGTTGTCCAAAGACTAATTCGTATGGGGTTTTTTGAGTGGACTTATGTATACTTGAGTTATAACTGAAAATTGCTAAATTTAAAAATTCGTCCCAATTGTTTTGGTCTTTATTAACATAGCATTTAAAATATTCTTTTAATGTTAAATGGGTACGTTCTAGTGCTCCATTACTTTCAGGATGATAAGGAGTTGTAAACTTATGTTTTATTGTTAAAAGTTTATTAAGTTCCTTTATAATATTTGAGGTAAATTCGCGACCTTGATCTGATAAGAGTACATTAGGAAAACCGAACTGTGAACAATATTTTATTAAATATATAGCAATAGTTGTTGCTTCATGATTTTGCATAGCAAATGCTTGGATGAATTTAGTTAAATCATCTTAAATTGTTAGAATAAATCTGTTATTATTTTGAGTTTCTGGTAAAGGACCGATTACATCCATTGCAATTTTTTCATTAAATTTAGAAGCTGTGGTAGTTATTAACATGGGGCTTTTATTATGTTTAAAGTCTGTTTTAGATTTTTGACAAATTTGACAATTTTTAATATAGTTTTTAATTTCTTTTTTCATATTATCCCAAAAATAATATTGTTTAATTTTTTCATAGGTTCGTTCAAAACCTTGATGACCTGCAGATGGCAAATCATGATTTTCTTGTAGAATAATTTTAATTAGATCTGGGTCTGTTAAAGTAATACGTTCATCGGAAAGTATTTCATACTTTAAGTCCCTAAATAAAAAATATAATAAAGTATAAAATGTATCTTGTTTAATTATATCATTATTTTCTGAAATATCTGGTATAGTAAAATATTTAGTTTCATTATGTTGCAATAAAAGTCTAAGATTATAAAGTGTGTCAAATAGAATTTCATAAAGTGCGGATTCATCTATAAATTCCTTAATAAAAGCTAAATAAAGAGATTGTTGAGGTAACCGTTTTAAATTTATTTCTTTTATTTTCGCATTAGGAATAGTTAAATTGTGTTTGTAAATATAATCAATGTATTTATTATTGTTTGATAAGTCACAGGATAAAGTAATTACAAAGTTTTTTATCCTGTTTAAAGGAGTATTTACTATAGTTGGTTTAGGAATTCTAATTTCTCTTTGATGAAAATTTTTAAAGTTATCAAATGTTAAATCTTCTTCTGGTTGAATATAGTTAACATTATGTTGTTCTTTTATAAAAATATATACTTTTATTTTTGAATCTTTAAAAATAAATTTAATTAAATTGAAAATAATATTCCATTCGAGTTTATCTAATCCACAAGCGATTTGTGGCATAGAAACTTCAGTTTCTTTGAATTTTATTAATAACGATTTTAAATATTCTAAAGACTGAGAAACAGTTTTATAAGTAGGTTTATCAAAATAATTTTCTTTTGTAATTAAGTAATATATTTTTCTACCATTTACATTTATAAAAGCTACTTCACCTACTTTTTTATTTTGAATTTTGAGTATATCGACAGACTTAAATTTGTTTTTAAAATCCAGTGCGATACCTTTATTCATGTAAAAATCTTTTGATACACAGTGAGCTAATGATCTTTTATTTAAGGGGTTAAAAATGTTATCGTGAATTATTATGACATTGTCATTTTTAACATTTAAGTTATTATTTATGATTTTATCAATAGAAACTTGATTATTTGAATCAGTTTTTTCTAATTTTAAACGACTAAGTGCATCAGAATTAATATTGTCTTTTCCCGCTTTATATTTTATTTCATATTCGTAATCCATTAATTTTAAGCGCCATCTTAAAAGTTTACTAGAAGGGTCTTTGCAGTTATTTAACCAAATTAATGGTTTATGATCGCAATATATATCGAATTTTTTCCCAAAAAGATAAGGTCTAAAATGTTTACAAGACTCTACGATTGCAAACAATTCTTTTTCAGTAGTAGTATAATTTTGTTGCGCCTTGTTAAGGGTTTTTGAAAAATAGGAAATTGGTAAGTCCTTTCCTTGAGTTTCCTGCGATAATATGCCTGATATTTGGTCATTTGAAGAATCGCAAGTAAGACTAATTTTTTTATTAAAATTAGGATATTGTAATATAGGTTCCCTTGTTAAAGTATTTTTTAATTTTTGAAAAGATAAAATACATTTATCTGTCCAGACAAACTGAGAATCTTTTTTTAATAATGTGTTTAAAGGTTTAGCGATTTTTGAAAAATCAGGAATAAATTTTCTATAACTAATCCGAGGAAAGACTTTACGTCTTTTTGAGTTTTAGGAATAGCAATATTTGTAATAGCTTCGACCTTTTCTGGATTTGGTCTTACACCTTTATCTGAAATAATGTGTCCTAAGAATTTAATTTCCCTATGTAAAAATTCACATTTATCGGGTTGCAATTTTAAATTGTGTTCCCTTAATCTTTGAAATACTGACCTAAGTTTATTAATATGATCAGCAAGGTCTTTGCCATAAACTATAATATCGTCTAAATAACAAAAGCATTTTTCGCCAATTAAGCCGGATAATACTATCGACATGTTCCTAACAAAACTCGCGGGGGAGGTTTTTAATCCATAAGGCATTGTATTAAATTCGTAATGTCCTGATGGAGTAGAAAAATCGGTTTTGCACTTATCTGATTCTTCCACTTCAATTTGATGGAAAGCATAGGATAAGTCTAGAACTGTGAAATATACAGAATTTCCGAGTTGATCTAAGATATTTTCAATATTAGGCAAAGGAAAAGAATCGCCTATAGTAATATCATTCAATTTCCGATAATCTATTACAAGTCGCCATTTTCTTTTACCTGAGGAATCTAGTTTTTTTAGGAACAATACATAGATTGCTAGAATAAGGTGATTTAGAATGTCTGATAATATTTTGTTCAAGCATTTGATTTATTTGAGAATTTACTTCTTTTTCATGTACTTTCGGATACCTGTAAGTTTTACAAGTTATAGGAGCGTCATGTTTTGTATGAATAGAATGTTTTAGAGTTTTTGTAGAAGTTAAATATTCACCAGGTAAGTGAAATAAATCTGAAAATTCTTCACAAATATTTAGAATGGCTTGATTTTCATCGGAAGTTAAGTGATCAGTATGAATTTTTTCTTTTAAAATTTTATTTCTATTAATCTGATTATTATTTATTTTTGAATTAAAATAATTAATTTCTTCAAATTTATTTAAATCTACTAAATCTAAAGTAGGTTTTTCAATTAAAACTTCATTTTCATTCATATTTAAAATAGGTATGATTGCTTTATGATTATCATTATTAATTAAAATATCGGGAATAAAAACATTAGGATGAATTTGTTTTTTCTCAATGAGACCATATTTTAAATTATTCTGTGAAATATTTATTTCAGCAATAAATTCACAATAAGGCGGAATTTTTATTTTATTTTCTGATGTTTTTGGTTTTTCCAATATTATTTGTTTCGGTGAAATTTCGTTATTAAGTTTTATTTTTTTATTATCAATGATTATATTATTATTACAAAGATCAAGTAAGAAATTATGTTTTTTAAGAAAATCGGTACCCAAAATACCGTCAAAATTTGTTTTTAATTCGCCACCACTGACGACATGACTTTTGTGAGGAATAGTTATATCATTTATGATAAATTCTAAATTTGCTGACCCGAAGGATTGTATGGAGTTATCGTTTGTTATACCTTTTATTTCAATGAGATCATTCTTATCTAAAGGGGTCAAATGAGGTACTAAGGCCGTTGATTTTACAATAGTCGTAGTAGAACCTGTATCAATTAAAAATGTTATATGTTTATTTAAGGCATTAGTCATATTAAACGTAATTGTATTTAAATTTGAATTAGGTTGAAGGTTTATATTATGCGAAATATTTACACATTTATTTATTTCTGGTTTTGAGATAGGAATGCCTCTTTTTTGTGGTCCGTATCCTGAGGGACATTCGACACAGTGGACCTCTGGCAGTTTAAATGATTTACTCTTGGATTAGAAAATTGATTATTTTTAAATTGTCTTTTTCTACATTCAGAAATTAAATGTCCTGGCTTTTTGCAATAATTGCAAAATTTTTGATAAGAATTATTATAATTATTTGACGTAGAATGTTTATTGTAAACATTATTATTTGAAAAATTAGGATTAGTATACCTATTTTGATTTGTATTGATAGGTGGACCTCTATAGGGACCTCTTTTACGACAATTCTGCGAGTTATGTGAATTATTTTTACAATATTTGCAATACATATTTATATTCGTTTTTTGTTTTGTATAATTGATTATTTTTTCTTCTTGCAGAGCAAGATTATAGGCATCATTAAGTGAATTAAGTTCTCTAGCTCGTAACATTTGACTGATTTCTGGTTTACAATGAATTATAAACCTACGTAAAGCAGTGCGCTGAATAGATCGTTTTAATCCAGGTAAATCCTGAAAATCTTCACAGTTATTTATTTCAGATTAAATACATTCATTTTTTATTTTTTCAATTCATTTAAAATAATCAGTTATAGATTCGTTTGAAAATTGCCTGACTGTTTCTAATTCTTCGTGTGCTTGTACAAGATGCTTTGTTTGACTATAGTATTGTTTTAATTTTTGTTTAAGTTCGTACCATGAGTCGATATCAGTTAATTCCAACTCATTTACAACGTTGCTTGATAACTGTGCAACAACAAATAACAATAAACTATCTTTCTGATTTGGGGATGCTAAAGAGAAAGCACTGTTCGTATTTTGTATAAATGTGTTAAGTTCGAGCCTATCACCCGTAAATGGTTTTATAAATTTAAAAAGTACAGTTAATGGAAGATCATTGTTTACAATGATTGAATTATCGTCGCTTATCATATCATTTTCATTTTGATTTTGATTTGGTTCTTGGCTTAATGTTATTGGATTTGAGTTAGACATTTTTGAACTTAAAATATATAACTTTGAACAAACTTTTTATTATTCAAAGGAGAGTTGTATAATAATTGTATTTTATTTGTTTTATGAGTTATCGTATTTTAATTCTTATTTAATTCTTTTTATATTGACTTAAGACGACTCAAAAATATTTTTATTTTTGAGATAGAGACTCAAAAAATATTATTATTTTTTGAGATATATAAGATTTATAATTTATATCGTTTTATTTATATAGGATATAGGATAGGATGAACATTTATATTATAAAGTGAAAAAACTTGAAAAATGACTTACGTCTTGTAGTTCCTGTACAAAGGATATCTCTTCCTGTACTAGCTTGTACTCCAAGGACGTACTCCAGTACTCCAGTATACTACAGAACGAATCAGGATGAAGATGCAGGTAGGTACTTTTGTTAAGAGTTGAAACTCACAGTGATTGGAACTGGTTTGGAACTGGATTACCACTTCTCGTTACCACAATCACCCAAAATATTCAAACGTATTTGAATATCCAAAATGTTTTTGGAGTATCCCACTTCTGACACCAAAATTCCTATGTTGTATTCCTTGATCAACACAACATAAAAAAAAGGTTAATTTACTTCTGACACCAGGGCAACCTTTTATTAAGAGGTTCCGAAACTTATTTTATAACTTCACAGTTATTTTGTATTTATAGTCACAGTTTCTTCACTATAAGGTTTAAATGTTCTAGATGTTCTTGATTTAGACACTTGTTTATTATTTATAATAATATTTATTTAATACTTATAAGATTATAACTTTGAGATAGATTTAAGATAGTTTTGAGATAACTCTAATTTAAGATACGTGCGATCTAACTCAGGTCTAATACAGCTCTGAGGGTTATCTAGGCGGAGCTCTATTTATATTAAATGAATACTGCTTAAGTCAGCAAAATAAGATAGACAAAGAGGCCATTGTTCTAGGGGGCGCCAACAATGTATTAAAATAAAAAACAAAAAACAGGGGTCGTTGTTTTCAAACAAAAAAAACTTGTTTCAAAACAAAAAACAAAACATTTTTATTATTTACATTGCCAAATTTTTTTAAAAAGCATTAGTAGGTTTTATCAAGGGCATTGAAATCCTGCATTTTACAACATAGTTTGATTTAGTTTGACAGGTAAGAATTCATTTTAAAAGTAAGGTTATTTATTTGTCAAATTCAAAAAATATCAAAGCAAAAACACAGCTTCGCTTTGATTTTTTTTCTAAAAATTAAAATTAGTAAAATAAAATTTATCGAAAAAATAAAACAACATAATTTACACAACTTTTTTTAATTATAAAGCATTATAAGAATAATTTAAATAGTACAACCCTACTGAAAATGACGGGTCTGGGCGAGTATAAATGGTGCACAGACCCGTCATTTTCAACAGGGAATACAAAAAACTAACAAAAAAATCCAGTATTTACTGTATTTTACCCTAGACGGTTTTTGTCAAAAGCTTAACCCAACTTTTAAAATCTCTTTTTAAAATGATATGATGTTGTAAAATTTACGATTTCCATGCCTCCCTTGATAAACCTATTAATTTTAAAAAAAAATCGCCAGTATATAAACCAAATTTTATTATCGTAACTATAACATACTAGTATGAAGAATAGCATACTACACACATTTTATTACTTAACTACAACAAACAATGACGTCACACTAACTATTCGTACCCTAGGTGGTTTGCTCATATAGTAAGTATTTCTATCCTTTTCTATTATATTTCTGTTCACTCCAAATCATATTTTTTCGAACAAGAGGAGGAAAAAATAGGTTAGGTATATTTTTTTTTGGTAAGTCAGACGTTAAAAATATTTGTAAGATTGTTTTGCCAGACACTTTTTTGTACAAGAACGGATTAAACTGAAATAATTTTAAATAATCGTCACATATCATTCGTGGATATAGCCTTTTATTAGGTAGGTTTAGTAGGTATACCTACTAAACCTACCTAATAAAAGAGTTAAATAAAAGTAGGTAATTTATAAGCTTTATACAAAAATGTTCTTGCAAAGTTATGACATACCTATTTTTTTCCTTGTAGACCTCATTTTTGGTTCTCAATTTCAAATATCACAAAATAAACAACTCAATCAACTTTTTAACCTCGAAAAAGATTTTGGTATAATCGTGTCCTATTTTACCAACTAACTATGACGTCATTTAAACAACAACCCATACTAGTATGTTATAGTTAAGGAGGGTGTTCTGTGGGTAAGATAATAAAATTTGGTTATAGTATGCAATTACTGCATGAATCATCTATAGATCTACAGATAATGTATGAAATAATATGTCATATTATGACCATAGATAAAATGACTTTTACTGACTTTTGCTGAAACGCTGGCTGAAAGATGGTATAAAACTAACGAACTAATAACTCTCTCTCTCTCTAGAATAGGCATTTCATTCGTAAAAACTGACAAACACGTAGCCAACATATACATTCCTCTGTCTTACTCGCACAGCTTTGTTCTAACAGAGACAACAATAACAGTTACTGGTTATTGTTATTGTTCAGGTCTGAATATACCTACTATTTATTTACAAACAAACCGAGATGTTGGCGATAATTTATATTAACGGTATGCGTATTCTAGAGAGAAGAGTTATTAGTTCGTTGTATAAAATGGTGGTAAAAAATTTAGTTTGAAGCACCTGCAAAATTTTTGTATTTTAAACTATTCTATGTAATATAAAATAAGTATTAATAGCTCCTAGAATAATAAATAAATATGTATATATAACTATATGTATTAATACAATATATTGCTTCCTAAGCAATGATAGGTCCCACGGTTAAAAAATAATATTTGTCAGCACCATTATTTTCAGAGGCATAATTTGTATTGAGCCTGTTTTTTTTCTAAACTTTTTACTATAATAATGTGTTAAAAAAATCTTATATTTTTAAAATAAAAGTTTTTGTACAAAATTAATTTTGTTCATTTACCAACTCCTCTCTAGAGGATTCAATGACTTTTCTCCTTATTCCAGCCAACTGTTTTAAATATGCACTCGGGCTACACGCAGAAACTCTATGCCTTCTTCTAGGAAGACTTCCATAATCAGAATATGTCATGGGACTACTTTCTATGGAAGAATCATCCACAAAATTCGAAGCATTGCTTAGGGTCCAAGGATTAAACGAACATGGCTGAGAGTATCTTTCCGTACCATTTTCAAGGGAGTAGTTTGATGGGGGTATATAAATTGTACGAGTAAGATTGATTTTTTCTTCTAACCTTTTGCAAGAATCTTCTAATAACAATTCGTATTTATTGATGATTGGTGTAGTTTCAAACGATTTGTACTGGGTAGAACAATCAGTATTGAAAATTGAATTTGTTTGTGAAGAATTATCCTCGCGGTATAGACAATCTGTTTGTACATTGCTATGGGTTCTTCTAGGCTCTAGTTTGGTTTTCTTTATCAAACTTCCCAAACCTGTTACATCGTTTACAGTAACTTTTATATCGTACTCGTCAGGATAAACGTTATTATCAACCAGTGCCAGTGTTAGTTTCGACATCAACTGATTTGCTTCTTTTAGAAAATTAGACATAGCTTTTATCATTTTGTCATCACAATGATTTGTTTTTCTAATAAAATGCACTTTTTTGCTATTCGCTATATGATAATCTAAAGAATCGGGTATGTCCGGAAAATTCAAGTCTTCATATTCCGAACTATTTGAGGAAAGATCATCAATAGAATGTTTGTTAGTGTTTTGCACATGGCGCATGATTGATTTTAAAACCAAAGGTTCTTGAAGTCTCACACAATCTATGCATTGGAAATCTTTTTTATCGATTATATTTGCTTTGGCGTATTCAGGCTTAAAGTTTGCAAATGGTATGCAATGATCTTCGTTTTTGACAATACATATTTCAGATGCATACATCCTAGGTTTAATAATAGAATCAATTTGTTCGTGATATTTTGGTGTTATTTTGATATTAGCCGCGAATGATTCGTAGTCAAAATCTTCGACGAACTCATCTTTTAGCAAAATTTCTTCACTCTGTAAATTGCTTGAGACTGAAATTTTAATTCTTTCCCTTATGGCCCCATCAATTGTTTGTACACTTGCAACATTATTTGACAAAGCATTCTGCTCTAAAGAATTGTGATTACTTATTAAATCAGGGGTTGGTAAATTTACGTTTTGTGAATTTTCATCAAGACTATCATCAGATAGAATTCCATTTATGTAATTATGTGATATGTTAATATTTACAGAACTTGTGAAAATAGGATGATTTTCTGCGGTTATTTCGAACTTTGGGTTTTGAATTTCCCTTAAATATCTGTTAAATGAAATAGGATTATTCGTTTGATCATTGGTATTTTCCTGTGATGCAACCTGTGTTCCACAACTTCTTGTAATTATTAAATTATCATGGCATGTTTTGTCTCCAAATTTTTTTCTTTGGTTACAGTCTACAGATTTATCTACCATTTCTATAGCATCGACGTTTGTTTCGGCATCTTTCACCTCAACCAATTCTAATTTTAAATCGTTAACATCTGTAGATATCTCTTTTACTCTTAATACGGGAAACAAATCAGTTTGGGTCAACTCATTTCTACTTCTATGAGCTTTAAGAGCTCTTTGGGTCAACTCTTTTAATCTCCATCGTGCATTTGAACAAATGTTTAATTCTTTTGGTTTTACATGTTTATTTAAATCATCTGTGTCTGTAGAAGCTTCTTTTTTTTTGGTCTTGGAATATAATCTGTGTGTAACGGCGGCAACAATTTGAGATCTAGGTTTCAAAGGTACTTTCCTTATAGAGTCAACCTTCGCTTTAGCTTCCTTTAGTTCACTTACAGTATTTTTGTTATCTATAGGAATTTTTGGTGGTGTAAGTTTTAAAGAGGAATTAGAACGGCTTATAGATTGTCTTCTTAAAGGTGGTAAGCTGGTAGTGCTGGACTTTCGAATACTCTCGTTCGAACCGCCAAACTTTGTTTTCTCACTTTCTGTTGGGCTGGCTTGATCCATACTATAAGTTTTGTGTATTTTCTTTACTTTTTTGCTTGTTGAGTTTCTTGAAACATCTGTTAAGGGAACAAGTTTTTTTTCTGATGTTATAGATTCTTCGTCATCTATCGATTCTAATTTTGAAATATTGTCTTGAGATTTTAAAACATTTCCTTTAATAATTTTTTGTTCCGCAACTGTTGTCGTGTTTTCACTGATTAAATTCACATTTTGATGTATTTCATCTTGAAAACTTTGGTTAAAAAGTGGGATTAAAACTTCAGTTGGATTTAAATTGTTTATTTTTGATACATCTAGCGTCTCCAATGGAAGGCTTTTCGAAATTTTGCACAAATCGGATTCATCCAAATCTGAAGTAGACGATGCACAACTGGATGTGTCGCTTTCTATAAATGATGTTTCCGGACAGGGTATATTTTTTGACGACGATTGCACTGGGAGAGTTTTTATCTGATCTGATAATTGTAGCTTATGTGTATCTGGAAACTAAAAAAACAAAATATTAATAAAAATTATAAAAAAAATATATTAAATTTTAAAGTATAACATTTTTATTTCTAGGGCAGCCTCTCACCATCATCTCTTGAAAAGTTGGTTAATTTTGATTATATATTAAAAGTTATTGTCCAAAGTTGTAAAATTGTTGTCTAAAGTTGGGAAATCGTTGTCCATAGTTAGGAAACTGTTAACTAGTTTGTAAATCGTTTGTCCAAGTTAGAAAATTTTTTGAGTGGTAAAACTTTTTTGAACGGTTAGTTGTTAATGTTAATTGTCTCACCCCAGCGATGTTTCTTATGTACACCCCTATATAAACCTAACTTAGGCCAAGTCGTTTTGAAGTATCTTTCTAAGAAGTTTAAAAAACCATATACCAATTTTTTAAAAAACTACCCCTCGCCCCTAGGGAGGTTAAACAATTTTTATTATTAGATTCAGTTTTATCCTCCTCAATATACAAATTTTCATATATACCGGGTGATCCAAAGTTCCCGACCCAATAATTTTTTTCCGAAACGGTAAAAGTTATGGACAAAATTTCATCGGATTTTTTGATGGGATCACCAAAGCTACAAATTAATATGGATTTAAGGTTTTCAGTTGAGTAAATAATGGGCGTAGCGATAGTAATTTTTTTTATTTTTAGTGGCGTGTATAGGAAAACTAATTTCTTTAATATAGACACAAGCGTTAAAAAGTTATTTTCTAAATAATATTTTTCACCTTAAGTCAAGTTATTTTAAACCAAAAAACAGACAGTCAGTGGTTCAGTTGGTTTAGGCAGTAAACAAATTCAATCCCCAAAAATGGTCTGGGCTGCGGAACTACTTTTTTTATTAATATTATTTAAGTTTTTATTATTATTTTTTAATAGTATTTAAAAATGTGTATGTTTTAGGTGGGTTGATATTTTTGAGCACAAGTGTAAATTCTGAAAATAAACAAAATACAGTTTGGGATATAGTAAATAAAAGCCTAAGACGTGGAAAAAAAATTAAAAATATTATACTAAAGCACATTTTTATCTTAAAATACATTGCTTATTTTTGCTTTTTATGATAATTTATATCCAAAAACAATCTTTTGGATCATTTTTTTATCGATCGGTCCTTGCGGAAGTTTGTTTTATAAGATGTAAGTAGTTGAGTAAGTAATTAATTTTATTAAATAGGAAATTCTAGAAATAATTGCAGTAATGCGGTCCCCGATCGCGTCATTCCTGAATATGTATTAACCATAAAGTTTTTTAATACTAGATTTGCTGAGATATTTGTCCATACGGTTTAAGGCATGAATCATCTTATTTACCTGCAGTTTAAGAAGTTCCCGAAGTCTTGCGATTTCTGCTCTCAGTTCTCGAAAGGTGCATTCGCTTGGGTTCTCTGCTCGGATTAACGTCCGGGGTCGCTTTTTGTTTTATAAGATGTAAGTAGTTAAGTAAGCAGTTAATTTTATTAAATAGGGAATTCTAGAAATAATGGCAGTATTACTGTCCCCGATCGCGTCATTCCTGAATAAGTACTTAATTTTATTAAGTGGGGATTTCTAGAAATAATTGCAGTAATGCCCATACGGTTTAAGGCATGAATCATCTTATTTACCTGCATTTGCAACTTAAGAAGTTCCCGAAGTCTTGCAATTTCTGCTCCCAGTTCTCGAAAGATGCGTTCGCTTGGGTTCTCTGCTTGGATTAACGTCCGGGATCGCTTTTTGTTTTATATGATGTAAGTAGTTGAATAAGTCGTTAATTTTATTAAATGGGGGAATTCTAGAAATAATTTCAGTAATGCTGTCCCCGATAGCGTCATTCCTGAATATTTATTATAATCACGAACTTTTTTACTACTAGATTTGCTGAGATATTTGTTCATAAGGTTTAAGGCATGAATCATCTTATTTACTTGCATTTGCAGCTTAAGAAGTTCCCGAAGTCTTGCAATTTCTGCTCTCAGTTCTCGAAAGATGAGTTCGCTTGGGTTCTCTGCTTGGATTAACGTCCGGGGTCGCTTTTTGTTTTATAAGATGTAAGTAGTTAAGTAAGCAGTTAATTTTATTATATAGGGAATTCTAGAAATAATTGCAGTATTACTGGCCCCGATCGCGTCATTCCTGAATAAGTACTTAATTTTATTAAGTGGGGATTTCTAGAAATAATTGCATTAATGCCGTCCCCGATCGCGCCATTAATTAATATGTATTAATCATGAAGTGTTTTACTACTAGATTTGCTGAGATATTTGTCCATAAAGTTTAAGGCATGAATCATCTTATTTACCTGCATTTGCAGCTTAAGAAGTTCCCGAAGTCTTGCGATTTCTGCTCTCAGTTCTCGAAAGATGCGTTCGCTTGGGTTCTCTGCTTGGATTAACGTCCGGGGTCGAATCAATTTAGCT
This sequence comes from Brachypterus glaber, assembly GCA_958510825.1. Lineage (NCBI taxonomy): Eukaryota > Metazoa > Arthropoda > Insecta > Coleoptera > Kateretidae > Brachypterus > Brachypterus glaber. Next base: position 30,599,066 of record OY294045.1, on the reverse strand, counting down.
CTTTGACCAAAACGCAACGTGTTTACGGATTCACTGTAACACGTGCTCGATGGGGATACGGCTGTAAACAAATAAACTCTCAATTTGAAAACTTGGCACAGGGGCAAGAGATTGAAAAAGTTGACAGAAACTCTAAATTAAACAAAACAGGTTATACAGGTTGTACAGAGCAACCAGTAACTCACATGCCAAAATTAAAGAGATGATTCTACATCCAAAAATATGAAAAGAAACCTATAAAGGTTGGTCAGAAAATAAGCACATGCGCGTGCGCAAGCGCAGTTTATCGAAACGTTGCATAAAGAGCTGCACATAGGCGCACCTTCGAAACTAGCCTTTTAAAAAGTAACATTTTTGGTGGCACAAATTGTTACTTCCTCTAAAACGGTTGCTCCTATAGTGACATTTTTTAAGTATTTTTAGTCAAGGCATCTATATTTTTTAGAAAAAATGCAAAAATAAAAAAATAAACATAAAAAAGTTTCGGACAAAAACGTGTTAAGCCTTACACATTTTGTCCGTCTAGGCACGCCTCTGGATAAATTTAAAAAAAAATAATTAACATAAACTAATTTCCCTTATTAATAATAGTATGCATGCAAAAACTCCACGCTATAGCTTAAAGGGTACCACAGTTATTAATTAAAAACTTTATTTTTACTACAATTTTAAAGGGCCGAAATTTTTGGATGTAGACTCACCTGTTAAATTTTGGCATGCCAGTTACTGATCACCCTTTAATTTATGACAATTTATTTTAAAAGATATTTACAACAGTTCAATATTTTGTACAATTAAAAAGTCCCCAACTTCTAATTTACATAAGATGTAACATATTATGTCGTTCTAACTTTATATTTTATTTAAGAAGTTGCCCTATTTTTTTTAGAATCGGTTAAATTGGCTAATATTTAACTGTTTTATAATGAATCATTTATTTTGAAATACATCTGATACGTGTTTTGTGTAGTAATTTTATTCGTAAATAAATTGTTATTTATTGATATCAGTATACTCTTCAGAGGACAATAATGCTAGAGAAGAGTACTATAGACGGCGCACTATGGTCCGGGCGATAACCAAAAATGGCATTAATTCGGCTACACCTACCCTACAGGTATAAAAATTGATGTAGGGTGGTAATTTAGAATGCTAAAACCGAATATGACATTAAAAGTTAACTTAACGAAAACTACCCCCACTCCTCAGGGGGTGGATCGAGGTGGATTTAGAAAAAAATTATTATCAGATTCACTTTTAGCAACATCAAAAACCCCAATACACCAGTTTTTACGAAAACTACCCCCACCCCTCAGGGGGTGAAATTAGAAAAAAAGTATTATCAGATTCATATTCGTCGACCCCAAAAACCCCTATATACCAATTTTGAAGAAAATAATAATATTAAAAAATATTTACCCCCTCACCCCCTCGGGGGTGGAATTAGAAAAGTTTTTTTATCAGATTCAATTTTAGCAACCTTGAAAACCCATATATAGCAATTTTTAAATTTTTCTAAAAAAATGTATTTTTCCCCAATGTTTACCAAAAACAATCCTGAGCGAGAACTTTTGGTAAAATACCTGTATGCCAAATTTCAAGTCTCTAGCTTAAAGCGTTCTTAAGTTATCGTGCCCACAAGATTTCCCGGACAGACCGACCGACCGACCGATCGACAATTTTTTTTTGCTTGAAATTGATTTATATCGACATAAAACGTCATAGAACGCAAAAATACACAAAAAAAATTTTTGAAAATTTTTGTACGAATACAAGGCTTTCCGAAATTTTGAAAATTTTCAAAATGGGAAAGCAAAATTCAAAATAGCGGGTCCATGGCCTCTATAATAGTTAAATTTATAAATAAAGTTTTACTTTAAATTGTTAATGTGCTTTTTTGGGTCGCCTAAATTCAATTTGACAATAAGAATATAAAATACACTGCCCAGTAACAGTGCTTTCTCATTTTACACCTCCGCGCGTAAAATGGATTTTTTATTATCTTGAAAATTTATGTATTGGGGTTTTTGAGGTCGCTAAAACTGAATATTATAATAAAATTTTTATAATTTCACCCCCTGAGGGGTGGGGGTAGTTTTTGTGAAATTTGTTGTATTGGGGTTTTTAAGGTTGCTGAAAGAGAATCTGATAATAAAAAATTTCTAACTGCACCCCCTAAGAGGCGAGGGGTAGTTTTCGTGAAAATTGTTATATTTTTAAGGTTACAAAAAGTAAATCTAATAATAAAAAATTCCATTTTATTTTATTTTTGCGTTTTATAGCGTTTTATGTCGATATAAATCAATTTCAAGCAAAAAAAAAAATTGTCGCTCGGTCGGCCGGTCTGTCGGTCTGTTGATCGGTCTGAACTGGTATATTGGGATTTTCGAGGTTGCTGAAAGTGAATCTGATAATAAAAAAATTCTAAATCCACCCCCTGAGGGGTGGGGGCTAGTTTTCGTGAAAATTGGTATATTGGGGTTTTTCAGGTCGCTGAAAATGAATCTGATAATAAAAAAATTCTGACTTCACCCCCTGAGGGGCAGGGGGTAGTTTTCTTGAAAAGTTATATATTGGGGTTTTGAGGTCGCTAAAACTGAATCTTTTAATATTTTTTTTTCAAATTTCGCCCCCTGAGGGGTGAGGGGTAGTTTTTGTAAAAATTGGTGTATTGGGCTCTTAGGGTTGCTGAAAGAGAATCTGATCACGCTCAGGTGTAAAATGGGAAAGCTCCTTTATTGGGCAGTGTATTTTTTCTAAAATAAGTTTTTAACTTTTTCAAAACATCGAAAACCCCCCTTTAAATACTCCGCGGATTGCCGGATCCGGCAAGTAGTAGTACAAATTCAAATATAATTTTATATGAGGAGCCATATATATGTATATATACAGCCTGTTCCAGAAATCGCGTACAGAAATTTGAGGGTATATTAAAAACCCTCTGGAAAATATGAAAAAAATGTAAAAAAAAATCATCTTCGTTCAATTCAAAAATTAGAATCCTTTAAGTGGACCAATACTGTTGCTGATGTTAAATTACCTTTAAAAGTTGAATTTGAAGCTATGGAAGCTAATTTAATTATTGCAGGTACATATTCTGTAGGTTGACATGGTGATTGATGTGACATAAATCGACACTCCCAATCAACAAGGATGTAACTCAAGTTAGACCCATTTTGAGTTATACTCATAGGTAAATGCCTTGAAAAAAGACACACATGGTGGTACTATTCATATTTCTCCACAGGCCACTTTAAGCAAAAGTTTACCTAAAATCACTAAAGTAAGAAAATTTAAACTTAAATATTATCAGAAACAACAATAAATAAACAATAAATACTTAAACAGTTAAATAGAGAATTTTATAAGCTTTCAAATGATGTATCACATGACTTCCTTTTCCACTTCAATCATTTACCTACCCTTAAATAACAAAAAAAAATATTTTAGAAATTTAGCTGTCGTGAAAAATGACAATATATGAGTTACGGCTTTGTTGCTTGGGGGTATCGAAATATTTATTAATCTCAAAAAACCACCGCCGGATGGAGTGACCCTATAAAAATAGAATATTTGACAGCCTTTGTCGGTTTTGTCGATACATAATAACCTTAAAAGATTCTAAAGTTGAAAGTCTCAAACAATGCATGGTTGACGCATGCAATAAAATGCAACCATAGTTACTAATAAGTAGGGAAAAACTAATTTGTAGGTAATTTAACATCAGCAACAGGATTGGTCAGATTAAATAGCTTCCTTTTTAATTAGTTTTGAAGATGGATTTTTTTTGAAAATTTTTTCATATTTTCCAGAGGTTTTTTAATATACCCTCAAATTTCTGTACGCGAGTTCTGGAACTGATGTACAACTAAAAATTTACCGATTTTATTGTGTCAGATGCTATCTTTGGAAATACAATACCAGCATATCTCTAAATCGAAAGAATATCCTATAAATAACAGAAGCGTTACTATTGAATTTTTCCTGAAAATAATTTTCCTATTACAACATCAACATAACTAATATTTTTTTAGGGCACTGTGAATAATATAATAATAATACTTAAATATATTCTCGACCATTATGCAAAAATATAATACTGTAAATAACAGGTGCTAAACGTTTTTTTGCACTTACAGTCGGTCTCTGGAAACTTTTAATCCCAATAAATCTGATGGACGTTTAGAGTAATTTTGTTTGTCATTCCAAAGCAATTTGTCACATTTCAAATGTCTGATTAACTAATGCTTTGTTAAATAGTTTCAAGAAACCCACCGTTAATAGAGTCACTTCATCTGTACTTGGTCTGTTTTTGTTCTGGTTTTCGTTTTTTTCTTCTTTTCGGGTAGCGCCACACAACAAATGAAGATCGAAAATTTCCCCTCTTTTCCCCTTAAGCTTAGGGATACGAGATTTGGAATTTCATTTTATAAGGTTCCGGTGCCGGAGCTTAAAAAAATATATGTAGAAGCCTTCATTAACTCAATACGGCAAACCTATTACATTGATTTGACAATGTAAATATTTTGATTTAGACAGGTGTCAGTAGAATAGAATTTTATAAATAAGGTTTTATAAGTAAGATTTAAAACCCTAATTCCCATTAAAAATCTAAAAAATATACTTATCTATTAAATAAAATACCAAGTTAAGAAAATTATATATTATCTTAGCAATAATATAAGAGGATTTAAAAGTATTTTTTGAACTGAAGTATAGTCACTCCACGTTTTTGTATAACGTTTGAGACTAAACATAAAAATGTCACTAATCTAATGTTATGTTAAATTAGATTTATGTACTTAAAGTAGAAAATTTCTACCTGGGCTAATATAGGTATTTGTACTTACTGGCAATCATAACAGTATTGGAGTTTCCTGCAAGCGTATCTTTCAGCAGCCATGTCAGGACAGAATCTCGGTACGGAACGAAACGTCTTCTTGCGTTTTTGGCAGTGACTGTCTGTTCGGCTGAAAATACATTTAGGTACTAAAATATAAAAAGGGTATTGTTTTGCTTGTTTTTTGCCTTCCCATTCTTATTATTATTTTTTTTTAATTTGGGAAGCCTTGTTTTGTGCAAAAATTTTCGGCTTCTTTTTTGCTTATTTTTACGTTTTATAAAGTTTTATGTCGAAAATCAATTTCGAGTAAAAAAAATTGTCGGTTGGTTGGTCGGTCGGACTGTACGGGAAATTATCTAACCATGATCTTCAAAACGCTTTAAATTAGTGACTTGAAATTTAGCACACAGTTTTGCACTTATGCGGAGCTGGGTTCAATATTTTTTTAATTTGTGCATTAATTTCTTGAAATTTTGTATGCAGGGTTATTCTTTTAAATTGTACAGTGCCTCTAACTTTTAAAGAACGTCAGAAAACAAATTAAAATTTGAAATTTTGGATTTGGAATTGCATAATATAAACTATGATTTTTCGTAAATTACACATCTTTATATTTTAAAATAACCATAGGGTGGCAATAGGGAGCAAAATTTTAAATAGACGGGTGAATTGTGTGGCATATCCTTTGAAAGGTTTTACAATAATTGTCTCTGTTATTGTCTATCCAACGATCTATTTATTTTTTAATTTTGTCTTATATTAAAGGGTTATATTTAGCTTTAAATTTTTAAAACCCTTCTCTTCACTTTACTTCCATATGTGGGTATATTTCGATGGCCTAGCTTACAAATGTGCTAAGTACCGTATGTCCTAGTGTACAAATGTGCTAAGTACCGGTAACGGTTACGGTACTTAGCACATTTGTACTATAGGCCATCCGTTACTTAGCACATTTGTACACTAGGCCATCGATTTGTCCTCAAATTTGCCAAAAGCTTTTTTACACACTTAGCTTTAACTTAGAGAGCTGAAATTTGGTACACATGCTTATCTCCCCCAACAATACAATTTTATATAGAATATACCCCCTAAACCCCCATCCCTAAAATTAAAAAAAACCCTTTTTTACCCACGTGAGATAATTTAAAAATAAAATTGGGTTACTTACTCATCCCGTGATAATAAAATTTACTCTTAATAAAACCCACCCAATGCGGCAAAGTTAGCCCTGAAGGAGGCCCTCTCTGTTCCACCCATTTATAATAAACTTCGATAGCTGAAATTTATTTCCCCTAACAATACAAATTTTATAATATTTACCCCCCAATCCACACCTCTAAAATTTAAAAACTTTTTTTTAACCACGTGGGATAATTTAAAACTAAAATTGGGTTTTGTACTCATCCCGTGGCAATAAATTTTTACTATAAATAAAAAAAACTGTAACGTCCCATGCAGCTAAGTTAAAACTGAAGGGCCATCTCTGTTACTCCCACTTAGTGAGCTAAAATTCGATACACATGCATATCTTTTTGTATAAAATCTCTGTTTCGCCACACAATAAGGATTGCTTTACATATTATTAAAAGATTATTCAAAAAAATTAAAATAAAATTATATAAAAAACAAGTTTTTAAAGTTAAAACCCTTCTATTGATTATAATCAATAGAATACATAACAAATAATTATTTGTTAAGTATTACTAAAGAGTAGAAAACAAGATAATGTAAATTTTCAAAAACTAAATTTTTAAAAGAATGAGTTTGTAAACGTTCTTTAAATGATTAAAAATTACAAAGCCATTCTTTTAAAATTCTAGTTTTTGAAAATTTATGTAATTATCTTGTTTTATACTTTTTAGTTATAGATTAAATTTTCTAAGTGTTGGGTCATCGTTAAGTTTAATTTCTTTGTACATCTTCCTTTTTGTTTTTATTAGTTGTAAAATATATGGAGGTAGTGTGTATAACTGAAAGTACTTTTTGCTTTTTTTTTGGAGTATTCTTCAATATAGATTCTGAAAGAATGTTAAGGAACTGATATATTTTTTGAGGGTTATTTCATTTATTTCTCTGCAGTGTTATTCCATTGTTTTATTTACTTCTTCAATCAGGCCTATTCACATGTACCATTGAGATTGAAATGTGTGGCAATATTGACGAAAATTGCAAGGTCATTTACGTCAACTGTATTAAAATTGCATGGTATTGTAATTTTTGTCAATATTGAAAGATTTCAATGGTACATGTGAATAGGCCTGAATATTACATTTTTGCAGTAATTATATCACTTCTTCATCTTCAGCTTCAGGATATTTTCCAAAGTCTAGGTTAAATTGTATTGCCTGGTGATCTGCTTCTAAATCTGTCACGATTTCAACTTTTGTGATGTTTTTGCGTATGTTCTGGTTACATAGTAGCAAATCTGGGGTAGAACTGGGGTTGTTTGGCATTATGAACGTTGGAGGAGTTTCGATTTGCACAAACTTTGTATCTTCTAAAAAGTTTTTAATTTTCCTTTTTTTGGTTGGGTTTTTAGGATTAAAGTTGCCGATAATAATACAGTATTTATGTAAGGGAGCTTGTACTAGAAGATTATCTTCAGTGTGCATTAGGATGAACGTATATATGTAAGGAATACATGTAATTTCTCGTTTTTAAAGGGAAATGTTGAGTGTATGACATTGTTGTAGGCGGATTTGCTTTTCCCATTTTCAAACTGGGTGACGCTTGTATTTATTAAGCTACCTCCTCAAATAATAGTGTATTTAGAATTTTGATATCAAAAGACATAATGGTAAACACGTAAAAATTATATAATTTTATAGCTTATGACCCTGGGCTTCCTACCTTAGTCCGGCAATGGACTTTGAGCATTGCATTATGATTGTAGAACTCTAAAGTTTGGGAGAAGACAAAGACAACAAGTTTATTAATACTTCTTGAAAAAGTAAAATAAAAAAAGTTACCTAATGCAGAAATAACGTTTCCCAAAGCAACCAAACTTTTGTTGATATTAGCCCCTTCTCTGAATCTGTTTCTACAAAGTGTTCTACAGCCTGATCGTTCGCTCCCTGCGAGATCAACCAAATGTAACTTGACTCCCCCGCAGTTGATGCTGAACACAGAATGGGACCTGCTGGATTGAGGGTTGGTTTGTGTGGCAGCTACTCGGCGTTTTTTGTTCCCCACGTCCAACCAGTATAGGAGGTTTTGGGAATTTGACACTAAATGTTCTGTTAAACCTGAAAGAAATAAATTTCATGCTTGTATTTAATTCACTTTCTATAGGGACCATATACAGGGCAGGCCATCTAAGACGTACAGGGAATTTTTTTGCGTTATTGTTAAAGCTACCGATTTTAAATTGACACTATTGATTATAGACCCAATAAGCTATTAATCTGACTAAACAAAACTTTGAACTAGCTGTTGTTTTGTAGTTGCGGCCATGTGAAACTGAATTTTAATAAGAAACTTTAGTTAAAAAATTGAAAATGTGAAAAACTCTTGTTTTTTTCTTTAGCGTTTAATATTTTTTGTAACTAGTAACGTATTTTTTTTAACAAAAAATAGCAATTAAAAAATTAATAATTTTAAAATTTTCCTACTGTGTATTTGAATAATAGTTATTTATGGTACTAGTGGGCAATATCGGTTTACCCATGAGTGCCATATAAGGTTTTATCCAATAAATAGCTTAGGAATTCATATTTTTATTAAAAATTTTAATGATATTTACACGGAAAGAAATTAGTGGGCTCTGCGCTATACATTATAAGATATTTGGTAACAGTGGCAAATTATAGTGATTTAAGCTATAGATAAGGGACACAATAACTAAAAATGTTAAAAATAAATTGGAAACGATTATATATATTACAGACACGATTATATTTATTACAGGCACTATTATTTACAGAAATTTTATTATATTATAAAAATTATTAGCACGGACAATAATTAAATCTATTTAAGCTATAAATGCCATACTATTTGTTATATTTTATTATTCACTAAACAATTAAAGTATTTCATATAAATTTTTACACTGACTGCCATAATTGTAAGAGAAAGCCTTGTATTTATATAATAAGCGATTATAATTTGCTTGATATGTGTGTTATAGCGCTCCTAGCTATAATTTTTTTTTTCCTTGTACAAGAAAATTATTTGACAAGTGACAGTTGAGTGGGTAAAATAAATAATTATCCACTCAATAAAGTAAAAGTCACGCGGGAGTTATTATTGAGTTTATCTATTTAAAATAAAGGTGGTAATTATCTTATTATCTGTATGTATTGACAAAACCATTTTATACAATTCATACATGTTTAACATCACAAAGTTTTTTTGTGCAAAATAAAAGTTTTTTCACCCAGTTTTTTATATCAATAAATAGACAAAAAATGTCTACCTACCTTCTCTAAAGATATTGAGATTGTAGATTCCAATTTACCGAGAAATTCATGGCCAATTGGAAAATTTTAATCCATATATCCAAAGAAAGATGGATTAGTCAGAGTCGCAGAAGTCAAAACAAGTTTAGGAGTATTTCAACAGCCTGTCAGAAAAAATTGTTAAATAGTCTAATTATAATTATTTGATTTTACGAGGTGGAGAATATTACACCTTAATTATACGTGTTACCTGAATTTAACCGATAATTGGGTTTCTTCAATGTCATAATATATACAGGGTGATCAGTAACTGCCATGCAAAAATTTAGCGGGTGATTCTACATCCAAAAATATGAAAAAGTTTCTATAAAGGTTGGTCCGGAAATGAGCCCTAAGGAAGCTACGGCCCTTCGAAGATGACATATTGAATGGGGAACAAAAAAAAAAGCATCAATAAAATTTTAATGCTGCAGGGTGATTCTTCATTTAAAACTGAGCAAAAAAGTCTAAAGCCTAAATTTAATATTAAAGAAGTAATAACCTTTTAAAAAGTAACGTTTTTGGTGGCACCAAATGTTACTTCCTCTTAATTGTATATGACATTTTTTATGTATTTTTACTAAAGGAATCTATATTTAAAAAAAAATACACATAAACAAGTTTGGGGCAAAAATATGTTAAGCCTAATATATTTTTCCGTCTAGGGACGCCTCGGGATAATGTCATGATCCGCATATTTTATATTGTGTTAAAATTTTTGAAATAATATTGCTTTAATCATAGCGCAAATACATTCTGACTTTACGAGATTTGCTTCGGCAAAGTCCGGTTTGTTCTACATTAGGTCGGATCCATTTCGGTGACCCTTGTCGGTATAACTTAAAAGTTGACTCACAGATATAAGTGTATAAACAAATATAATTTATTGTTAAAATTATGGTTTCAAATGTCATAAATAGTAATTATTTTGCAAATATATGAGCTTAAACTATTTTGTCGGGGTAATTAAACATAGTCGGTGTCTTTAGAAATATTTTGCGCTAAAAATCTTGTCAAATAAAAACTATTTTTTTTGCAAAAAAAAACATCTCTGGGATAAACAATTGCAAAAAATATTGAATGAATCGTTCTGAAATTTTAGTCACACATTGAGTACTATAAGACGCAACTTTTTGCACAATAACAAAGTTGTAGGTTGATTTTTGTAAAATTTATTGTTTATAGAATAATGTTCAAATTTTGATCGTTTTTTTGCAGTTTTCCAAGCAACAAATCATCCTACCGACATTTAAAAAACGCCATTTTGAAGGTTTTGTTAATTTCCTACAAGAAGGTTACTTTGATTGTAAATAAAAAACTCAACTTTTTTACTGGTATACAAAAATGTGCAAAAATATACATTTTCTGACCTTTAATTGTTTATATCTTAAAAACCACACCAAATCCACCACAGAAAATACATAGGTTTTGGTTCTATACACCTGTATTACCTGAAAAACTTGACAGACCTCTGGTTGAGTCATGGCAAAAGTTTCATATCCCTGGACTTCATAGTGTTTTAAAACAAAACTAAACTTACCTTGTACGTATGGTCCCTTCTTTGGATGTTCTCTAATTTTCAGTTGTAATTTTCTGCTGCCAAATGAATGCTCCTCTACAGAGCATAGCAAATCGCGTACTTTTTCGTTATATATTTCCAGATAACTATAATAGAAACAAGGTTGTTAAAAATCCAGTCCATTTTTATTTTTCATTTTTTTAAATCTTATTTGGGTACCCATTCATATATTACCACCTTAATGAAGTTACAAAAATATGACAGAGACATAAGCAGTGAATTACCACTGCATAAACACGGTGTTCTTGAGCTAGTTTTTAAGAAAGTCAACACCCAACACCGTGTAGTCCGTGAGTACAAATTTAGTTTTTCAAGACTGATTTATAGCTGATTCTATGAGGGTGCACTTTTCGAAACCATCAGCAGTAAATTAGCCCACGTACTACCCAAGGTCATGGTTTAAGTTTTTCAGCAAAGCACACGCAGCTGTTTGTAAAATAAAATAAAAAATATTAAAAAAAAAGTTTTTCAAAAAAATTTTCAAAGAAAAATGCATGTTCACTATATATTCTCGTTTTGATATTTTTCTATCGCACGAGTACATAGTGCATATTTAAATGAAATGACAACTATGCACACTTATTTATCCAAACGATTACACATAGAATTCATTTTGACAAAAGTCATTTGACGTTTATAAAATTTTGAAATATCAAAATTAAACACAGGTAATTCTTTAAAATACACATTTTTAAAGAGTCCAGACTGCAGATCGAACGAAAAATGTTGTTCACAACTCGTTTGCGACAAGTCCTTAGTGCACTCGAATGATTTTCGATTCGCGTCGTCAAAAAAACTTAATTCTTGTACTAAGAACTAAAGTCGCTTATTCGTTACGAAAACTACTATTTTTCGACGCCAACGCGTTGCAACGGATGGCGTCAACATCGGTTGTAAGGAAAAACCAATTATGCTTTTCGATAATATAAATATTCCATTACTAATTTTTTCATTTCTATTGAATACACAAAAAGTGCCGGCCATTTAGGCCAATTTAAAGTTGGGTCTGCAGCAGAGCGCCGAGGCTTTAAACTGTGATCCTTAAAAAATTTATTTCAAAAGTTAAAAATTAGAAATTTGTTCACAAATTGACTAGCGTGGTTAGCTATGTTTTTGTGAAAAACAAGTTTTTAAATATGTATGCATAGGTGATGCTGCAGCCAGTTTTCGGTAAAAAATGGCTTTTTTATTGATTACACTTTAAGTGCCCGCCATTTAGTACATTTTGAAGCTGGGTTTGAAGCGAAGCGCCACGGCTTCAATATTGGCCAATAAAAAAAAATTGAATTAAGTATTTAAAAATTTGAAATTTGTTCACAAATTGACTTGCGTGGTTAAGTTTCAAATTTAAAATTTTTGTATACAGAGACAGCGTTAAAAAAATTACTTATTTTCGTCGCTAAGCTAAGCGTCAACAAGTGTGCCATTCGATAATATAGATAACTTTTAAGTACTCGCCATTACAATGGCCAAAGCATTGGGTTCATTTTATAGTTGGTTCTGCAGCGAAGCTCCGTCGTTTCAAACTGTGGTCTTTTAGGGTGGACCCTATTAATTTTTATTCCTTAAATTTTTTTATTATGGTGTAACCATAACCCTACTGGGCCTCTAAAATTTGTAAATTTGTTACTTCTTCAATTTAAGTGTTTTAGGGACAATTTTGGCAGAATTCCGGCACGTAGAATCTTTTGATGATTTTGATATAACTTTGTATGCTCAAAAAGAAACAAATAATATTTCAATTTAAATTTTCTTCTCATACAAAAATAACTCTGTAATTATTAGGTCATTTTCAAAGATTTTTAAAGTATATGCGCAATTTTACGAATATTAGGGGCCCAGTTAGGGGCCCTTCAAGATAATAGAAAAGCATTAAGTCTACCTTGATGGACCAGAGTTTGATGCGGCGCGGCGTTTTGCTGCAGGTCCAACTTTGTAATGGATCCAATGATGAGTACTTAAAAAGTGGCAAATATAAATGTAGAAAATAACAAAGGAATATCTATATTATCGAATGTCATACTTGTTTGTTCTGATAAGCGTTGTTGACGCCATCTATTAGAGACGAAGATATTTTTTTTTAACAAAAAAAACAGATCAAAATTTGCGTTATGTAATACTTGAACGTTCCCTATGATATAAAGACGGAAACTGTACAACAGTGAGGGAATAGTCTCTCGTCCGTAAGTAGTAAGTAGTACAAAAATAGGAAGTACCAAAAAGTCCAAACCAAAGGAAGTACCAAAGTAGGCCCTGTAATGGAAAACACGTGTGTTAGAAAAATATACAGGGTGTTTGGTAGAGAGTATGACAAACTTGGCACGGTGGTAGATTAGGTTATTTTCAACAAGTTTTCTTTATTCGACTTTGACCGCAGACTTTTTCTTCAATATTTATGAAAATATCGCATAATTTTACCATCTTATCCTTGTATTTTTTTTCTTTTTGTACTTTTTGCACTGAAAGTTATTTTTGTTGGCATCCTTAATGTATGTTTGTTATTGAATGTTGATAATTTTTGCAGATGTAATCCAGAAAAATAATTGGTGCGCTCACAAACTTCACAGAATGGGTCAAAAAAACTTACAACTCATTTTTGTTCTTTTTTTTTTCGTTTTAATCCAAAGCGATGCGGATCTTCGAATTATTTTAAAAACATCTTTAATTAATGTTGTTTCTAATGGTATGCATCGAATAACTTTAAGTAACTTGTTAAAAAACGCAAAATTGTTAGTACATACAGTAAAATTGTCGCAAAAAGTTGCATCACCTGGAATTTGTCTTGCTAAATGTTATCAGGACCACTTAGAAGGTCTAAAACCAAAAAAATAACCTCCCCCCTCGTTTCGCTTTAGCTGCCGTCTTGAAAAAATGAGCGCGAACGTTGAAGCGTTCTAAATCGGGAACTAGTTGAGATAATTGCTAGAATGAAAGAGTTTTTGAGTGTTTTATTTTTGAGCTCTACTGCTTTTATGTATGGGTCAAAAAAACTTACAACTCATTTTTGTTCTTTTTTTTTTCGTTTTAATCCAAAGCGATGCGGATCTTCGAATTATTTTAAAAACATCTTTAATTAATGTTGTTTCTAATGGTATGCATCGAATAACTTTAAGTACCTTGTTTAAAAACGCAAAATTGTTAGTACATACAGTAAAATTGTCGCAAAAAGTTTCATCACCTGGAAAAAATTGCACACTGGAATTTGTCTTGCTAAATGTTATCAGGACCACTTAGAAGGTCTAAAACCAAAAAAATAACCTCCCCCCTCGTTTCGCTTTAGCTGCCGTCTTGAAAAAATGGGCGCGAACGTTGAAGCGTTCTAAATCGGGAACTAGTTGAGATAATTGCTAGAATGAAAGAGTTTTTTTGAGTGTTTTATTTTTGAGCTCTACTGCTTTTATGTTTACAACTTAACCAAAAACCATCACTCAGGGGGCTGAAATAGCGAAAAACTGGTATGTGATAAATTCGGCTCCCTCTACCGCTCGAAATATTAACTTCTCGCTATTGTGGCAATTACCGAAAATATTTAGAATTTTATTTACAACTAATTAAAATAATTCTCGGTTTATAGAACTGCGTTTAAATTATATATAAAGACAAAATTTCCCAACGTTTTACCATTTACTGGATTGGCATCTTCAGGGAATAAATATATATAGTAGGTATACAACAACAAAAATATTACTCAAAATACAAAAAATTAAATTAATGACATTGACATGAAAATAAAGGTAACCTTTTCTCATGTCAATGTTATTAATTTAATTATTTGTATTTTAAGTAATATTTTTGTTGTTGTATACCTACTATATTTATTCCCTGAAGATGCCAATCCAGTAAATGGTAAAACGTTGGGAAATTTTGTCTTTATATATAATTTAAACGCAGTTCTATAAACCGAGAATTATTTTAATTATTACATAATTAGAACGAGAGAAAATA